>JBBYHK010000008.1:2479346-2586345 GCA_038382065.1 Adansonia grandidieri
ATTCATATATATATATATATATATATATATATATATATATATATATATATATATGAATATGTATATGTGCACATACACCCACATCCAAAGCTCCTTTATTTACTGTACTGCGTAGCTTGTCAAGGGTTTTTTTTTTTTAATTTAAAGATGAAAGATTTTCAACCTATAATTTCATTTTGTACAACATGAATTGGACTATTCCAACCAATCTGGCAAGTTTACCATGAATTAAATTGAACTTAAAGTAAGATACTTTTATAATTCTTTAATTAATAAAAAAGTATATAATTATCAAAACAATATAAAAATTTAAATAATAAAATAAATTTTTCAAGTTCGACAAATAAGACAAGTCAAGCAATGGACTAATATAATTTTCGCTATCTTAACTTAATATGATCAAATCCAATTCATTAAAAAAATAAAATAAATTTGGCTTCTGTTACTTCTTTAACTAAAAAAATTGTCGAAGCTTTAAGAATTAATTTTATGGTAATCATTTTTGCTTTTCAAAACTAACAAGTTAAAATTTTGGCTAAGAAGGGGAGAAAAGTTTAATATGTGATTTGAAAAGGTTCATTAAACTATTTGCTATTATGTAAAATTGCACCTTGATTTTTGTTACAAGAAATTTAATTTTAGAATTTCTTTTATATTTTAATTAAAAAATTTATATTCACGATACGTTCTTCGAACGTGTGTATAAACTTAACTTTAATTTTGACAAGTAATTGTTCAAATTAAGTAATTGCATCTACATATATATATATATATATATATATATATATAAACATATCTTTATTATATTAAAGCTTTTGATTGAGTTAACGTAAATAAATTTAAATTAAATGATATTAATTTAATTAAAAATTAATAAAAAATTTAAAATTAAAGATATACATGTCTATTCATTTGCAAAAACCTACCCATTTAATATTTTTTATTTTTCTAAAAAATAATTATTTTATATATCAAAATTTTAAAAAAATATTTATAAATAAAATTAATATCTAAAAAGATATATAATCTGTAAAATATATTTAAAAAAATAAATAAAATAAATATCACCTTGACTTTACTTATAAAATTTTTTGTTTATAATTATTTTTTTTTTCTAAAATACATTTTCTCTCAATTTTTTGTGCGCCAATCTAGTTTTATTTAAAAAAAAAAGTGAGAATGGCAATATTGTAATAATTGGTAAAGGTAGTGCCATTTAGAGTTCCAAGCCTTAGGCATTGCAAATTTCACGTTCTCTAAAACCCAGAAAGTATTTTTGCGAAAGCCTGAGAAAAGCAGAAAAAGAGAGAGAAAAGAAACCCCAGTTGGAAACATTATAAGCTTCTTACTTCTCATTGTTATATTAAATATATATACTATTGCTACATGCTCCAACGGCAACAATGGCAGTAGCCATAACCAGAGATGACTCCGACTACGACAGCAGCTCCTCATCGATAACCGTGCCCGATTCCAGCCGGAGCTGGATGAGCAGCAGCAACCTAAGTTTCGGCAGCCGTCGTCGGAGCTCCTCGGCTTCTCTTTGTTCTGTCGAAACTTCCCTCTACGGATCTTCTCACAAGCCACACAAGGCTAACCAGGCCGGATGGGAAGCCATGAAGCGGCTCAGGAGAGGCGCCAGAGGTCGAGTTGGGCTTGACCATTTCCGGCTCCTGCGTCGACTAGGGAGCGGCGACATAGGGAATGTTTATCTGTGCCAGATAAGGAACCCCGTAGTTGGGTTGCCTCAGTTATTCTACGCCATGAAAGTGGTGGATAGGGAAGCGCTTGCTGTACGGAATAAGTTGCACAGGGCTGACATGGAGAAAGAGATTCTGGGCATGCTTGATCATCCGTTTCTGCCAACTTTGTATGCAGAGTTTGAGGCTTCTCATTACTCTTGCCTGGTCATGGAGCATTGCCCTGGTGGAGACTTGTATGCTGCTAGGCAACGTCAACCCGGAAAGCGCTTCAGCATTTCATCTGCTAAGTAATTTAGTTACTTAACACTCAGTTTAATTGGTATTTTTTACTTCATGTTTTATACTTTTCACCTTCAATTCAAAAGAAAAAGGAAAAAAAGGAGCAAAAGCTAGTTGAACTGTAGTTTTGATCCAGTCTTTTCGTACTATCACCTTTAGGCTTTACTCTTTGTTTTTCAAAGAAGTTTTTGCATATTTGAATATGAAAATAAAATTATAATCTTTAAATATATATAAAAGTTTTTAAAAATAAAATATATCTGTATTAAATATATATTTATATTTGAGTAAAAACTAATTAAATTATATAATTAATTCAATCAATTCATGTAATTATTTTTTATTTTTTTTTAAATATCAGTTGAGCTAAGTTACATTTAGATATTCATACGAGTCTAAAAATATGTGATTTAAAAAATTTCTTTAAATATATACAAAAATTTAAAAAAATAAAAATACTCATATGATTAAACATATACCTCTATACGAAATTCACGTTCAAATCTAAGTAACGCATTTTGATATCTATATTATCCTGTAAAAAAATGCAAAATACTATTTATCTGGTTTATCGTCGATTAGATGTATTGCTTTTTCATTCAAGGAATGGTTCACTGACTCGAGGTAAAAAGTAATGCAGGTTTTACGCTGCTGAGACACTTTTAGCATTAGAGTATCTGCACATGATGGGCATCGTTTACAGAGACCTGAAACCAGAAAATGTCTTGGTTAGGGAGGATGGGCACATTATGCTTTCAGATTTTGATCTTTCCTTCAAATGTGACGTCGTTCCAAAGCTCCTAAGGCCAAAGCCCGAGTTGGAAGACACTGGAAATCACGACAACAACTGCTTGACTCCTTCATGTGTTGCGGCACCCATGCAACCAGTGCTGTCTTGTTTCTCGTTATCATCATCGTCCAATAGGAAAAAGAAAACTGCTACTGTCGTTGTCACTACAATTACAGATCAAGCCGATGGCCAAGAAGTTGATCATGAACCGGAATTGGTGGCCGAACCAATCAATGCAAGATCCAAGTCGTTCGTTGGAACCCACGAGTACTTAGCCCCAGAAGTGATCTCAGGGCAAGGCCATGGCAGTGCCGTAGATTGGTGGACTTTAGGGGTGTTTCTGTACGAAATGTTGTTTGGGAGAACACCTTTCAAGGGCGAAAACAATGAGAAAACATTGATCAACATCCTTAAACAGCCGTTAACCTTCCCAAGAATTTGTGTCAAGAGCGGTAAAGAGTTTGAAGAGATGGTTAAAGTTCAAGATCTCATCAGCAAGCTCCTAGTGAAGAATCCCAAGAAGAGATTCGGAAGTTTGAAAGGTTCAGTTGAAATTAAGAGGCACAGATTCTTCAAGGGAGTGAATTGGGCTCTGATTAGATCGGTCAGGCCCCCTGAAGTTCCAGGTGATTTTTACAAGATTAGGAGAGCTCATTTAACAAAGCTAAGCAAAGAGGAACGGGATGCCCCATATCAAATCCCTCATCATTTTGACTACTTCTAACTGTAAAAATGTAAATAAAAATAGGTCAAAACAAGGAGCAAAAGAACATCATGGATGACACCATAGTAAGAAAGTGTTGTTTTCCTTTTGTTTTTCCAGTTAATGAGAGAGTTTTTAGACTTTAATTAATTATGGGTTTTTCTAACATTTGTTCTTAGGGTTAATATTTGTTTATATCGATAACATTGTATTAAATGTATTAAATGTAAAAATTGATAATTTTATTGATCATTTATTGCACCAAATTAAAATATTATTGTCTAAAATAACTTTTAAAAATGCCCTTAGATCACTTGTTAAACAATCATTAATTATCATAAACCTTTTGCTTTTCTATTCTTTGAATTTTTTTGATTTGTATTATTATCCAAGAAGCAGGTGAACCTACAATCAATGCAGCGTTTCAATGTTTTCTATACCTTAAGTAAAGCAGCATGAAAGATGCATCAAATCATTTTGGTGAAGCCATCATGTACTTGTGGTGAAAATAGAAGCACGCAGTCCTCATTTGTCGTACAAATTCTTGTTAATTCTTTGAACTAATTTAACATTGAATTTACTTTTATGATCTTTTTTCATTTCCGTTAATAATTTATTTTGAGATAAAGGATGTTTTAATATAAAAATTATAAATATTAATATTTATATTTTATATTGTCTCTTAAAAGTAATTATATATATATATATATATATGCTTTCTCTTATTTTTTTTATACTCCATCAATCATATTTTATTATATATTATTTTTTTACTTTATATATATTAAATGAATTTCGAATATATATTACTATTTTTATGTAAAAGAAAGGGATCTCATAATTGTTCCAAAGCTATTCCCATGAGAGGTCTATGGTGACAATAATGACACTTGTCAATGATGGTAAAAATAACAATAGAAAAAAAATCAAGATGAAGCTTTCCTCTGTAACTTTTTGTATCAAAATTCGACCACTTTTCCTTCACAAAATCAGCACTTTCGTAGTCACGCATTCACATGTCGTTTCACCGATCAGAGGGAATAAAAAAAATTATAAAAGAAAAACAAACAAACAAATATCCAATCATGTTTTCCTGCTTTCCCTCTTCACCTCCCAAACCAAAAGCAAGAATAAAGGTAAACTAAAATTTCCATGGTGGAATGAATCTTACCATCTATTCATTTTTTTCACTTAAAATTATTGTTAGTGTCAATTATATTTATATTTATTAGTTTTTTTTATTTTTAATAGTTTATTTTATATTTTATATTTATATAGTTGACTCAAAAAGTACGAGATACAACTTTGTTACAACTATATTAGTAGACTGTCAAATTTGATTATTGTTTAATAGGTTATGGCAGAGTAAATTTCGGAAGTATAAAAACAAATGATTATAAAAGCTCTTTTGGAGGGTATTAAGAATTTAAGATTATATAATATGAAAAAGAAAGAATAAATTAGACCATGTTTGCACCACTTTCATGATTATTAGAATGTGGTTGAATAAACATCATCATAATCAAGAAAATATAAAAGAATTAGACATAGAGTATATTATAAACTCTGTTGATGCAAAGATTGTCATACTATGTCTGTTATGTGGTATTTTTTATTTTGGAGCAGTGTACAAACTGTCTTTGCAATTTTGTTCTTTGAGAAAAAACGCCTCAATAAGAGAAGGATTGTCCTTACTTTATAATCCACAATCCATATCTTTGGCTAATCAATATTGGTTTATTATCTTGCCCCAACAGTAGCCTCCTAAGCAAGGGTGTGGACTGTGAAGGTTGAGGGGCTAGTGTTAGGACAAGCAATAATCCTACATTAATTAGCTAAGGATATAGACTGTGGTTTATAAAGTAAGAATCACATTTCTCCTATTGAGATATTTTTTTTCAAAGGATAAAACCGTAAAAATAATTTGTGCACTACTCCAGAGCGGATAATATCTCATAGCGAGCGCAGTCCGATAATCCATGCATAAACAATGGTGCCGTTTGTGTGAACCCATTCTAGATCCATACTAGTCTCATGTGAAAATATAATCTAGACATTTGCTTGTGGCATTAGTGTTGGGGGAACAACGATCCCAAATCGATTAACCAAGGATATGGGCCTTCGCTTATAAAATAAGGGTTGTTGTCCTGTTTACGTCTTTTCTCAAATGGACAAAACCGTAAGAAGAATCTGTATACTATTTCAGAGTGGACAATACCTCATAGCATATGCAATCCGACAATCCTTACATCAATAAACTCATTTATGTACTAATCAAACTTTAATTATATTCAAAAGAGTTGATTATTTGACTATCTTTTTTTTATATGTACAAAGTAGACAGCAATTCATGATTCATCATTTTTTTATTGGATTTACATCCCCATTAATTTGCAGACGAGAAGGTAGAATAAGAGATAATTATAATAATCTTAGTCTCAATATTATTAATTTAGATACACTCATGAATTGAGCTAAATCATGGTTTAAATTTTTTAATCTTTTTTGTTTAGGTTCGTGTTGGGCTGACTCGAATCGTTGTTTTACTATTTAGTATATTACTAAAATATTATTTTTTATATTAATACTTATATATTTTATAATTAAATTAAAAAAAATATATTTTTTTCTATTTAATTGTAATTTAGGTTAAGTTGGACTAATTTAAATTTGCAAATCTTTGTCAAGACTTGGCTCATGCCGGTAGGCATGACTACTTGGCCTTTAGAAAGGCTTGCTATCAAAGTATACATTGGTTCAATTTTTGACTTTCTTTTTTATGATCATATTTAAGATTAGAGAATAAAAAATTCAAACTTTATTTATTTAGCGAGGAAAACATTCATCAATCATTGAATTAAGTGATCTGATATAATATTTGACTTTCGAGTCTCATTTTTTAAGATGATAATATTATTAAATTTTCATACTTTTTTTAAACTTGAACTTCTAAATATATATTTTAAAATAATATATTCATATTTAAAATATATATTTATTAATTTATTTTTTGTACTATGTCACTAGGGTTGATTAAGGCTAAGTCAAAAATTTTTTTTCAATGAAATTGAATTTAATGATATGGGTCAAAACCTTTGATGGGATTATATTTACGTTTCAGTCAACAGCTTAATTATAGAAAAAGGTTGCAAATAGGTACGATTGTGGAGGGAGTTTCAATTTTCAACGGATAGCTAAATTGGCCCCACTCCTCTGCTGGGACTTTAGGACTGGGAAAGGGGCCAAAGTAGGGACCGCTCAGGGCGTCAGATTGCAGGGGGCACGCGAGCTTCTCCTTCAACCCCGCTTAAGCTTTAGTCGTCGTGTCGCATGGAAAAAAATAATAATAACATCTCTCTCTCTCTCTCTCTCTCTCACTCTCTCTCTCTCTATTCTATTATTCCAAACATTCTCACGGATTCGCGGCCAGGTTTCACCAAAGAGGGAAATGACAAAAATTGATGCAAAGATGGTACCCACCCGGTCCAACAAATTCGAAAAGCTCGGATTAAGCTTATTTAAAAATAAAAAATTTGATTTAAATTATTTTTATAATTTTAATTAATTTAATTCAGTTTAAATTATTATTTATTAATTAAAATAATATTTTTATTTAAATTTATTATAAAATATATAAATATTAATAATAATTTTTTTAAATATTTTATTATATTTTAAATAATAATTATAGTCGAATCTAGATTTTAATCTTAATTTTTTTTAAGATTATAACTTCACTTAATCTATAAATAAATGTATAACGGATTTGAATAAAAAAAAAATATTATAATTTGGGATGGCACGGCTTGCTTGAATACTATTTGTTAATAAAAATATTTTATTTAAAATTAATTATAAAAATATAAATATTATTATATTATTATAAATAATTATATGAATTTTCAAATAGATTTAGGTACAACCTGAAAGTTTGACCTATGAAGACCAAACTATAGATGAAAACGCTCATCAGCCGACAGGTCGGCAAAATTTACGTGGACCTTCAACTAAAACCAAAAGAAATCTTCCTAAAATATCTCTTCCTCTTTAATTTTATTTTAGAACTAAACTGGATCGGAAAATTCAGATTTTAATTTAATTATTTTATGATTATTTTTAAAAGATGCTATATAATTCAAATTCGAATTATGGTACCTAAACATTTTCATCTATCCATCCATAAATCTTTGTCGTATAAAAAGAAACTCTTTGCTTTAGAAAATGGTTACAGAACTTGCTTGCCCATTTTCTATAGGGTAACATGCAATCCAAGACAGGTTTTTGCCCAAATGTTTCATTAAACTTCATTGTTAAGCATAAGACTTAAAGAATTCAAACTCTTGAATTAAAAGTTAATTTTATTAGAAAATTACTCAGACCTCTTTAAACTCAAAGTCAAGAAAATTATTTGTGAAAAAGGCTAAACGTTAAAACTTTAAACCTTTTTAAATTTGGAAATTTTAAATTTTATATATAATTAATGCATACGCATTGCGACTTCTTTTTTTTTTTTTTTTTTGTCAATTAGTTCAAAGATAGCAAATGGACAAATTCGGATTGATTCTTTTGAGTTTAGATAGTTTTTGAATTCAAATAATATCAATTTTAATTTATTATAAATTTAAATTATTTTAAAATTTAAATCAATTTTTGAATTCAGATTTATTTTTTGTGCTCTAACCATGACTATGTCAACTTAATTTGCTAGACATGATTTGGTTAAAGTTACGGATACCGCACAAACTCAGAAACAGTCTAGAAGCCCAAGCAAAGTTTGGGTTATGGGCTTAAACAAATTCGTTTAGGCTTTTTTTGAGAGATGGACTATGGTAAAATTATTAGGCAAGTTGGGTTTAGGTAAAAAATTTTTTAAATAAAATAAAATATTATGATTCGATTTTATTTGATTCATTAGTATTTTTAATTTTTATATTCGATAATTAACTCGAATCTTTAACTCTTAATTACCAATTAGGTGCCATTTGCATAACATAATTAATAAAATATTAAATGTTAAAATTACCTCTTATTATTGTTCTTTCACAAATGAAAATACCAGGTCATGATACTTCTCCAATATTCTTCTTACGGAATTGATAATTGGACTTTAAATTACTAAATTTCTCAACAATTTTCAGATAATAATATCTTCATATGATTTACTTTTGACTAATTTTGACGTTGATTTGAATATTGAACTTATATATTGGGTTTAGTTCAATTTTTTTTTATTTCACAAATTGAAAAATTAAAATTATTTAAATTGAATTATATTTTATGCTATATTTAATTTTCATAAAATTAAAATTAGATTTTATTTTGTAAATTTTCCTAAATAAAAAAAATTAATATAAAATATTTTGAAAGATAAAAAAATTTAAAAATTGAAATCAAAACAAATCAGTGAAATTCGATTTGAGTTGGCTTTAAGAAGTATTCAATTTAGTTTTCTCGTTATTCTTTCTTTTTCTCTTTAAAAAATTATAAAAAATATATTGATAATCGCAATTCCTTCATAATAATCATAAAATATTTATTTCCTTCTTAATTACTATTTGAGAACAATTCAAAATACTTTTTTTTAATTATTCATATTTGGTATTTGTGTCTAATGCAAAGTAGTCAATACCAGACCGGTTGATGTACTATTTTTATTTTGGTATTAATACGTATTTGTATTAGTATGTTTTGACATATTGTTTTGGATTTGTTGGTATTTTTGAAATATTTTTTCATATAAATATTTTCAAGTTTTTTAATAAATTTTATATTACATATACATGCAAATATATGTTCATTATATATATATTATTTTAAAATTATAAATATTAAATATCCGAAATTCTTTAATATCAAATAAATTTAAAAATATTTTAAAATTTTAAATAATTATTAATTAAGTTTAATAATCAAATTTAATAATATATTTTATTCTTAAATGTAATTATAAAAAATATCAAAGAAAAAAATAAATATAAGTTGACTTAAAAAATTAAGTGAAAATTAAAAAAAAATCAAAATCTTTTATCAACCGGTATAATTGTTATGTACTAATACTATATAGTATTGATCAGTATAAACAAATATAAATTAATACGATCGATATAAAATTGAAGCTATATATTATTAGTATTATTTTGTTTTACATTAAAAATACTATGATCATCAATACTGTACAGTACGGTACTGAGTACTATGATTTGGCGTGCCTAACCGAATGAGCTAGTTTCAAGCTTTTTGTTTTTCAAGTTTGCAGTCGAACAATTTATTCTCAGTTACCCACAAAATGGATCCATCGAAACAAAACTGTCGCCCAATTTGGCATCGTCTGACTCAGACGTTACACCTAACCACCACAACAACTGATTACTTCCTAAAAGCTCACTCATTGTATCATGATTTCATTACTACAAGCTTTTCGTAGGTTATCCAGAGATCGGATAAATCAATTAATCAGTAATAGCCAATTACAGCTGTAATTCCCATGTTATAATTGTAACTAGCAAGCAAGATAATTTGGGAGACTGGCCTTAGAGGAGGAAAAAACCCGCATGTCTCCTTTCTCAATTCCCAATTTTCTATATTCAGCCTGCTATTATGGTAGCAACTTCAGGAAGTTTTCTGGTAAGTTGCAAGATTTTCCGAAAGCTAACCCTGCAGCCTGTAAAACCGATAATAGAATCAATAGCTTATGTTGCCTCGACCTTCACTTATTTTTCAAAGTATCAATGTTCGACGCTTTCTTCCGATGTATATTTGAACGTGGATTTAAAAATATAACCCTTTAAAGACCCCTTAAATAAATAAAAAAAACTTAAAAAAAATTAAATAAATCCTTGTCAACTATATACCAATATCCAACACTGACACCCAAGCTCTTATCAAACACATACATGCATCCTACGCTCACATTTGAGTTCGAGTAATATAGTCAATAGCAGCACTCTGTAATGCCTTGCTATGCATGCAAGGGAAAATAACTTCATGGCTAAGCAAATAAACGATGACAATAAACTGACGAAACACGGAATGAGATTTGAATGCTAGAAAGTGTACGATAAATGAATCTATGTTGAACATTGAATCCGAATGTTGATTACGCAAACAAAATGGCAAACTTTACAGCGCAATAATCCTAAAAAAAAATAAAAAAGGGTAACTGCTTTCATTCATTTTGATTTATTATTGATAATCTAACAAAGATGCAGAATTTCTAATGTTTTGGAGAATGCTTGAAACAAGCAACAAAAGATCTATTGCTGCCTCCGGAAGAGACTGAAAATGGCTATAGATTTGAACTGCTGGGTTGCTTCGATTCAGCTTTGACAACAGTTGGTAGATCTTGATTGGCCCAGGTAGAGATGAGGTGATGGGCGATTGCAAATGGCCCCGGAAAAAACATGGGAGCAAGCTCCCCACTTTCCACGTTAAAATCCGCCGAGAAACTCTGTCCCTTCTCAACTCCTTTGCACATCTGATCTACTTTAGCCGCAGTTGTTCTTTGAGCCTTCTTGTACTCCGCAAATGCCAATGCTTTCCTCACATCTTCTCTACTGTGCCACTGAGCGTCTAGACAAAACAAAAAGTATCATCATTATTACTATTTTAAACCCAAACGAATAGGTACAAGTGTGAAAATACTGGAAAACAAATTTCGGCATACATGCTCAAGGCGGAGATTGCCAACAGGGCTTCTAGGTTAAAAACGTGCAAACACAAACACCTGCTTACATGTCTGTCTGCAATGTGTATATTATCATGCAATCCACTTACCATAACCTGTTTCTTCCTCGAACTTGTTTATGTCTATGATTCTATTGCAAAATGTATGGAACCTACCGCCTTTCAAGATTTTCGGCACAAGGTCATATGACTGACCAAAAGCCTCCTTTATAATCATGCAAATTGTTGAAATCCATATCATTCATAATAACAATTACTCAATTCGCTGCATCATAAAGTTAGTTCCTCTAGAATTGAAAACTTCAAACTATGTTTCCGCTTTCCCCATGTCATATGTATTAACCATTAAGACAATTTTTTTTTTTTTTTTTTTTAGTTTTCATCAGAGCCAAATGAAAAACCCTTGACAGCCCTGATAAAATGCTATGCTTTGCTACAGTGACAATCATGATTCAGGACAGCAAAAGTCTAAATAACATTGACCAGTATTTAAATGAAATGCGATGGAACATTACCAATAACATAAGTATGGACTAATTGGAACACAACAAGGGCATTGACTACTTAGTTTTCCAAAAGTGAAGACAAAGAACAGAAAAAATACACCAGAAAAGGACCGAAAAGTACCTTCTAATTCTTCCTTATCGACATTTATTTCAAGAGATTTTGCATATGCAAAGAACCCAACCATCAATTGGCATGGTATGTTACTTGGACCAACTGAAAACAAATCAGATTAATAATTTTAAAAAGTAACAAGTGTAAATATCTTAAAAAAATCGGGGGAAATGCATAAACATTGTGCAGACTGCATCACAAGAAAGTAAAAAGGGAAAGTAATACAAGGCTTTATTAAAAAAAAAAAAAAAGAGCTATCCGATAAAAAATACAAAATAGAGAATTTTGAAGACCAAGATTTTCTGTATCTACTTTCCCAATGATGGGCAAGAAGCTAGTCAAGGATATTGGAATGCTAGAAAAACAGAAGGGTAAAAGTGACAGGAAGAGGAGCACAAGCATCAAGACCTACAGCAGCACACTGTTTAAAAAAAAATACCGAATATGAACTAAGAATTTCAAGCAGCCATGTCGGGTTGGACAAGTGAAGTCTAAACTAACATCGGCACATAAGTTTCCTATTAAGTATTACTGTATCTCCCTTTGAAGTTTAAAAACAAATCACAAATAAACTACAGCACAACATAGCAAAACATGTTTTTCATCTAAACAATCTTTGAAGAATGATACCAGGCCATGGCTGAGAACTATGATAGACTACTTCTCCGACTTCAATACCAGTCTCTTCATACGTTTCTCTCCTCACTGCTTCTTCTAAGCTTTCCCCTGGCTAAGGACAAAAGAAGATATCCAGCATGAAATTGCAGAATTAAACATCGTCTTTTTACCAGGAATAGAAAATAAAGGCGAGATTGCTTCATTTCTCATATTTAAGATATTGTCTAATTCTTACAAATTACAACTAAAACTTGATGAGAGTTTGAAAGTTGCCTAATACAGTTACCTCTATGAATCCGGCTAAGCAACTCCACATTCGGGGTACAAACCTGGACTGTCTACTTAAAAGTGCACGATCGTTTTCTCTATCAATGACCAACATAATGACAACCTATTTTCAAGAAACATTAGTTTAGAGAGAACAAAGAGACACCCTACGAATCCACCGGATTAAAATTTCAAAGTTCGGAACATCAATTGTAGAACATAAGAGAAATGTTTTTACTGGATCAACACGAGGGTATATCCTCTTTTTGCACGACTCATTGGAGCATTGTTTCCTTCTCCCAGCTTCCTTGGGAACTGTTTTCTCTCCACAATGTCCACAAAATCGTGATAGATTATGCCATTCAAGCAATGCTCGTGCCTGATCAAATGTAATAAGCATGCAATAGTAAAACTCTTGCTAAACAAAAGATACAAGAAATGAATAACAATGACCAGAAGCAGCAGAACCAACTGGTTAAATGCAAGAAAATAACAGTAAGTGGACAAAAGTTGGCGATGCTAACTGGAAAATAGATCCACCTATGTTATTCAGACTCGGGTATTAGTGTCGGATATTAATATGTATCTGATACGAGTATGTTCAAATTTTTCTAAGTTCTTTCATGCATACATCCCCGTTCACATGTACGAAAATGTGTAATTTAAGAGAAATAAAGACTCAGAACTTCATAGATTTCAACTGCGTTGTTCATTTAAAACATCAAGAATCCTTTTAATAAAAAAGAAGCTTCAATGGCAAAAACAAAAATTGAAAAACGCAAAACATGATCTGATTATGAATCTAAAATTACTGCTTCCTCCCACTTACATGACCAGCAATAGCCAATTCACCCATAACACAAGGATCAGCCCAATCAGTAGCCACCATCAGTGTCCTAAGCTCCACAAAGCAAAACTGTCTGCTACCAAATTCAGGAACCAATCCACCTTCCTCAGAAACATCAATAGCCCAGTAAACGACATCCTCCTCGGCCTTCGAACCCAAATAAACCAAAGAATCCTCAGTCAACTCGACCCCACACTTCCCCAAAATACCCTTACAATCAGGCAAATTGATCCAGCCCAGACGCCAACCGGGGACATCATCATCCCCGTAAACAAACGAAGAAGCCAAAGGCCTACCTTTTCTGAAAGGCAAGACCTTGAAAAGAGGGGACTTTGCAGGAGAAGGATGGTTGTTTTCTGGGTTCTGGAGGAGATGGGTTTTGAGGGAGTCAAAAGATGATGAAGGTGAAAGTGGGTCATGGGGTTTAGGGGTTTTGGATCTTAAAGGATTGCCAGCAAATGCATGGGCATTAAGGTTAATGGACATGGTGGATTGAGAACAAAAGATGGTCCTTTTTGTTGGAGTTAGGGTTTTACAGAGGAAGACTAAACGAGAGGTTGAAGAAGAAGAGAATAGAGAAAGCGAGAGCATGGCTGTCTTTGGTCCATTTGGGTGGTTAATACTTTATGAGAGAGAGAGAGAGAGAGAGAGAGAGAGAGAGAGAGAGAGGGGGCAGGTAGTAGGTGATGACTAAGGCGATTGACATGACGACACGTGTCCCGTTCCGCCTATCAGCCATTAAATTCCAAGTCCTGTGCATAAATCTCATAATTAAGATTGATAATAACTATTTGGCTGTCGGTTTTAAAATAAAAATTGTGTTTAATTAATAGTATTTTTTTATTTTTTAATAGAGTCGAACAGTGTTCTAATTAAATTTTATGGTTCTAAACTTGTTAGATTCATTACTATTTTAAATTTTAAAAAATTATAATATTTTTAATTTTAATTTAAAAATAAAATAATTATTTTTATATTAATAAAAATTAAAAATATTTAAAAAATTTATTGCAATTCAAATAATTATTTATTCATTTTCATGGTAATTACGATTTTACCTTTAGTCATTTACTTAATTACTTTATCGATCTTTGAGATTGATTATAGTTTTTTTAGGTATAATAATTCGCATTTTCATGTCATATTCGTATATTTTATCATATCATAATTATATTTAAGATTTTTACATTTATATCAATTTTGATATGTTTATAATTCATATTAGATAGATTTTGAGAATGTATTTGTGTCATGTCGAATTTTATTTTTTGATTTTATACGTATCATATTCGTATAATCGTGTTAAATATTATCGAATTTTTTATTATTTTTTTTGTTACTTACTTTGAGACTTTTACCCAACATTTTTCGAAAACAAGAAAAATGGTGAAATTTTCAATCGACAACCAAATTTCTAGATGCTTAAATGATAAAATATTACTTAATGCTTTTTCTATTTTTGGTAAGAAGAATCTCTTAGAATATTCTAATCTCCAATCACTGATCAAGAAGAAAGAAAGAATCTACATTTAGGTTTTGATTGAGTTGATTTCATAAATGGAATGACTTTGAGATAATTATAAAAAATTATATAAAAAATAAATATTTTATAAATAAAATAATAATAATAATATACATGGGTTTGTAAATCTTTCAATTATTTATATGATATATATTTTAAAACAAATTTCTCTCTTAATAAATTAAAACCTAAACTACTACTCTTTTAAGAAAAAATTGCTCATACATAAATATTTTTTTTTTACAGAATTTTTTCCCTCTCTCTATAATCTGGTATAAAATAATGGAAAAAAATGTTGATTGGATAAATCTTTTACCTAAATTGGTTATTTTGATACTGACAATGACATATAACTAGGACCATTATTTGATTTTTCAACCCCCATCAAGTTCAAATAAAAAGTGAGCTTACGTTTGCAAATGTTGCTTAATTAGGTCAAAGTTTGAACAATAAAAAATAATTTTTTTAAACCCGATCATGTTTGATTTATCGAACTTGAAAACTTATTTTTTAAAAAAATATTTTTTTAAAAATTATTTATAATAATATTTTATATTTTATAATTAAATTTAAATAAAAATATATTTTTGATTACTTAAATAATAATTTGAATTAATCTTATTTCATATTCATTCTATTTGATTTAATCTATTGAGTTAGACGAATAATCAAATTTATGAGGAGATCTACTCATATTTTATTATGTTTCTTACAATAAATTGTAACTAAGTATTGTCTTTTCGACCCAAAAAAAAAAATCCACCAATACTCTAAATTACTAACAATTTTATCTCAAAAGAATTTTAAATAATTTCTAAAAAGTCATTGCAAGAATTAATTAAAAAACAAAAGATCATATATACATATATATATATATATATATAACTATGGCAGCAAGGTATTTTAAATTAGATTTTCTTACAAAAAGAAATGTTGCTTTACTTTAATTTAATTGTTTTAATAATAATAATAATAATAATAATTATTATTATTATTATTATTATTATCAAGATCTTATAAAAAAATGCATTTGCTTGGTTCTTTGAATATTCCTTTTTTTTTTTATTAAACTTTCAAAAAAATTTATTTATCAATGTCTTTGGTCCTGTAGGGAGGAACCAAGCCGAAAAATACAATGTGATAACAACTATTAAACATAACTAGTATGTTTCCCATGCTTCTCCTCATGTATAAGGAGCAAAAACAAACTCCGAGCTCAATTAAGATACAAAAAAAACTCGAATTACGTGTGAACAACTTAAATTTCTGGGATTATTTCAAATATGGATGTACAAATATGCTACAGCTCCTAGTTTTAGCATCATATATATATATATATATGTATAATTTTCCTTCGTTATTAGGTTCCAAATAAAGCAAAATTAATGAAATTTAAGTGGAAAGTGAAAAAAGAAAAAAAGGCAGCACTAGCATCAATCGGCAATTTTAGTGTTTGGACCACCTCCATGTGCTGTCGAACTGATTCACTTGAAATTGGGGCACTTCAACATGTTAAAGAATAAGTAACACAAACGAAGTTAGCCTTGCCAATGCCCGATATGAATCTTTTGAAAAAGCTAGATAATGGAATAATGTCTTCTTAGTTGTTATTTGACTTGTAACTAGAGATACAGCCGAATTATGGTTCAAAAATTTTTTAATTTTGGTTTAAGTTGGATTTGGTTCGAATCCATTTAAAAATTCTTTTTATTATTTAAAATAATACTAAAAATTTTTAATATATGTTTATATTAACATCAATATTCATGTTAAATTTAAATCAAAATAAATTTTTACTATTTAAATATTATTTCGGGTTGGTTCAACTCGAATTAAAAAATTTATATCCAATTCTGATCAAATATGAGTTGAACGAATTGTCTGATCATAAGAAAGTTTACTTGTAACTATTTATCATATTAAACATGATTTATATATATATAACAAGTTGTAGCCTAAATTAAAAAAAATTAAAGATGTTAAAACTTAAGTCTAAATTATTAAATATCACTTTTTAAAAATAATTTTAACCTCAAATTCATCAAATATTATTCTTTGACTTACAGTTCAAGGTGGTCAATGGTTCTATTCCCTTCAACCCCCACCTGCCCTTGAGAATGCAAAAGCCATTTTCAATTGCACCCCTCAAAGTCAGCACCCTGAAGAAAAAAAGGTATAAGCTTTTTTGGCTTAAGTAGACGCAAAACTTCGGATATTTTTAGTTAAGGGAATTTAGCAACGGGAAGTGCTGAGCCACTAAAATGAATGACAAACGAAAGATGAAAGGGAAAAGTGAGATTTGACTAATTGCTTTTGATCTTGGCATTGCATCTCATGCTTTTAAATTGAGGGCATTTGGTTCTTTATCTTCATAATTATATATGGTTCTATAGGGCTCACAAATTATTGCTGGCACAGCAAAACCTGCCTTTTGAAATGGAACAGTTCATCGAGGCTCTTTGATTCTTATTTCTGAATTTCATGCCATGATTTAGTTTTATTTCATTATTTTGAATTAAAGCTAAGGTGGGTAGTCCTTTGATATATGTTATTCGGATTTAAAGATAAGTATTAAATGTGGATATATATCTAATAAAGGTATACTCAATTTTTTTTTAAATTTTTTCATATCTTTAAAGATCGTGTCTCATATTTTTGTCCGAATATACTTTGAAAATAAGTGTCAAATATTGATACTTGAAAAAAATAAAAATTTAGAGCAACTAACCTCTGATTATGACTTTAATTTATTTGTTGGTATTATTTGCAACCATTGCCACTTTGCCTAAAGTTCCTTAGATTATTTCTATCTTTAAATTCAAATTTTAAATTTATTGAATGTTATTTTTTAAAGGTAATTGTACGAATTAATTGAATTAAACCTTAAATTTGAGACAGTAGGATTTTGACATGGACTTCAAACATGGTATTTCCATTAAAGGAAAAAAATGAAAAAAAAAAAAAAAGTGAAGAGATTTCAAAGCTTCAGGAAGGAACGCCATGCACCACTAATAAAACCAGAAACCCTTCTTCTGAGCATTGCAGTCACATGGCTATGATTGGGGAAAAAAAAAAAAAAAAAAGAAAGAAGGCTTTCTCCACCCCTTGGTCAACCTAAATGTTATTTTTTCTTTTAACTCCAAACTAAACAAAAACTGGTGACTGAAGGATCAAAGGTGAAGAGAGATCAGTGCCATTGCAGACAATTTTTCTTCTTAAATCCCCTAAGCCCCACCTGAGAAGTAGAAAAAATGGAGAAAAGAAATTGTCAGGAACTTGACTGAATAGCTTTTTAATGGATTATATATGTTGAAGTTATTAATTGTCTTTGCTATGAGAAGATCGATGATGCAATGGCTACCAAGATTTCTTACCAAAATCCCTTGGTGTCTTGCATTTGAAGCATTCCATCCTGCTAGCATAATTGTGAACTCCACACCCATAGCTGGGGGCCAAACAAAGTTACAGTCATATTCACTTGGTAAGTCGGTCATATCAGATTTAAAGGATAAAAGCATAAAGAATAAATGACAGTGCCCATATTATCATGATAAAATGGTTATCAAATAGAAGCAAAAAAAAGGAACGCATTGCCTTAGAGATTTCTTAAATTATGCCGACTAATTTCTTGAAAAATGTTGCTTTTAGAAGATGAACATTACGATGGGAATGAATTATCTGCTATCATTAATTTGAAATTTCTTATTATCAATATCAAGAATGTCATAAAAAGATACAAATGCAGGTTTATGTATGTAAATTTATGCCCAGGAAGAACATTAAGTTAATAGGTATATTTTTAATCTTTTTCGTATATTTAAAAGATCATATTTAAATTCATGTTCAAATATATATTAGACATAGTAACACAGACATCAGACATGAATACTTGTAACATAAGCCGTTATTTACTTGGCAAAATGTCAATGCAAACTCACCTGGTGCAAATCCAGTCACCAGTTTTCCATCCAGGAGGAACACTCCCTTCAGAACCCATCATACTATAACCAACATAATCATTTTTCATGGCACCACATCGAAAGCAATTTGTTCTGCTGGCATAGTTGTGAACTCCACAGTTGATGGCAGCGCAATACCAGTCCCCGGCCAAAGCTTCCGCACCGCAACTACTGTTGTATACGTAGGTTGATACATCGGGGCCGCCACACTTGGGGTACCCACAGCGCTGGCATGCTTCTCTCTTTTTAAAGTTCTGGTGTTGGCATGCTGCACACATCCAATCTCCTCCTATCCAGCTCATTTTGAATTCTGATAACAAGAAATCAGATCAGATTTTATCAGCTAGTTGCTTGCAAATTGCAAGTAGTCCTATATATTTTCCCCATACCTAGACTCAAGTGTGAGAGTCTAATACAGATATGTTCAATTTTTTTTAAATTTTTTACGTATTTGAAAAAAAATAATTTTATATCTATTTCCGAAAACATCAGGTATCGGCATAGTATTTCCTATGATCATGCTAGTCTAAGCCAAGAAACCGATGCAACTGTGTCTAGGACGAGGGCTTTTATCAATGGCTTGAATTCCAACTTCCAAGAAAAAAACATTTGAAGTGCAGAAAACAAGCTAAATTCGAGAAGCTTACCCACTGGAAAACAAGGGGCCTGAAGAAAATTACTAGTAAGTGTTAGCAGTAGCTGAATTTTGATAAATTCCTAGTGCAATTGGTGATTTTTGGTGTTTGGGTTTAAAGGGCTATATATATACACTTGTTAAGGGCTTGATTTGTGGGGTCATTGATGTTGCTTTTTGATGGGATTCTAAAAGCAGACTTTTTTTTTTAATATATATATTTTTTTACCCTTTCAAGAGGTTTTGATAAAACCTAGCCCTAAGACGTATAGCTTAGGCAGTGCATGTATTCCTACATGCTTTCCAAAATAGAATTCGAAACTTGACCCCTCTTTATGTGATTCCTTTTATCATTATTGCTGGAAAAGCAAATGTGAAACTTATTCTCTTCTCATCCACATTGCTATCGGCCAGGTGTTATGAGGGGAAGATGTTATTTAGATATGGATAGTGGTAACAGCTGATTGGATGTCCCTTTTTTTTACTCCAATTTCATCCTCATCCTTAGATATGGAAGCCACCGTTGCCTTTCTTTTTTCTTTTCTTCCATAGATGAAAGAAACATAACTTTTGTAAGTATTGTCGAATTTAATTTAAACCTTGCTCTTAGTTTGCCTGAATCATTAAACCTTTTAAACTCTTAATAATTTGAATGAATTAATCTTGAATTGTTCGTTTTGAAGTTTTCTTGCAAATGACAATGTTTAAAAAATCGGATTAAAGGTTAAACTGATGAGACTTTTAGTAATTGGTTCAATCGGTTCAATTGATTGGACCAATCAAGTATATTAAAATAAAGAATTTAAATACTAAATATATAATTTTAATAGTAAATAAGTATTAAATATAGTAAATACTTAATAAGAACATGTATTTGATTAAGTGATATGATTTTTGATATAGATTCAAGGGTAAATGTTCAAATTCCATAACATATTACCTAAAAAAAAATTTTAAAACTAAGTTTAAAAACAGTTTTTACGGTTTTTTTGAAGTTTTAGCTGTTTTTTTATCGACTTTTACCTATTCAATCAATTTTCTAGCAGTTTAATGATATGCACTAGACTGAGTAGATCACCGATTCTTGATTTATCAGATCTGATTGACCAATCTGATTCAATTTATCTAACAATACTAAATGATATTAACTTCTTAAACTAGAGGAAGTAATTAAAATATCAGATTTCCTTAGTCCTGTGCTTATTGAAGAACAACATTCACTAAATTAGATGAACAAAATTATGCTAGAATTTTAACATCGGAACTACCTTAATAGTTTAAATATTAGCTCTTTCAATGAGTCCAAAGGGTAACAAAATTCGACTAGAGCTTAAAGTACAGACATATAGTTATATTTGTTCATTCCATCTATTTGCTTGTTGAACAAAATCTCTTTTTTTTTTTTTTTTAATATCAATATCAAACACTAATTATTTAAAAAAATTAAATATATTTATATTTAATACTCATTTGAATCCGACAACGTAACCGTGTTTCTCCTCCCGAACATGGCACCATGACAGCACTGTAGCTTTTGCTCCTCATACGTGAAAAGCTGACGCGTATGTCCACATGGACAGACACATCAAGCTCCTTCCACGTTTGTATGTAGGAATTTATTCTTTATAATGCACATCTCCATTAGAGAAAAAAAAATTCCTTTGTTTATTTTTGCAAATTCCGATTCCCTTTCTATTGCAATAATTCAAAAGCCATTTGGAAGATTCATATCAGTTGGCGGGCGCCCCTTTGCGCTGAATGCTCTTCCCAATTACTCTTTATATGCATATTCCAAATTGTGACTGGACCTTGGCCTTCCTTTCTGCATTGCAACGCTTGACATCTATACAAAGGGTTCGTAAAATAACTCAGAACTTATCGAGTTATAAACCGACCCAGTTTATATGGATGTATGTTTTTAAAATCGGGTTTGAAGTGGGATTTTTCATTTTTATTAAAAGTTTGAAGTTTTGATTCGGGCGATTTTAGATAAAAACCTTTCAATCCATAATATTTATTAAAATATACATCTTCTAATTTTATAATTTTTTATATATATTTTAATTAAAATTTTTTAATTTTTATAAAATTTTATCACGTATATTTAATTTATCTCGTAAAAATTAATATAATATAAAGTATAAAATAAAAATTCAACATGATGTCTGATCAGACTCGGGGCAAAGAAAACAACCGCCTAACCCATTTCATTGCCAACCCTATCTGACGCGTTTGGGAAAACAAGCAAGGAATGGTTAAAATAGAAAAGAAAGAAGAGAATGTTCTGATGAATATTTAAACTCGAATATGGTTTGCGGCGGACCGACCATGGTGGCCTATCTAGTTATTATCTGATAAAAAAGTAGCATGCACACTTGAGTTGGGCTCCATTGCACCTGAAAAAAAAAAAATTCGAAACTGCTCATCTAGTTTTTTTCAATATGCATGATGTGATGAGGCTTGCATTGCTTTGACCTGCACAAAAGATTCAATATTGGCCTTTGGGAGGACTCCGGCACGCCTAAAAGGGCAGGCCATGGCGCATTGGCTAATGTTAAAGACTGTTGTAAACAATGTTAAAAAAAAAAAAATCAAATTAAAAATCAAATCAGTTAGATATAATTTTTTTTTATTTTCAGTTTCAATCAGTTGAATAAATTTATTTGATCAAAATCGTTTTTTAATATTTAAAAAATAATTTTATTATTAAATATAATTTGTATTAATAAAATATATATTTAAGTTAATGGTTATCTTTAATATAAAATTAACAAGCGAAAGCATAAAATTTCATCAATTATAAATAAAATTTTAAAAAAATACGAAATTAGATTTTTTATCGGTTTTTACTGATTTAACTAATTCTATATCGATTCGAACATCTTTCTAAATTAATATATGATATCGGATTAAACAAATTATTGATTTTTTACTCAACTGATTTCGCCTACGGTTGGATCTAATATTTTAATCACCGTCGGAAAGCACAGTCACTACCGTTAAAGAATGCTGTTGTCAGATTGCATAGAGTACTATTGTTTGGAAGTATTGACTAATAGCAATTTAAGTTATACTTGGATTTCATTAGAGAAAATTTATGAAATGGTATCAAATACGAAATCAACCACCAAATTCCCACGTGAATATTGGATGGAAATAAGAAAAACAGTGAATTAAAAATTCAGAATCTAATTCATTTAGTTGATAGATAATAGATTTCAAATTCGAATTTTCACATTTATAATTTTTCTCTTATCTTTGAATTATAGCTTCCTTTATATAAAAAAGAAAAAAGAATTTACGGGCCGTGATGGAATATACTCAATTAAAAGGTTTTTATGAACCATTTTTGCAGGTAAAACACTTTGACTATGGGTATTATGGGGTCTCTATTGCTTACATGGCAAACATATTCAACTCCAAATAGGCATAATTGCTTGCTTGTCAGCGATTACAGGTTTGATAAGGAAGAATCAGAATCACCATCTTTTAACCATCCATGGTGAATATTCCTTATGGAAAAACCTTAGAACTGCAGCCACCCCAGCTTATTCTTTGCTTGTGACTTTATTTTCAGAAATGGGTCATCTCCCTTCAATAATACTATAAGAATAGCCGTTGCTTTCGAAATTGGGATACTCTTCCCCTTCTTGCCAGGTGAATTACAATTTTCGGCTACCTAACGGTGCTTACGTTACCCTAATTTTTATATATATTTTTTAAAAAAAGCTACTTTCGGATATAAATACAAGTTTATTGATGGTTTTTGCTATCTGTCTTGACTAGATTTTAAAAATAATTTTTTTTAATTAGGGTCAATCTCATCTAACCAAAGTTATTATTTTAATAATAAAAATATTTTTATTTAAATTTAATTATTATAAAAATAATTTTTATTTTTATTAATTTATAAACAATAATTTAAGTTTTTGGATCTAGACAAAAATTTAAATAATTTTTTTAAAAAATTTAATATATTTATATCAAAGATATATTATATTTTACTATTATTGGTAACGTAGAGCAGCAATTAGAAGAAGCAAAAACCTTAATCTGAAGTCGTTTGATACTTTTCAAATCGATTTGGCAGATCACTGGTTGGTGACCATTTTGAAAAAGATGATAGAATATTTATCCTCGTAAAAAGTTTCACCCCCCATCCTTTAATGTCTTATCCTAATATTATCCCAACTTTTAAACTGAGAAAATGACTTGTAGCTCGCCGACTCGGCACCGATTACTGTACTAAATTAGTTAGTTCATTGTCACATTCATGTCGCGTTAGTATTTAATTAAAAATTTACCTAAAGTTGAAATTTTAAAAAGATTTGATCATAATTAAAAATCCGTAACTTGAGATAAAAAAAAGATAGTAAATAGTTTAAATATTATTTTTTAACGGTAAGTACATAAAAGAATTAAGCTAAGTTCCGGTTTAAAACTTGATAGGACTTCACGCCGTAGGCCAAAAGTCCTGTCTGCAACTATATAAGCAGCTCCAGTCACTGTAATCGAATCGAAACTTTATTAATAAACAGTAAATTATTACTAAAAGAAAGATCTTGAGATACTTGTAGAAGGATGATAATGATATTGTTAACCAGTGGAGATTAGGAAGCCTGTTCTTGTGTGATTAAGATTGGCTCTTGCCCAAGGGAAGAGTCGCTTACACTACCCAGCTGCATATGCATGTCAAACGCAAGGGATAAAAATGTTAGATTTAATCGTCTCTAACAAAAGAGAGATCTATCAGGAAGCTGTCTTTCATAATAGTACTTAAAAGTTAGAATGACAGTGACAATGCTAGCAACAGGGCTGCCTCAGCTCCAGCAGCCAATGATGTTCCGACTCTTCACCCTTCCAATATGAATACGGAGGTAAGATCAACTCTCCAAAAACATAAAAAAGGAGACCTATCCAACACACCAACTTAGCCAGCAACTACGCCCTTTGTTGGTTTTTTGGTGCAAACGAAGAAACAAGTCATCACTTTAATAACTAAACCAGTAGTGGTAAAACGGTGAAGAAATTACAGAAGCAGTACTATTAATGAAAAATAATGAAAATCTCAGTATTCTAATATTAATTATATGATGAGATTAATCAAACCAAATCTAAGCTATATCATTATCACTAGCTCATAGTACTTGACTGTCAGATTTTCAAAGTGCTAATCCAATAATTATTTTCTGTGAAATTAAAGTACTCACTTCATAATTTGAAAGGAGGCATCAGGTTTCCCCACAATCAAAGCTCTTAGTTTCTCTTTATTTTAATTTCCCGTCATTGAGTTAAAGAGGGAGAAATAGTATTTTACACTTTTTTTCTGTTTGAATGGAGGCTATTATTGATGTCACTGAGGGCGAGGTGACCTTTGGATGGCTGGAGGCTTTGTAAAGGAAGGAAAAAAAAGTCGAGGGTTTAACTTTCAAGGCGTTCAATACTAAAGTCAGTGCCTGAAAAAGTGAAAAAAAGCTGGGTAATGAAAGTCAGATTATTTAGAGTACGTAATGTGGGTCAGTCCTATGGGATTATTTATATGTTTAGGTGACCCGAGAAACATCACATGTCTTTTTCTGATTGACATTTGGTGGCAAAGGAACGGACGACTTTGTCATAATAATTGTAGCAATTGAAACACCACATACTCTGAAACGTCAGGTGATGTAGTCTCTAGGGAGCTGAGGGGCACCTAAATACCCTTCCTCCCTAATGTTGACTTAAACTGTTGAGTTTAATGGATTGAATCTTAAATCTGATGGATCTAATTGGCGGACCTGACGGGCCTAGCAAGCCTAACAGCTACCATGTGGCGTATCTTAATTCCTGATCGCTCAATATACTTTTTAAGGAACACAAAGCATGTGTATCTCAGGATGTTTAACGTAACGAAGTAAACGAAAGAAGTGCAAGTTGACAAGAAAAAGAAAACAATGATACTGTGCCTGAAAAGGGTAAATAAAAAAAAAAAAGGACAAATAAGAGGAGCAAAGGAAAAGGATAGTTAACCATTAGAACAACGCTTTCGTAATGGCCAGGGTCCAGCCGTTGGTCAAGGTGAAGCCAGCCGAGGAAGCAGATAATTATGTAACATTTTTCAGCTACCGTAAGTGTTGAACATGACAAAATGATTAATATAAATATATTTAATTTATTTAATTTTTCATATATTTAAAAAATTATATTTTAAATTTAATTTTAAATATATATTTGTATATAAATATATAAATTAAATAATTCAAGTTTCTCTTATACCGTCAGTCTTTAAAAAGATGTTTGGTACAATACTACCAGTAAAGCTTCCAAGTTTTTCTATTTTTTTTTAATACCTCATGGAGAGTTGCTTCATGACTTACAATGGACCGTCGAAATTGACATACTTTGAACTGAATCTAAAGGTCCCTTATATTATTTAAATTTAGATAAATATTAAATATAAATATTTATTCAATGTAAGTATATTTAATTTTTTAGTTATTTTATATATTTGAAATATCATGTGCTTATATTTATATTCTAATATATGTTAAATAATAAATAATTAAACTTAAAAATTCATATAATTTTGTTATATTCCCTCACCAACCCTGTCACCAAATCTAACTTCGATAAAAAATAAGTTTTAAAGGATAGTTGGATAATTTCAAACTCCGTGAGTTTGATAGTCATGCAACCTATAATCGCCCAAAGTTTCAAGTCAGATAAAACTCCTATCAAGGCCTATACAAAGGAGTAGCATCAGAACTTGAATTATTAGAAATCTCTCATGCTCTCTTTAATCCTCGTTCATAGTATCTTTATTGACTTAAGCATTGGAGTGTCCCCCCGGAGTAAAACTCCCAGCCTCTCTTACCTTTGCTGTTTTGCAAGATTCCTCCTTAGCATCTCCATTGTTGCATTAACAATTGGTGTCGTCTGTGGGAACGAAACGCTCTCACGGCTTAGCAATAAATCGCGATCTTTTTGTTAATAAAGAAGGGCCTATGGCAACTCAGGTGATTGACTCCGCTCCTGTCACTTAAACCCCTTCAACAACAAATCATGACCTCTCACGGTCTTCACAAATCACGACCTCTCACGATCTCGACAAATCATGATCTTTCACGGTCTTTACATATGACCTCTTACGGTCCATATAAAATACGACCTCCCACGGTCTTTACAAAATATGACCTCTCACGGTCTCTACAAATTACGACCTCTTACATTCTCTACAAAATACGACGTCTCATGGTCCCTGCAAATGACGACCTCTCATGGTCTCAACAAATCATGACCTCTAACGGTCTCAATGAATCATGGCCTCTCACAGTCAATCGTTAATTAAAGGCTAAACTTAGCCCCAATAAGGATCTCTCATGGTCAATCTACAATCAAAGGTCATGATTCATACCACTAGCGACCTTCATGTTACTCATAGGCGAGCATAAGTTCCATTCCACTAGAAAGCCCCATTCAACATCAGATCATTTTCATACCAGAAAAAACCATTCATTGGCAACATAGGCATTTACTCCCCAAATTTATCTTTACTTGACATTGTTAAGGTGACCGAAGTTCTCTCAGATCGCTATTTTTTCGGTAAACATTATTTTTGGTCTGTGAACGGTCACTTTATAACAGCCCACAGTCCTAGAGGGCAATTGTTATATCCCCTCACCAATTCTATCACCAAATCTAACTTTGATAAGGAATAAGTCTTGAAGGATAGTTGGATAACTTCAGACTCCGTGAGTTTGATAGTCATGCAACCTCTATTCGCCCAGAGTTTCAAATCAGGTAAAACTACTATTAAGGCCTATATAAAGGAGTAGCATCAGCACTTCTGAGGAATGAATTACTAGAAATCTCTCATTCTCTCTGCAATCTTTGTTCATAGTATCTTTACTGACTTAAGCATTGGAGTGTCCTTCCGAAGCAAAACTTCGGGCCTCTCTCACCTTTGCTGTTTTACAGGATTCCTCCTTAGCATCTTCATTGTTACATTAACAAATTTCATTATATTTATGTTAAATTATATTTAAAATATTATGTATTTATATAAATTTATTTCAATGTATCTCAACCATGAAGGCAGCTTTCTTCATATTAAAAAAGAAAATTAAAATTTTATATAAAATGAAAAAAAATTCTCCTACCTGGGTTTTTGGTCCATCGGGACGATGAAAACACATTCATCCGCTAGGGGCCAAAGACAACTCATAAGAGAGATGTGAAAAGCCTTTTCTTTCCCTTTCCCCTTCCTTAATTAATTTGCTTTTTTTCTTGACCCTAGCTTATTTTTTTTCTTGGTTTTAGCTTTAATTGCACTAGATTATGGCACACCATAAAAGTGGATAAAATAAAAAATTAAAAAATTATATAAAATATAGGTGGAAAAAAGTGCATGATAAAAAACATAAAAAATAAGTAAAAAAATTCTTTATATCATGAAATGATTAGGTGTAATGGTTATTTTATGTGAGTATATATTTTTTTATTTAAATTATGTTACGTAATAATATTAGTAAAATTAATTATTTATTATTTGAATCATTAATTAGTCTTTTAAAATAAATATTCCTTATTTAATAATCATAAGTATTGTATAATAAATATTAATTTTTTTAGTAATATAATTACGTTACATGCATAATTTTATATGATTTGAATGAAAAATATATATTAATGAATATAATCGTTTCATTCAATCTGCTCAAACAAGTTGGCTACAATAGAGAAGCATTGGTTTACAAATTGGGAAATCTGTTGGCCAAATAATGTAAAATTACCCTTTTTTTTTTCCTCTTTTGTTTTAAAAGTAAAATGTGTGCTGATTTGTAATTTATATTAATTGATAAATTTGTCTAAGCTTACATTGATAAAGAAAAAGAAAAACGTTTATACAAAAGTGAAAATGATACTTCCTTGTGTAGATTAAAAGCAAATTAGTCAAAAAGATGAAGCCTTAGAAATTAAGAAATAAAAACATGATAAATGCCCTAAAGTGTTGTACAAATCATAGCATCGATATCGTACCAGTATTAATTGTATCAATATGCATGTATTAATTTTAAAGTAAAACAAAAGGAATATTAGTAGTGTATCATTTCAGTTTTTGTATCAGTCTATACTAGTCAATATCGATTAATATCAGAACTTTAAGTACGTACTGGTCCGTATTAGTTGGTAAAAGATTTTATTTTTATATTTTAAGAAAAATTCACTTGTTTGATTTTTAAACTAATTTTTAATATTTTTGTGCCTTGATCATTTCATTTTTTCACAATTACAATTAAAAACAAAATGTGTTCATTAAATTAGGCTATTAAACTTGATTAAAGATAATTTATCATATATTTTTAAATATTGTTATACTTATTTATTTAATATTTAAAAATTTTGGATATTAAATATTTATAATTTTAAAGTTTCTATTTGCTCATAAGCAAATATACCTAGTACAAAATGAAGGTATATTAACATTTTTATATAATATATGTATTTTATTAAGAAACTTAAAAATATGTTGTCACTATATTTATATGAAAAACATTTGAAAAATACCAATAAAACTCAAATGATAGGCTGCACATGCCTATATTGATATGTATCAATACTAGAACAAAAAAGATATATCTACTGATACGATAGTGATTACTTTTAATACCAATTACAATTTTATTAAATTATTTGGGCATATTCCCTATTAAAATAATAATTTTATACTTCGTATGCAAATTAAGGGATAAAAATAAATTTCGAATAGTTATTATGAATTTTCAAACTTTATATAAATTTGAAATTTTGCTAGGGGAGAATTAAATATTGTGTAGTTCATTTTTTATAATTTCGTATATGATTTGTAATTTAACAAATTGATCATTAGATTTAGTAATATAACTGCAGATGTTATGTACTTAAAGATTTAAATTAATCCAATATCTATACCATGTCATTTATATATATATATTTATCAGTTACATTAAATATATAGCTAAATATTTTTAACTTACTTGAAATTTAACATGCATGATTTATAATTCTACTTGAATAGAGCATAGAATACAATGATTGAATTAAACAAATATAAATTGTATATAAAATTACTAAAATCTAGTATAAGTGGGCGCTTCTTGTTTTATTATAATTCAAAAATCAAATATATATATATATATATATATATATATACACTAGGGTTAATTAGTAAATTTATCACCATATTATAGATAGATACTGAAAATTTTCACTACTTGATTTTAATTTTACAAGTAAGTTCACTGTATTATTCAAGTATTATTTTTATATTAATATTATAATTAAATTTAAGTAAAAATATTATTTTTATTATTAAATAATAATTTAAACCGATTGCCCTTGAAGGATCAAGTCTACCGAGCTAGTCAAGTACCTCTATTTATATATAAATTTAGTTGAGAAAAAATTCAATCAAAAATTAAAATTAAAATTAATTTCAAATATAATTTACAAATTTAATTTTAATATCAAAAGTACAATAATAAATATTATTCACAACAAAATATAATAACAAAGTTTAATATAAATTCATAATATTAATAAGTTAACCTTTTAACAAGATACATAATTAACCCTAATTAAGAAGAAAAACATCAACAACCTAAAATCCATCAATCAAAAAATCAAAACAAAATAAGATATTTAACGGCTAATGATAGAGCCACGTGTAGCATCTATTCCGAACGAACAAACAAACATCGTTGGTTCTATGAAAATTTTGCGTTAAATTAAATCCTCCCCCCAAACAAAGCCATCTACTTTGCTCTCTTTCTTTCTCAGGCTCTCAACGTTTCCACCATTGAAGTTGTAAACCCCAAGGACTCCCCCATCTGTCACTCATTCTCTCTGTCTCTTACTCTTTTGCTTGTCCATTTTTTTTCCAATTACATAAAGAGAGGGCACATTTTCATTTCGTGAAAAGAAAAAGCAAAATATAAATAACTAAAAAATGGAGGAAGAATTGCTGAAACGCAATACCGATTGCGTTTATTTCTTAGCCTCTCCTCTCACTTGCAAGAAGGTTTTTCCCTTTTCAACGCAAATCATTCTCTCTTTCCTTTTCTTTTTGGGTTTTTTTTTTTTTTTTCCTGGAAGTGAGCTCTTTCTCTCCTTTGTTTACGATTCTTTTTTTTTTTTTTGTTTTTTGGGATTTTTTTGTTTCTGGTACTGCATCTCAAGGATCTGGAGATTTTAGGGTTTATTTTTGAGCCCAAGCCATCTTAATTTTCTTTCTTTTTTTAAAAAATATTGATCCCTTTTTTTCACCTTTCGTTTCGGTTTCTTTACTGGGAAATTGTTAAGCATCTTTCTTGGTCTATTTTTAAGAACTTTTGTGTTTAATTTCTCATATATATTTTCTCTTCCATTTTTCATTAATTGGGGATTCTAATGTGATAAGAGTCTGTTTGGATGCTTTGTTTTGTATCACTTACAATTAACCATTTCCATTCTTAAAAAGTTCAACAGAAAAAATCAAGGTAAAATGAAAAATAATCCCAGTAATTTAATGTGCAATTATATTATATAAAGTGCAAACATGAAATTATTTTTAATTTCTAATTATTTAATAATGGTAGTTGTTTTAGCTTCAAATTGCTTCAATTGGGTTTTTGAAATGTGCAAAAACATTGATGATGCGAAATGTTCATATTAAACGTTTTTGTTTTTGTTCAATCTATTTGGGTTTTATCGTTTGGTGTTTTCAATGTTTCAGAATGATCCCATTCTTAATTTGTTTAATCTTATTGTTTTGTTTTTTAATCAGGGAATTGATTGTGAGTATCGACATAGTGAAATTGCCAGGCTCAACCCGAGGGAATGCTGGTACTGGTTGGCTGGGAATTGTATTAATCCAACTTGTGGTTTTCGGCATCCTGTGAGAGCTCATATTCTGTTTTCAATAAGTTCATTTTGATTATTGGAATGATATGTTTGTGAACGAATCGGATTTTTACCTGTTTTGGAAATTTTACGGTTGAAATTATTAATGAGCTGCCGCTTTAGAACACAATTTTGCATGGACAAATCTCGAAAGTTGTCGTAATAGGATTGTTTGTTTGGATCAGTTACTTTATATGTTGCCTGACATATATTTGTTTGTTGCAGTCTCCACAAACAATCTCCGCTACGTTACCCCAAACTCACCTGTACATTTATGATGTTTTGATCATTAATTCGTAGTTAAGACAAAAAGAAAATCCTTGAAAGACTTTGCTGTGTCGTTTATCGTTGACATGCCATGAATTTACAGGAAATGTGGGGACGTATTTTTTTCTAGTATATCCACTATCTGCTTTAGACGCTATGTTTGGCTATCTAGGAACACTAAACATGGAGCATTTGAAGTAATTATCCATTAAAAGGGTAGGCTGCAAATGCTCTCACAACTGGTGCTGGTGTTTGACATCTAACGTCGATCATTTACTTCCCATTTGATGCATTGACCATGATGGAGCTTCTTTCCCCCATATTTTATTTCGTTCTCCTTTTTGACTGAGTGATTAATTGATATTCTTTACTTATTTTAGTTGTTGCTTGGCTGTTTGATGAAGTCATATGAACTAAATTTTTCTGTTTTCACAGCCATTGGATGGGCGTGCTCAAGTGCCATCTGAATCTGCTGCATTGCCATACCAATTTTCTGCAGGAGCAAACAAGACAAATTTGCCTTGCTACTTTTACTTCAATGGTTTCTGTAATAAAGGTGACAGATGCTCTTTTCTGCATGGTGGCGACAATGCCGTTACCGGAAAATCTTTGAAGACTGATGCTCTTCCCTTGGATCATAAGACATCCCTAGAAAATGATGCTGGGCCAGCTCAGACAGAAATCCACCCGAATCCATTGAAAACTGCCCCAAAGTCTAGCAAGGACATAGGTGCGCAGCTTAAAGTGGATCTCCAACAATCAGCGCCCAAAACTATCATAAAGAAGAGTGTCTCTCCAAAAACATCTATTTTTGAATTAGAACAAGCTGATTTTGTTAGATCACAGACCTTGTTTCTAAAAGAAGGTATTACTCAAAGCAGATCTCCAATGTGCACAGATGAAAATTCAGAGGAGCAAATGGATGACCATGTTGGGGCAGAGGAGAGGTGGGAGTCCTCCTCAGGTTTTGACGTCCTCGTGGATAACAAATCAGAGGATTTGGATTATGAGAATGATTCAGAATATCTACTGGCCCCTGAAGGGGAGCAGAGAGAGCACTTCCTGAGTTATGATTATGAAGATTCAGTTCATCATGAGAATAGGTACCGTGATGCCGAATTTTTGTATGATCAAGATGTCTACAATGCTTACGAGGGTTCAGACAATGAATATATTTTTGATAATGAGAGGAATCCTTCTGCCCGCACCAGAGATGGAAGGTTGGATTCCGTATTTTTCCAGAAGAGAAGAAGACTCTTGCCTATTGAACTGTCAATTGATGACCAGATTTGCGTGGATCTTAGAGACTATTTGAGGAAACGCAGGATAGTCAAGGGCAATCCTCTTAATTGTTCATCAAGGTCCAAATATTCTTATCTGATTGGTCGAAGTTTGGAAAGGCCTCAAAGGTGTAGCATGGGTCGGAAATTAAGGGGACGTTTGGCATCAAAAGCGGGGAAACACTCTATTCAATTAATGGGAGACCAAGGTTGTTTCCAAAATGGTACCAACCGACGTGGCTGGCTCAAGCACTTGGAGCCTAATCGCTCCATCAGGCGGCCTTATAGGGAAAAAAGGCTGCCTAGACGGAAGTCTGTTTCCTCTGAAGTTTCTAGAAATCCGATTTCAGGGGAGAGGAAATCCACAGATGCATCTATTGCTTTTACAGGTCCCAAGACCCTTGCCCAGATTAGAGAAGAGAAGAGGAAAACCAAAGAAAATGGTGGGAAAGTGAGGCATTCAAGCAGCACTGCATCTGCAGACTTCCAGGGTCCAAAACCATTGAGTGAAATCCTCAAGGACAAGGGGAGGCTAGCGGAAGAAGGAAGAAACTTTTGAAGTTGATTGAAATTATGGTAAAATATTACCTTTTAAGTTTTGCTTTAGATACAACCTCTGGGTGTATTCTCTGAAGTTTTGAATATGCTGGTCCAACATTTTACTCCTACTACCATTGAAGATGATAGAACTTTAACGTGACAACCGACAGGATTAAGTGTTGGAGTCTTTTGATATCTCTTCAACCTGATATCTAATCCGCGGAGAAAGGAGCTCAACCCGGGAACAGGATAGTTGTCGGCATATCCTTGTAGACTTTCAGAAACTTTGCTATTATCATGATAATCATTGGTTCATTACTGGGGAACTCGCCCTGGTTTCTTGTATAGAGTTCTCTATGAATACTCAGAAACAATAATTTCGTGCATATCATTTTGAGAAGTACATTAAGGAATTGCCTTTCCTGCATATAACAGCAACAATTAACTAGTTCAAATAGTTAAGTCTGTGTATGTTTTATCTTCCACGTGTATTGTTGTTCGGTGGTTTTCTCTAATTGTCGTGTTTATTACATGGTTAACACAAGAAAAATACATGAGACACGACATGTATATTAGACAGACAATCTATCTGTAGTTGAAGTTTCAAGTATGGAAAGTAAAAGGTGAAATTCTACTGGTTCTGCTTGTAACGATAACTCTACATATTGATAAAATGACAGTAAAAAAAATGACATAAAATATGTTAAAAAATTTTAAAAAATTATTTTTATATTAATATTTATATATTTTCACAATTAATTCCGGAGGAAACTAGCAGAGATGGATGATTGGTTTGCAAAGGTCTTAAACGATGTTTGGGAGACTAGGGTCATCAGAGTTAGCATGAGACGACAAGTTTTTATTTAGAGTCGTAGATGTTTGGATTTTGAACCCGTACAAATTTACTGGATATCACCTTTTGCGAATGATAATATGAACCGATTAGATTAAACTCTGAGTTCGACTAAGGTTCCTTTGTTTAACGCCGCCACAAAACAGGATGAAAACAAGTTCATTGATTTTACAAGCTAACTATATTCTATATGCTTGCTTAAATATCATTTTCAAAAACAGTACGAGAATTAGCACAAACAACCAACAGGTTGAAACAAGACTTGAATACATTTAAGTAAGCAAAAAGATAGATTCTCATCTCCGTGATGGCTCCAAGAAACTCACTCTAGATTCTCACCGCTTGTTCAATCTTCTGCTGTAACTGATTGTTGATGCTGCTGCTGCTGCTGCCTCTGTCGTCGAATGTTATTGGTACAGTTGATGAGCGAGCATGTTATCGTTATGGCATCTCGTTGAGGCGGCAGTAGTGGAACCACAGGGAGGTTGTCACAGTTGCATACTTCAATCATGTTGCCATCAGGGTCATGAAAGAAGAGCTGATCGACGCGGATTCCACCGTCCTCGACACCGCCCTTCACGTATTCTTCAATCTTCATCTCCTTCAGTTTCTTCTCCACTGTTGCCATGCACTCGCACTGCCAAACAAGAATTGAATAACTTCAGTACATAATGCATTTATAACAACATATGAACTATGAGAGTATATCCAATTCATAGTATAACTTACCTGGAAGGAAATATGATTGTACTTGGGATTAAGGGGGCCAATCTTAGGCATGTTGTTAGGGTTTTCAGATTGGAGAAGATGGATACCAATGCCATAATTGAACAGCCTATCCTCGTCAAAAATCAGAAAACTATGAATCAATATTAAAAAAAAACTTGACAACATTTTTTATCTTTCTCTCTTGCTACGAATTCAAGAATCTTGTTTAGAAAGGTAAATCAATGTTACTTACATTCAGACGTGAGTATCGGATATGAGTATGTTTAATTTTTTTTAAATTGTTTTTCTTGTATTCGGAGGCTTCTTAATTATATCTTTATGGTTATCTCTAAAACTGTGTCAGACAATACCATGCACCAGAGAAATCAAAGGAACCAGGTCTCTTTATGGGAAAGAACCCAAGAACATTCTGGTAGAAATCGAGAGATTTCTCGATTGATCTGCACACAAGTGAAACGTGATTCAAGCACTTCAACTTCAAAGGATTATCCATGTTATTTTCTGCCTTAATTCTTTTGCTCAATCGAAACCCAAAAAAAAAAAAAAAAAACTTTTAGAGTTACAGAAGATTTTCTAAATGGAAGTTACAGAATCGTAGGAAAACGAGTGAAGAAGCTTTATTGGAGAGATTTGGAGATTGGATATCGATCTATACCTTGCACTTTGCACCTATTTATAAAACGGTTATTTTGCTATTGGACGCTGTCTTTGTATTGTAAAGATTACAAAACTATTTTTTTTTTTCAAAAGATAAAATCAAGGGGATAGCCTACGTATTATTTCAAAATAGATAATATTTTATAATAAATGTAGTTAGATAATTTTGACATCAATAATGGTATTATCTATAAAATCCATTGTGAATTTGTACTAACTTTTTAACAAAAACATATTCCATACCCGTAGACTAAAAACTAATATTGAGGTAAAAAATTTTCTTACATTTATATTAGCATGAATTGGATTGTGATTTTATAATAAAAATTATTTTTTCTTTATCGATACGTCATTTTTTAAAAGATAAAATCTTAAATATAATTTAAGAATTATTTTAAAATAATTAATATTTTATAATAAATACGTCTGATAATCTTTTAACCAAGCCAACTCAAACTTTATTCAATTTTTAACATTTTTTTTTCTAGAATTTCATCACTTTGTTCTTCCAAGTTTGGTATCATTATCATTACACAATCACACGTAGATTCGACGTTTAAATTGAATAAAACAGGTTGCCGTAATCACTTATGTTTTTTCCGTTGACAACTGAGCTGGGTAAAATATCGTGTACCATGATTTCGTAGTTTGATTTGATGCAACGACTTTATTGACCATTTAAAGATTATTCCTGAGCAAAAAGCCAAGCTTAAAACAGGAGGTTAACCTGTTGATATTTGATACCACGCAAATATAACATAAAAATATAATTAAAATATAATAAAATATAAAAATAATATTGATATAATATAAAAATATATGTATAAATATTTTAAAATTTTTATCATATTAATATAAATATAAAATTTGAAATATAATTATAGCAGAATAAATATATAAATATATTATATATACATAAATTGTTGGAATTTAATGTCAGTGTGGTCCTTGTAAACCACTGCTTTGATTTCAAATGCACAAAAGACTGCATTTTTTTTCCAACTAATTTGCATCACTGATTGTTCAACTAAATTTGTTTCCTGCTAGCTGGTTTTCAAATGCCGTGTTCCAATGGTTTTTCTTACTTAAATTATGACTCGTCAGACTCTTTCTTCAGGCTTGAAACAAGAGCTCCGTCTTTCGATTTTCGATTCAACAGATCGGTTTAATAAATTTTTAATATTAAATAAATATTAAATATTTTTAATAATTAATAAAAAAACATATTTAAGTAATTTAATTTAATGTTATAGTCTTTAATATAAAATTAAAAAATTAGTGATTTAAATATCATTAATTATAAATAAAATTTTTTAAAAAATATAACTAAAATTTATTTTTTCTGAGTTTAATTTAATTTTTTATAGATTAAACTGATTTTATAATGATTCATTTATTATAGAATTCTAGTATATGTATTAAACCAAACCTTGAACCTGTTTAACTAATCAGCCCAACTCAGTTATTTTTTTAATGCATGGCTTCAAAATTGTATTTAGAAACAAGCCTTGTAATAAAAATATGGAGCAATAATTAAGTTGATACCTAATGTTTCACCTATTTTTCTTTTAAAAAAAAGAAATTAGCAAGAGTGATACGAGTACCAGTTAAACCTTCTTCTTTGGTCTAGGCAGGTTATCTTTTACCTCAAAGTTAGATCTCGATACGAGTATATAAATATAATATTTAAAAAGTAATTAAAATACAATACAATAAGAATATATTTTAAAATTTATATAATATGAATTATTAACGTATCAAAATTTATATAAATATAAAATATGTTAAATACGATAATGAAATACGCAAACATAAAATGAATATATGAATTATTATGTCTATTCGAAATATATGGCAAAAATTTAAAATTAAAAACAAAAATGACTAAAATGGAATTTAATGCCAAATGCTTTTAGTCTTTTTTTTTTTTTCTTTTTTCAATCTTGTTTTTCAACTTTCTTCCGCACATAAAATGGATACCACAAGAATGCTAACAAAAGTAACCAAAATGCTCTCCCTATAAGTCCATAACAATACAGGATTTGGATAATTGGGCGTACACGGGGTCGGCGGTTTTTGAAATTTGTCCAAACCTAATTTTACTTAATGACTAGTGTTATGCCCCCTAATTATAAATTAAATTTTATTAAATAATAAATATATATTTAAAATTAGATATAAATTTTAATTGATTCAGAGTTATTAAATAAATTTATTACTTTAAATACATCATTTAAAATAAAATAATTAATGATATTTTTAAATTTTATGTTTTTTAATTAATTTTTAATAAGAAATTTAATTTTATTAAATAATATTTATTTAAATTTGATATTGATTTTAAATCTATCCACGAGTCTAAGTGTGGATCAATCATTTTAAATACATCATTTAAAAATAAAATCAAAATAAATAGCTTTAAGCTTTTTTCACCAGACAGCTCGAATATCAATCTTAAAATGGTATTTTAAGTTAACATGTGGATTAATCTTTTAAAATAAGCTTCTAAAATAAAAATAAAAATAAATAATAAAATAATTTTTTTTTTATTTTTTAGCAGATTTGGTATAGATTCTAAATTGATCCGCAAGTCAATGTATGGACTATCCTTTAAATATATCATTTAAAATAAAATAAAAATAATTAATAAGATAAATATTTTTAATTTTTTTAGCAAACAGATTAGGTGCAAATATTAAATTAAGCCGTAAGTGAACCATAGATCAACCCTGTAAATACATCATCTAAAAACTAAATAAAAAATATCAATTCATAAAATAATTTTATTTTGTGCTTGTCATGTACATGTTATAAAATGACCCATACAGAGCAACTTCTTTAAGTACGTCGTTTAAAAATCAAATAAAAACCTAAATATAAAAAATAAAAAATAATTAATAAAATAATTTTTTATTTTTTTTCAAGTAGGTCGAGTATCAATTTTAAATCAACCAATGGATTATGGTGAAAATCAATCCCTTAATAAAAATAAAAATACAATATAATTAATAAAATAATTCTAAATTGATATATAAATTATCGAGAGGACCCATAAAATTGTTATCAAGAGGGTTGAATACAAATATCAAATTTGATATATAAGTTTCCCTGTAAAATAATCGCTTTAAAACATATAACATAGGATTTTTTTACATATGTAGTATAGATGTCAGTTTTAAATTGAGACATGATACAAAAAATAATATAAATACATTACGAATAGGTGAACATGTCCAATATACATAAACGACTAATGTGAAAATTTTATATATAAATTTATAATACTTTAAACATATAAAAAATAATATGAATACAACAAATATAAAAATAATTCAAACACAATATGAAAAATTATATGAACGCTATATGAATAAACTAATGCATAAAAGTATAAATAAAATAATATAAATTATTAACATATAAAAATTTATAATATTTTAAAAATAAAAAATAATATAAATACGAACATAATTTTTTTAAAGGAAGATAACACCAAACCAAAACAAATAAAAAAATAAGGGTAAAAAAGTAATCATAATCTCTTTATTGAAAATTTTAATAATTATAATTCTTTTTTAAAATTATATTTTTAGATTTCATGCTTTTTTAATAATTATTACTTCAATATCTTTTTTGAAATTTTTCCTCCAATACTAGCCTTGTAAATCTCAAAATATTCAAAATATACCCCTTCAATTTCAAGATTCAAAAATCATATATAGTAGATTTTATATCTAACTCTAGTATGAAAAAATATCTTAAAACTCGATGTTCTTTACAATATTGATATTTTACTAAAGATCAAATCTTGTAAAAATGAGGAACTTTAATTAAAATAAATTAAAAAATTAGAAAAAAGAGATACTTTAATAAATATTTCAAGTTGAGTAAATTTGATTTTATCAATAATTGCCCTAACCCTCGAACTTTTAATAACCTAATGAGTTCGAATGATTTTTTCAACTCTAATCATAAATGAGATTATGCAACAAGAAGATAATCTCAGTGTAATTTAGTGGTCGTTAATGTACTTGTGAGAGATGAAGCTAATGAGCTTACGGAAACCGTCGGAATAAGATGAGTTAGACCTGATGATATGAGCATAGAAATCGATTAGAAAAAAGAGCTGAAATTTGGGTTTCGAGAAGCACTCCGTATGTCTCAATTAATGAATGAGCAAATGAAGTTTTCTAAAGTGCGTCAAAATGCGAAGAAAAGAATCAGAGTGTTTGAAAAGCTTGTTTATCTTTTTTTCTTTTTTTTCTTATATAAATTCAAAATGGCTGGAATCAACTGCATTTTAAAGCTGAGGTGTTCTTTTATGTGTGTGTGTGTATATATATATATATATAAATATATATAATATGAATATAATTATCAAGCATGTCAAACGGGTTAAAAAAGGTGTCATTTGCACCTGTTGCTGAAGACATTAAAATTAGAATACATAACTTGATTGATTTAAGTAGTTTATATAATTATAATAATATTTAATAATTTTAAATTTTAAATTTTAATATTATAAAAAATTTAAAATTAATAAAATCTAATAATAAAACATTTTTATTAGTTTACTTATTTTGTGTTTAAAAATATTGTGTAAAGTCACGTATGATAACTTTGATTACTTTAATTATTAAAATATTCGATATAAATTAAACAATTAAGAATTAATTTCGATATTAGTTTCTCTTAAGACTGTTATTTTGTATATATATATATATATATATATATATATATATATATATATAAATTTTAAAGTAGTATTGTTAAGGTCAGTTCCCAAAAAGTTAAAAACCTAGCCGGTCATTAGCCACCACCACAAATGATGCAACCAACTTGAAACAGAGTTCAGGAGACTTGCAATTAATTTGTTTCACTCTGCGCTGCTGTGTTTCACACTTGACTATTCTTCTCCGCATACTTCATCCAATTCGCAGTGCAGTGACATTTTTTTTTTTTTCTTTTGGGTGGAGGTTAGGATTTTGAGTACCAAAGGTCTCAAAAATGGAAGAAATCACACATGGAGTCAACAACATCAACTTGGCCGCCGATTCCCACAAGAAGAACCGGATTCAAGTTTCCAATACCAAAAAGCCCTTGTTTTTCTACGTTAATCTTGCCAAGGTTTCTGCTCTTTTTTTTTTTTTTTGCCTATTTTCTTCCCCAAGTCCTTCATTTTTGCTTTTATTTTTCTTTTGAACTGGGCATCCTGTTTTGTGAAAATAAAGTGCTGAATTTGATTAATACCGATAAATTTTAGGTGGGTTTTAGGTTTTTCCTATTTGGGTATTTTTCTTTAACTGCAACTGAGAGAATTAATTCTTTGTTAATGTGTTACATTGATAAGTTGACCCCCCCCTTTTTTTCTCTCATTTTATTTGAAGAGGTATATGCAACAGCACAATGAGGTGGAGTTGTCTGCCCTTGGCATGGGTACGATTTATGTCTTCAGTCCATTTTTTTGTACTTTAAGTTCATTTTGACCCCCTTTTACGATCTGAATATTATTGAATTTATTCACATTATTAAGTTTTTGACCTGAACATTAATTCATCAGTAGGATATACTGTAGAGGTATAGCTGGGGAGTGGAAGTAATGATACTACCTTACAGTACTTGTTTATCTTTAGTTTAGATTATTTATCTGACAGCATTGAAGCTGTTTTTTATGTCACTCCAAGTCTTCAATTTTTCTGAAGAACTCCTTCCGACACTCGTATCCAAACCATTTTCGGACTACGTTATGGGGGGTAATCCTCCAAATATATTGAAAAGCTTTGAAAAAGTTGAGCATACCTGTGTCAAATACATCTGTATCCGCCATTTAACCCCCAAGTCTAAGTAACATAGGCTGTGTGGTTCAATTTTAGTATTTTTACCTATAAATTCTAATTATAATTGCCCTGAAGGCAATGTTGTTAAATATCTCCAATTTTCTGGTCATTATTTCCCTTACTTGGAGTCTGGAGGACTTAATGATATGTTGTTTGTTTTACATCTGTTTATGTGAGGAGATTGTGCATGAAGATTTGGTAAAGCTTTTCTCAAGTGCAAAGTGGTTGTAACTTGATTTTTCTCATGCCGCTGCTTGTAATTTATTTGCCTGGAGCTGATTATTCATTGATGAACCTATATAATCAACTAGTTATGCTACATTTTGAGAATTTCAGTAAGTCATTCTTTTTATTGATCATTTCATATGTGCAGCTATTGCGACAGTCATCACAATTGCCGAAATTCTGAAAAATAATGGTTTGGCTGTTGAGAAGAGTAAGATGTCTTCCACTTTTTATATATTTTTTTAACAACAATTCATTAATGAACCTTTGAGTCCTGATAATACTGAGGAACCTGCACCTCTGAAGGGATCACCACCTCGACAGTTGACATGAAGGAGGACTCTAGAGGGCGTCCTGTCCAAAAAGCGAAGGTAAACTGTAAATCAACTTAATAGCTCTTTGTGCTTGCTTTTTGCATATGCCATGGTTTATGCAAAAACATATTTGCAAGCTAAGAAACATTTGCTTTCTCCATATAAGTGACCTAGCGAAATTCAATGTTAAATTTTCGTGTATTTGTTATTCCCTGTTATTGGCGCTTATTTAACCATAATGTTATATCAATTGTAATGCCGAGTTTTCTTCTTCCTTTTAGCTTGAGTACCAATAGATATGCTTTTACGTTACTTTCTCAGATTGAGATACTGCTGGGGAAGACGGAAAACTTTGATGAATTAATGGCAGCTTCAGCTGAAGAAAGAGATGCTGTGGATGAAGATGAGTAGAGTTGAAACTTGAAAGAAGTTTGTTTGTTAGTTCCGGTGGTCAGTATTTAATGCCTAAGTATTGACTAAGGCACTTTGGCCTTTTACACGTTGTAGGGTTTTGAATTATCTCGGTGATGCTAGGAGGATAATTAAAAAACTATGTTACTCGGACTTGGATGTGAATGTCAAATATGGATATTATCAATTTTTTTAAAGTTTTTTTTTCATATGTTTGGAGGGTCATATTCCAGTACATATGTCCATATATACATGTATATATTGGACATAGGCACTTCAAGAAAAATAAATAGTTCGAGTAACATAGATTAATAGAAATTGTTTTCCTTTTTATATTCAAATTTGTTAACTGATTTTGTTTGGGCTAATACTTTCTCAAATATGTTGATTCCATGTTGGTCTTATTGTGAATTATACCTTTAGTAAAGATATTTATGATTTAAAGTACATATGTTGTAGTTATTCTCTTCCTTTTGGATCAAACGTTAGCTCCGTTCTAAAGAAGGTTCCAAACAACAAAGACAGCCGCATCAAGTTTGAAAGAAATGAAAGTAGAATATCTTTAGTTCTATTTCACAAGCTATAAAAAAACATATAAATAGTGAAGAAACATATGTTACTAACACTTCGGCATAAATGTCGAATATGAATATATATTTGACACGGATATATTTGATACTCGTTAATATTGTAAAATTAAATGTCTTTAGAAATAGAAGATTTGATACATATAACTCTGTTGTTCCAAATAAACAAAATTGGGATTATATCTGACCCAAATCTCTACAATCTTACGATAAAGATGAGCAATTAATAATTTCATTTTGCCTTCGCTTTCTTTGAAAATCCCGGTCCTTTCTTTGCAGTCTTCTTATGAAGTTGCTGTTTGGTTTCAATTTGTTTGAGGATGATGAGGATTTCCCCTCTTGATTCTTTCCATTCCTTGCTTTCGTCTCTTTCTTCACATTATACATGGTAACAGCCTGATTTAAAATAGGAAAAAACATAAGGCTCATGATCAAGCAAATTTCGATACTGGAAGATCAAATTTACCAGCAGATGAATCAAACTAGAGGGCTCATATTTACCTTGTCAACATTGAGTATCTTGTGCGAACGCTTGGACAGTAGTTTATTGAGAACATTCTCGGTTTGCTCCCTCTCTCATCAGCCCATCCCGGATCCTTCAAAAACCGGTAAGAACTGGAAAGAAAAAAAAATAGAAGACAGAATATTGGAGCATGCCATTATAATCTATGAGAAATATTTACTGCGCTGAAGCAAAGGGCAAGAATGCAAACCTTGCGATGCTTGCTTTTTAGCAGGCTTTTCACCGGGCAACTTCCCATCAAATTTCCCCTTGCTGGCTGTAGAAGTAGCAGCCATCCCAGCTACATTCCCCAATTCATCTTTTGTAACTTTCTTTGGTGGAGCTTGGATTCCTGTTATGGGCAGAGCAGTAGCAGCAAGCTGAACATGGCTGCACCAAAACATTTTAAAGTTATTATCAACTTAAAGAAAATGTAACAACTAGCAAAACTCTAAAACCAGCAATACAAAAGAGTACATCGACTCCAGCAAACTGTATCTGCTTGCAAGTTATAAGAACCGGGCAAGAAGCGATAAAACTCAACCAAAGATCTTAGTTCATTTAACGCAAAGCTAAAATAATGTCAGAATGTTCTTATCAAGAACTAGAGCAGTTTGGACAAAGGAATTATGCCTATAGAAAAGAAATCAAATTAGATATCAAGCAACCCACCGACGTCTATAAGAAATTCCTATAAGCATGGTCTACAATGGCAAACCCTTAAACTACTACGGCATAAGTGGATTCTATCCAAGATTGGGTATTACGGGTTAGAGCGAGATTAATAATGTTACATGAAGAATAAGGCTAAGTAGAGACTTATTTATACCAAATATTGTTTCAAATGTGATTAAGATATTGAAAGAAAAAAAAGGAAATATCTCTACTTCTTGAAATAACTCTACACGTACATGAAACTAGTAAAGAATGGATGGGCAAAACCTTGGTAAAGCACCAACTTTTGCGGCTTGTTTCAAGTTCCGCAGGCGGATCTTCTCTTGCTTCTCAACTCGTTTCTTCTTATCATCTTGTCTTTTAGCAAAAGGATCCTCCCCTGGCTCTGCAAAAAGCAACAATCATGATCAGCAAAATCCAGTTAGTCCAATGTACTCTTGATACTTGTAAACTTATAGAGTAAATGCCTATCTATCACTAATATGTAACACATTTATTACCTACAAAGGCGTTTAGCTGTTTACATTGTATTTTCAAAGAATAATCTAAAAAGTCAAATAAGATAACATTACTTGGTTCTTCTACGAGGAAACAATCCATTCGATACTCACCATCAGTTATCTTGGCCTCAATGATGGGTACATCCTTATCATCATTGACACGATCATAACCAAAGCGACGCTTCCATGTACCAGTCTGTTCCTCCCATACAACTTTGTCCTTTTTATGTGTCTTTATACCTGCAAGATATACTCAAAAGAAAACAAGTAAGAATCTTCGGAGAATGGAAAACGAGATTTAACTCAAAAATCCCAAAATAGCAAATGTAAACTTCAGATGATAGGCGAACGAATTTCCTTTCTTTTTAGCAAACTCCTTCATTTTGTAGGAGGTTTATGTTTCGGAAGCTGAAAACACAACACAATAAAGCATTTCAGGTTTCAGGGCACCGTACAAACTAGATTCCATAAGCAAATGAATAAGCAACAAGATACAAATCAGATTTATTTGCTCTAAGATATTACTCTTTTACTTACAATAGTACAAATATCCAACCCTACAAAGAATTAAAGTAAAAGGCTAGGCTTACATGCTTCTCCCTTGGAAGTCTTGTTGTTGGAGGCAACCTAACAAGCGGTCCATCGACATCTTCAGTTGAAGGTAAGTTAAACAGGAGATCTGCAACTGCTTGAACAAATTTAGTACCCTCCAGTAAACATTCCTTCGCTAGCTCATCCATAAACATATATAGGGCAGCAACCAGAAGATCAACGAAGGTACAAAAACGCAAAGAAAAAAAAACTACTTTACAATTCAAAAAAATATATATATATATATATATGCACGCATACACATAAAGGCAGCCTATGCTTTGAAAAGATTAACTAAACAAACTTTAAAGAAAGCTAAGTGTCCAAAGTATATTCATTTAATTGAATTTATAATTCCAAATCTAATTTTCTAATGAAAAATCACCCCCAAAGAGAACAAGGAAAAAAACCCATCAAACAGAAAATCCCAGAAATTAAAGGAGCCAGAAAAAGAAGAAATTTTTTCTTTCGAGGTAGATTACTACAACCACTACAAATATAAAGGACAAAAATAAGGGTACACCTGGAAGTCGGGAGGGACGAGAAATTGTGAAAAGGGTTAAAAGCCAGGAGATTTCCCAGGTCAACTTGAAAAGGCTACTGGGTCTCCATCTCCATTTTGCATTTCGCGCGCTGTGACAGCTATCGTGCTGACTGCTAAACTTTGCTTTGGTTTGGCTAAAACCAGTTGAGGAAAGCCGGCTTAGCCGTTACTGTTCTTTTGCATTGGTTTATAAAATATATTTCTCCCGAGCGATCCATTGGATCGGAAGTGAGTAGACCTCACCTGAGCAAAATGATCAGCCGATAAGTTCGATTCCATCAAGTTTAAATTTAAACTTTAATTTTATTATTTTGAATCACTTTAACTTAATTTAAAATAATATATTTTTTATTTAAATTAAAATAATATATTTTTATTTAAATTTAATTATTAAATATATAAATATTAATAAAAATAATAAAATAAACAGTAATTCAAATACAAATGAATAGATTGGACCAAATAAATTATAGTTTAAGCTTAATATTCAAAATTTTTTTAAGCTACAACCGATAGGGCCATACTTAGGTCTAGATGTAAGTTCGATAAATTTTTATTTTTTATTTATATTTAAATTTTTATATAATTAGATAAATTATTTAACTTGATACGTAATAATTTAAATATAATTTATCTTTAGTTTAGATAGGTCTTGAGTAAATTATTATTTAAATCATAAAAATATTTTATATTTGAATTTATTTAAAAATATTAATATAAAAATATTTTTTTAATATTTTCTTGAATAATAAAATATAATTTTAAATTATTATTCAATCCATAAACATATATATTTATTTAAACTTGTATTAAATCAGATACAATCTGATTTGAAAACTTATATTATTATTTAAAAAATATATTAATATATTATACAAATTTATATTTATAAGTTTTATAAATTTAAATAAAAAATTATTAATAAACAACAATTTAAAGACTCAAATTAATATATATATATATATATATATATATATATGTACAAACTCAAGCTGGGGACACGTGGATCAAACCAATTATAATCAAAGTAATTTGTTTCTAAAATCTAGTATTTCCTGGTTCACCCAATTTGTTTGACGTACCAAATTCCACAATTTGAAGGAAACCCCCTTTCGTCTGGCGTCTTCTTCCCCATCGTCCCGAATCTTGAAACCCTAGTTGTCCTAAGATCGGCAACTCATTTTTCACGATCGGTAGCATATGAGCCCGTATTAGCTAATACCCTTTTCCCTTTTTCAGTCCCTAGAGTTCTTCTAGGGCGAGATTTCCCCCCTTCCCATAATTTTTCACCTTCAATTCAATCATTGCCTCTTGTATTTCTTTTTGTTTTTTTTTTTCCTTAAATTCAAACATGGATGGCAACAAAGATGATGCGTTGAAATGCTTGAAAATCGGGAAAGAAGCTTTGGACGCGGGAGATCGAGCCCGTGCGCTTAAATTCCTTACCAAAGCGCGTCGCCTCGACCCAACACTTCCCATCGACAATCTCTTATCAGCGGCGGCCGAAAGGGAATCAGACGATCGGCCCGCTCCGGAATCTCCCGGGTCTGCTAGGGATCCGTCTGGTTCTTCTCAATCTAAGCCTTCTGATCAACCCTCACTTCGCCAAAGGAATCCATCAACTGGGTCGGCTGCATCTTCTTCTTCTACGCCGGCAGCAGCCGCGGGTACCTACACCGAAGAGCAAATCCTAATCGTGAAGCAAATCAAGAAAAAGAAGGATTATTATGAAATTTTGGGCTTAGAAAAAACGTGTTCCGTTGAGGATGTACGAAAAGCTTATCGAAAACTGTCCTTGAAAGTTCATCCTGATAAGAACAAAGCTCCTGGCGCTGAGGAAGCCTTTAAGGCGGTTTCGAAAGCGTTTCAGTGCTTAAGCAATGAAGAAAGTAGGAAAAAATATGATCTTGTTGGATCAGACGAACCTGTTTATGAAAGGAGAGCTTCAGCATATCGTGGTGGAGGCAATGGATTTAGCGGTTTTTACGACACTGATTTCGATCCAGATGAGATATTTAGGAACTTCTTTTTTGGTGGCATGCCTCCTGCAACTACCCAATTCCGAAGCTTCAATTTTGGGCCTGGAATGGGGGCTAGAATGGGGGATCATGGCTCTACTGGATTCAATATTCGGATGCTGATTCAGTTGTTGCCGGTTCTGTTAATTCTCTTGTTTAGCTTTTTACCATCTTCTGAGCCTGTTTTTTCGCTGTCCAGGTCGTATCCTTATGAGTACAAGTTCACAACACAGAAGGGTGTGAACTATTATGTGAGGTCGACAAAATTTGAGCAGGATTATCCGGTTAATGGTCCCGAGCGTATAAGGATCGAGGAGCGTGTCGAGAGAGATTATTATTCTGTTTTGGCACAGAATTGTAGGTTTGAGCTCCAGCGGCAACAGTGGGGATTTATTCGTGAGACACCACATTGTGACTTGTTGCAGAAGTTTCAGTCTGCGACAGCTTAATGGCTTCCATTGAGGTCTTTTCCATGTTCTTGTATTTTCTTTTGTTCTTCGTATCTATTAATATTCTTTTAGTTTTAAGATTCTGAAGGATGTTTGGCTGTTTGCTTGTTTGTTTGGATTTAGTTTAAGTGCAATAATTGTGACCATAAGCATGAGTCGTCCATTGGATATTAATTTAACAAAAATAATTATAAATTCGACTGTGACCTGTTTACGTGCTACAGGAATGCAGATATTCGAAGTCTGGGTTTAGAGCATATAGTTTGATTGCTTGTTATGCATGTTGATATCGATTTCCCAAAGTAACCTTATCTATGTCTGAATGAATGATATATTTATGCCTCAAGTATAACAATAATATGTGCTGTTAACCTTGATGATGATTAAAATTAAAGGTAGTTCAGTTAGAGTTGAAGCAAATTTCATTTTTGTTCCTTAAATATGCTCTAAATCTTTCTAACTTCATTCAGCTGCCCATTGTGAATTGTTATTAAAGCAGTTTATTGCAGCACTAAGTCCTAGTCCATGTTTTAGGATTATGTTTGTTGTTAGAAGGGATGAGGTATTCGGACTTTTTCAAGCATTTGAAATAATGCCTCGCCCTTTTGTTTTTGTCGCCAATCTGGCCTTTTTGTCTAACGTAGTTAAAGAAGGGATCTAGAGAAAAGTAGAAAAGTAATACATATAAAATAAACTAGTACCACCCCTAGAACTTGAGCCATCAAACTGACTGATTTGACCTCAGGACTTAAACAGCCTAGGGCATGCATCAAGCAGTTACAAAACATATTCACAATTCTAAAATGCTTAATGACTCATCCGTGCTGTCCCGCCTTATCTAAGAAGTGAAGTCGCCATTTGAAATGACCATTTCATAAGAGAAGTAGCCATTTGAGATGGCGACTTCCCTTTTATTTTGTGAAATCGCCATCTAAAATGGTCATTTCTCAATAGGTGGGACAAAAAAGATGGTTCATGTAGCATTGCTTTTCACAATTAATACTCACTTCAGTGAAACTTGTAATACTGTCTGTCCCTATTCAAGCCTACATGCTGCCTTATTTTTCCTTAAAAGAACTCTTTATTCATCTTGTTCCATTCCAAGTTTCCAAAAACTGCAATATATAGATGCTACCCAAGACTTACTACCTTGGTTCAATTTCAACAGACTAAGGAAAGCTATGTCTCTTTGTAATTCTTCTCAGTACCTAGCATTTTATACTCGTTTGCTGTAACAGACAGCTTGCTCATATGAGCGTTAAAATGAGCAGAACTTTTGTGTCAGCAGTACTTGCTTACAATAGTACAAATTGATGTGTCAAAACTAAATCAATTTTCTTTTACTACATGGTTATCTATGTGACTCAAACATGACAAAAAGTTTGCCTTTTTCAAACTGTGCCTTTAGAAAGACCAAGTAAAGTGTTTTAATTAAAGTGCATAAATAGTTACGTTATCTACAATGCTGGAGCTTAGCTTTTGTGGCTGCATGTTCTTATGGTATGCTGCTCGAGAAGTTTTGAGTGAGGACAACTTGAATCACTTCTTACCTTTTGGTATATCTAATATCTTGATTACTTTTGTTTGACTTTGGAATTACGATGTTGTTTGACCATGCAACAATGGTATGTTTCTATTTGTAGTAGCATCCTGATTTTCTTATTTCATTGGCCCCTCCAAATAAAGAATATTTACTGTCTTAGGCATACTTTTGAGCTTCATCAATTACCTGTGGGTTTACACGGATTGTAAAGAGCTTAGCTCTTTTTACATGAGACTTACCCACCCACTATCAATTTTTGGAGTAGTGAGGTGGAATTTTTCGTTACCAGTAATCCTAATGAATGAATCGGATATCATCTGCAAGAGGGCATATATATAAAGGAAAAAAAAAAGAAAAAAAAAACATACTTAACTTTGGAACTAATATGACAGTCTTGTTTAGTTCACAATGGGGGAAATTCCTATGGGTTGCATCTGTTGTGAATGGTTCTGATCTGGCATCATTTGGAGATAAATACATGTTGTCATTGCTTGCATTGATTTACATGTTTGATGCTGAAGAACGTGTTTAGAAGGATAACTTTTCCTTCATCTTAATAGGCTAACAATGTGCATTTATGATGCAGGTGACAGACTGAATAAATAAGGGCACACTTTCACATTGCACTCTCTGCTTTCTGTGCTATGCGAACACAAATGGCAACTGCTCTCTGTATTGAACAATGCTCATGACATGGTAAAATCTTTGCCATTTTCATACTTTTTAAGTTTTCCAGATCCTGTATATCGGGTTCTCAGGCTTGATTAAAGAGCATTAGACCACATACTAATTTTTTATTGGCATATTGTTTAATGTAAGATTCTATATATCGAGATTGATGTATGTCCAGAATATTGGCTGGACTAATATGGCATATGCACCACCCATTTTGATGTTGATGAAGTTATTTCTCCCTTCAAAGTTAAATTATCTGACAAAGCAGTCTTCAATTTGAAAAGTTAGAATATCATTAAGCCTTACATCCTCCAATTCTATTTTTCTTGCATGAAAATGTTATTCTTGGTAGTGGCCTTGCTTTGATCTTGATGTGAACAATGGATTGAATCAAGCAGCATTTTTGTTTATGATTTGCTGCTAGGAAATTTTCAGGGTTTCTCAGAAATGTCATTTATGCTACTAAAACAAATTACATCTGATTCCGAATGTTTCAAATATATTGACTTCCAGTCGATGGTGCTCCATGTGTTTCCCCCAACGCTTCATTTTTTTTTGTTTGAAGCATCTGTTTCTGACACTTGTATTAAACCTTTTTCAGAGATGGGTATAAGGCATGATGTGTCAAAGATCTTTTAAATATATGACACATTTTAAAAAATTGAATACATCTTAATCTGATATTCACATCAGAATTTGAGTAACAAAGGGCCGTCTCACTCCTAGCAAATCCACGCATGTATGAGAATCTAAGTGCTAAAGGACACCCTATTATGGCTGTAAAACGAGGCACGAAATAACCAGTGCAACGAGGCATAAAATAACCTGTGAAGCCATGCCAATCCAGCCCGCATTCGGCCAACATGGAATCCCATTAAATATTGTAATTCGCAAAGATAATAGTGAATGATATATGCCGAATTTGCAAGAAAATATGCACCAAGAAGGACAAATTGGTATGCTATAGTCCGTCAGGGTCAGGAATCATAGTTTCTAGGAATCACGGTTTCTTTCTTCTGGGACCTTCCTTCCAAGCTGCCATTTGCATCATCAAACTGAGCCATCTCAAACCATGAAAACTTGACCATAACCCGAAATCAGTTCAATCACCACAACCTGGGCATAAATTAAAGTCTTCTGCCTTCCTCTACCGATTACCGTCAACCAAACGGATCAATTAAGAAATTTAAACATTGAAGGACGAAGTAAGTTTTAAACAAACGCCGAAAGATCATTCACGTGAAAGGATGCTGTGGCTCGAAATTTTATTGAATTTTTTATTTAAGTTGAAATTTAATTTGTCTTACTCAACCCATAGATTTGAATCACAATTTAAAAAATATTAGATATTAAAAAGTATTTAATATTTATATTTTTTTAATAAATTTTAACAAAAAATTTTTTATGTGAATTGTGATCCGGATTGAAACAGCTCAAATCACTAAACATAAAACATCTGTCCAGTACAATATTAATTGAATGTGTTAGATCGATTCGACTTTTGAGTAGATCTAGACAAAGCAACAGCAATTCTGCCTTCGGGAGGACTTATTGAATTCCTTTCCTAGAATCGTTGCTCCTCAATTGTCCCGGAAGCCCACTCCATTTCCCGTTTGAAGTAAGCATGCTATTAATTCTTTTGAATCTTACTTCTTCTCAATGAAAAGATAAAAATATGCTTCACATTTCAATACCCATAAATTTTTTCAAAGAGTTCTCACAAATTTCTTTTATATATAAGAATACTAGATTTTTATATTAAATGACAAAAATAGCATGTTAAACAAGAGTCAGAAGTTGCTTTTCTAGCTTTTTGAAGGCACAAATGGTGCAACAATCTATAGCTATAAAATAATGTTATCGATTAAAACTTTAATTTTTCATAGTATTGTATTCAAATTGAATTTTTTTATTTATCGTTAATTGATTTTAGGTTGAATGCTTAACATAACACAAAGTTTTGGTTGTGTTTTATTGTTTTTGTATGTTACTCTTGTATATTATCTTTCTCGAGTTTGTCATATTATAAACTTTTTTATTTTTACATACATGCGATGAGACCTATTAAAGTGATATTAATTCATATATGTTAAATCATGCATTGTTTGTGATCTTCAATTCAAATTAGACCTCTACACCTGTTGCAATTGATTTTAGATTTGAAGGAGTTCATGAATAAGATGAGATTATAGCATAAAAATTGTCAAGTTTTCTACTCAAATTTGAATTAAATCAAACTTGATCTAAAAAATAAGAATACTAAAATATTATTTTTCACTAAAATTTATTTACTTTTCAATTAAATTTAAATAAAAAAATATTTTTTTATTTTAAATCATATTTCAATTCAAGACCAATTGATTAAATTTAGAGAAACCAAGTCAAAGGAAGTCCAATGGGTCTTGCCACCATGTCCCCGTGTTGTTGCCCACAGCAATCGCTTGTTTTTAAATATGTAATTTGAAGGGCATTTGGGTAATTCAGTTAATCTCTACGTCCAATTGTCCATGCTTCCGTTTTTGCCTTATCCAGTAGGACACTACCGATTACTGAAAAAAACACACTTTTTTCTCTGTTCCTTTTTCTTTAAAGGATACAGAGTTGGCTAATTCACTCTCTTTAAACAAAAAAATGGCAAACTCTGTATGTTTCACTTCTGTTTGTTCCTTCAACACTACAAATAAACCAGGTACCCAAAAAATAGATGTTTTAGTGATATCGGTTTAATCTTAGTTGACCAAAGTTTTTGAATTTTTTACTGTTCTGCATTGGTTTTAGGGATAATTATTGATGATTCTACTCCAAGGACGGTTCTTCGGGTAAATGAAATGTTTAAGAGCTCCAGGGGTGCCAGAATTCAATCTTTAGAAGCCAAAGTGAGTTTTTTTTTTTTTTTTTTCAACTATCCCATTCCTATTTAATAAATAGTTTTAGTTTTGCATTTTGTTTGTAAATTTGGGGGAACTTGAAGTGATAGTTGCTGTATTCTTGCCAGTGGGTTCATACTCATTTTTAAAATTTTTAAAATTGCTAGGTGGGAACTTAGAAGAGATGATTTAGAGGCTAATGGTTTGTAAGTTTGATTTTTGGATTGTATTCGCTATAGTTTTTTATGGGGGAATATATAGTAAAAGGATGGAAATTGTGGTCAAGACTTAAGACATGAATGATTGTTGTTTGTTGTCTAGGTCAGAATGATTGGTGGAAATGGCTAAGTAAGTAACCTATTCTTGAGAAGGATGATAAAATCCAGCTATATTGCGTTGGCTCTTCATTTTTCTTGAGGTAGCCTTGTCCAACACATATCTGAACATGGATATGAGGATATGACCCTCCCAAGAACCCTTCAAATACATGAAAAATTTTAGAAAAAATTGAACATATTCATGTTCGACATATAGCCATATCCGAAACCCAAAGAGTAACATAGAAATGCAGAACTGGAAAAAATAATGGCACATTCAACTTGATACCAGACCTAGATTGTTAGTGTATTGGTGTTTCGTATGAGCATTTGTGGATTATGAATAAGGAATCAAGTCATGGGATAATGAAAGTACGCGGGTTATGAATTTGTACACTAGAATGGTATGGATAGGCATTATCATGGTTAAAGGTTGAGGCCTATGTGAAAGACTTTGTTGTTGCTGATGGCATGGAAAACAGGCTTAACACAAATAAGGCACAGATCTATGTATGGAACTTGAAATGAGAAGGGAGGAATTTCCAGTTTTGTTAAAATCTCTGTTCTTAATTTCTTCTTATCCTTCTGTAACTTTCTGCTTGCAAGTTACCTTAGCATTTGGTTTAACAGGCTGCAGATAAAAATCAAAGTACTAAAACAAATAGCATTGTCTGTGCTGATTGTGGCGGAAATGGTAAGCAAACTTGTGGCTAATTACTATATTTTTGGTCTGATCTTTTCGTCTGAGAGTAGGTTTCTTGTTTCATTTAACTAGATGTTTTGTTGATCTCCTGTCTGAAATGTTGCAGTAATTTTTTTTTTTTTTGATATATACTGATGTCAATTGAACTGTTGAAATTAAGATGTTGTGCTGTTAATATTATAAACGGTATCTTAAACATCAATCTAGACAATGCTTTGAACTGCCATTGATATGAGTTTCTGCTAATGACATTCTGTTCTCTATATTCCAGCTGACTAATGATGTATGATTACCTATGTTGCTCCCACTCTTCATTCTTTTTGAAGAGCCCGTGTCCAATGTATATCTAGACCTGGGTATGGAGATATGACTCTCGTCAGACCATCCAAATATATGAAAAAACTTAGAAAAAAAAATTGAACATTCCAGGTTTGAATGTATGCCCGTGTCCAACACTTATACCTAAGTAACTTAGATGATTATTATATGTAAAGAGTGAGCAGATGTAAGCACGAGGACTTTTTGTCTATATGTATCCAATGTTTCCCACAATCATTCAATGTTATAGAAGGATCACTGAATTGGTTAAACATGGGAACACTTAGGTGCTATGTGCTTCATGGTGATTCATTACATGGTGCAGCAGAGTGGTTTAGTTTCCTTTTTATGGAAGTGAATGAAAATTAAAATAAAATTTTACTTAATCAAAAAAAAGGTGAACCAATTTTTTTTTCCTTCTCGAGTGCCGAAGAAAGCTTCTTAGCCAAAGATTGATGTTCCTATTCACTCTCTTAGCTTGACCGACTTTTGAAATAAAAAAAAAAAGGAAAGAAAAAACTCTTCCTATTGGTTAACTCATAGTCTTCCAGACAAGCTACTTTAATGTTCAAGTTAATATTTAGGCATTTAAAGCTTTTCATTGTCTTTTATTATGATAATGGAGCTTTTTTATGGAGGATCAGTTCAGAGATTTTTTTTTTTTTTGGAGTTCTCTTATTCTAACATAACCAACAAACAATTATAACTTGTTTTTTCTATCCAACTACCAGGTGCCAAACAGTGTTCTCAATGCAAAGGTACTGGAGTTAATTCTGTTGATCACTTCAATGGACAGTTTAAAGCTGGTGGGCTGTGTTGGCTTTGCAGGTACCCCCTCTCCTTTTCCTCCTCGTCCTCCTCCTTCCTGCCTTAATTGTGATCAATGTTACTCGGACTTGGATGTGAGTGTTGGATATGGGTATATGTCCAGCTTGGGTATGTTCATTTTTTTTTTTTTTTAAGTTTTTCTGTGTATTTGGAGGGTTCTTAGAGGATCATATCCTCATACTAGAAATATGTCGGATATGGGTACTTCAAGAAAAATTACGAGTCTGAGCAATATCAGTTTTGAGAACTTGCGTTAATATCATTTCTGTTATCACCAGTTATGGAGCATTCAAAGTTAATTATTTCATTCTTCTTTATTCTGGTGTCTGCATTGTGGGATATATCAAGGATTGAAATTTTAATTTCTTTATTTTGAATCATTATTGAGAACAAGATCGAATACTTACATTGCAATTTTTGTTGCAAAAGAAAATAAAATTATTATCAATGAGCAGGTCAACTGGCCACAATTCATCGGATTCTTATCTGAGTTTTATGTTTAGGGCAGACCGGATTCTACAAATGTCCAAGAGAACTGACTTTACCTTTTTCTGATTGGCAAAACAAAGTAATTGATAATTTGTATCTAACCATTCAATCCATCATTTCCGATTGTAAAAAATGGACACATTCTTGCTTCCACAAAGCTGGTCCACTCCATGAGTTCATCATATATCCATTTTTCTCACGAAGGAACTCAAACTTTGATGAATTTGAAACACTAGCGCTCATACTGTAATCTTCCTTCAACCATGTATTTTACCAACATTAGCATCACAATTCTTGGATGTGGGTATTTTTTTGGTGCATCAAATGGCATTCTATTCCACAATTCCCTTAGATTAAACATGCTAGAATTGTTTGCAGCAAGCTTTTGGTAATGATTAAATGCATGTTTTTTGTTTACAGGGGAAAAAGGGAGATTTTATGTGGGAACTGTAATGGAGCTGGCTTCATTGGTGGATTTATGAGCACATTTGATGAATGATGTTAAAACCTGAAATTTAGGGTTGTCTTAAAAGGATATTTACTAGATCATCTTTTTGTAATTTTGTTATGCTTTTCCTGTATTTTTTTTTAGATAAACGAATACCCTTTTGCTTTAGTCATGAGGTCGTTCTTTTGATAAATGGTTCAACACGTCGCCATGCGTATACTCCAATACCTGTTCCGTGGTATGCAGAACTTTAATATTATTTTCCTTACCAAAATGGAAAACCCATTTTTTTTCTGTTTCTGGTCGATGTCATCATAACAATTTGTTCTGTTAAATCATTAAAAAAAAATCGGGGTTAATCCAATTGGTTCATGTAATTTGGGTTTCTAATCAACATTTGCAATCCAATCTTTTATCCTCAGCTTTGAATTGCTATAACGTTGAACCCTTTCTATGAGTTCATAGCATCATCACCTAAATGTCAACGACAAATATGAACATTTCTCTGATACAGTCGCAAGCTGGGATATAATTATTAATCAAATTCATGGAACTTGCACTGCCTTGGGGTGGCTGGTTCGCACCTTGGAAGAGTTGTGGTTTCAAATGTCTTTTTGTGGAACTTGGACGGTAGTAGATTTAAGTGGCAAGTCTGGTGGGTCGACAAACTATCATGCTGGTATTATGGTATCCAAAGTTGTGAGGCCTAAACTCAGCTTTCAGCTAAGCTTTTATAAAAAATATGGACCAAGTTTTCACAGTGATGGATGGGCAACTCCGTAATAGCCACATAAAAAAAAATGTAGATAGGAAGCCAAAAAAATGTTGCAACCTCATCCATGGGATGTGAAAAAGCAAAATGCAGAACAAGCATTGGCTTCAAAGGGAAAAAAAATGGATTTAACGCGCCAGGTAGGGGTCGAACCTACGGCCTTCTGCTTAGGAAACAGACGCTCTATCCACTGAGCTACAGGCGCTTTGTTTGCTAGTTGTATAAACATTTCTATATATCATTTTTCCAAACAAGTATTAAATAAAAAATGTTGTCAAATATATTATAGCTTTAAATATAAGAAATTGTCAAATATATTAGGTTTAAAGGTTCTAATTCATACTGGACGAAGAACTAAAGAATATAAAAGATGAGGCACATACAGGTAAAGAAACAATGAATAGAAGGACGAGAAATAACATTTGAGTTCATTTCTAATATATTAATAGTGAAATATTTCTAATTCCATGAGCAAATTAAGATATTATCGTATCTTTCAAAAAAAAAATTGACTCTAAGGGTCATTATTGAGAAATATTTTAAAAGTTCAATAATTTAGTATACGTTATATGCTGTGTTGTTAGAATTTTTATTTTTTCTAAAGTTTATGTATTCGCGACACTTGTCATTGATTCATTCGAATATAAGTATAAAGATATTATCCTCCAAATATATAAAAAAACTTAAAAACAAATCAAATAAATCTGTGACAAATACATATTCATATACGTAACTTACCTCAAGTCCGGATAACATAGGTGAAAATATAACATAAATATAAATCTAAATTATCCCAACTTACGATGAAATAAATAAAATCAGGTTAAGAATATATCAAGCACTTGCAGCATATTATTTTAGCCAAATTTTCATACTTAACAAATTTATTCAAATTGAGATAGAGACAATGAAAGTCATTTGGTTTTAGAAAAAGAAATGGTTAGAAAAAGAAGCCAGGGGTCCTAACCCAGAGTAATAGACATGTTTTGGGTTGCGCCAGTACTTACAGACGACGAATATGACAATATTAGTCGAAGGATCTCCCCAATACGCTTGAATGATTTCTCAATTTCTTCCAAACAATGGTTCTTCTCATCTCTAGTCCAGCTCTGAATTACACAGAGATAAGCATAGGTGTTAGTCATAAAATTTACTTATGTTACTCAGACTTGAATTTGAGTCTCAGATACGGATACATGTCTAATGTTCAATTTTTTTCCAAGTTTTTCCATGTATTTTAAGGGTTTTTGGACTTATATGCTCGAATCTATATCCAGAAATATGTCGGACACAAATACTTCAAGAAAAATGAAGTGTCGGAGTAACGTAGAAATTTACTATCAACTTATAGATCAGGGTCTTAAGGGGGGAAAGAAATATAATAGATTGTACAAGAGAAATTATGCAATGATACAAAGAAAATTACCTCAGCAACATTATTCAGCTTATCCCTTACATTTTGTAACAGTTGGGAAAGGTCACCATCCCGTTTATAAAATTTCAACTCCTTGTTGTCAAGTATCATCTCAGCTATCTGATATTAAAAGGGAGGAAAAGGAGCTTGAGTATACTAGCTCATAAATCAAAATAAAGGGGAAGCAAGAACGATATGGATAGCTTGGGTATAGGGATACTATCCTCCAAAGACACTCCAAATACATGAATCTTGGTAAAAATTGAATATACTCATGTCAAACACATACCTGATTCTAAGCAGGATATCCACTAGATAGAAACTTGTCAGATATATGAGCTAACTCAATCAGAAATAAAATAGAGACGGAGACAAAGAGAGACGAAGACAGAGAGCAAAGAACCATGTTCTTGCTTCTATGCAGTGTAGATCAGGACCGAGTAATATACTTTTTCAACACACATTCGAAGCTACTATTTAGTTTTACCTTCTTCCCAATCATCCAAACGCCAGCTGAGTGGGCGAAATACGTGTTGCAGAAATGGCATATGAATGCTTGAGGATCCTTCTCAGATATTTCTTTAAGATACTCTGCATAGGTAACACCAGGAGAAGATGGTTCTGGAATGGCATAGCCTTTATATTTGAACCGGTGTAAATCCTTTGCCAATTTTTCAGGCCTTTCCAATCCAGTTGTTTCTGCAGCAGACAAGGGCATATATCACTTTAGTTTTCTAGCAGTATGTAAAAACAATAAAATACCACACTGAAGGAACATATAGATGGACAGACATGACGATGAACAAGTTACGAACTGGGTGATGCATGATAAACCATCTGAAACTTCCGATTTAACCCGACGTTGGCACCGTTGATGCTTTTAAAGGACATTCATTTCAAGGATTTAATGGCTGCGATCCAATCATCTGGGTACATGAATTGTACATAAATCGAAAATTGTACAAAGTTACTCAAAATTCACTCCGTTGTGCCATATATCCTGTGTTGCTCTAACTCTTCGTTTTTCTTTAAATACCCGACATATTTTCGGATATAAGTATAGAGATATGACCCTCCAAATATGTAAAAAAACTTAGAAAAAATTGAATATACTCATGTTAAACTCGTACCCGTCGACACTCAGGCCTGGTATATATATATATATATGTATATATATATAACAAAACCTAAATACCATCATGTAAGAAACTTCAAACTTCATTCTTGTCTTAATTTCTCTTACTAAACCCCTCTTTTCACACTTGATCAGATTCCACAATCAATCAACATTCTACAAAAACTTAGCATTCGTTCAAACTACATGACATTAATAGCTATAGTATTCATATATACAACAAAAACATTATCCAAGCCAGTAAAAAAAGAAAAGAAAACTCTTCAACTCACCAAGACAAATCAGTCAAAATATTAAGAAGACCAAATTAACAACATGAAAATAAAAATCTCTAACAAAAAAATGAAACTTACAGCTAGGAAAAGCAGCCTTATGAATAATCCCTTCAAGGGTATCATAAACCAACTTGCTATCCACAAGGAACTTCAAGTACCCATCAATGCTGGGCTCCCATTTCCGCACGGGCTGTTCTTCGGGCTCTTTCACTTCCTTTTCTCCTTCCTTTGCCTGCTCTCTCGTATGCAATTTCATAGCCACAAACCTCATTTCCTCCACGAACCCTTTAGCCTCTCCAGGATACCTCTTCCGGGGCGTCTCCGTCGCCGAGTCCGATACGACTTGGTTCCTAGTAGCCATCCCGGGAATTTAAAAGACTGAGTTTTGGAACATGGGAAATCCTTGGGGACAAAATGGAAGTGAAATTGGGAGATGGAAGGGGTATAAAGTTGGGGTTTTTTAAAAGAGAGTTGGATTGAGAAATTGGGGTCAGAGACGCCATTGAAACAGAGATTTCTTGCAAATTTTTTTTTTGTTGGATTGGTTCGGTTATTGCGAAGAAGAAAAAGAAAACGAGAGAGTTTTCAATCGAAAAGCAAAGATTAAAAAGTTTGAATTGGCGAATCAAGTACTCATGATCTTGAAGTTAAAGCGATTGAAACGGATTGTTTATAATTTAAAGAGAGTAATGGGCAAGCGTATGGCTTGCTTCTGGGTTGCGTCTTTTAACCGGGAGGAATCTGCCATTTACGTGTGCCGCTGAGGTCGCCTTTATTATTTTAATAATAACGGTAAAGTACACTATCAAATTACTGTTATCCTTTAACTAGAATTTTTTTTATTTGAAATCTGAAGAAAAAAAACCTTTAGTTTCTAAATTTAATTAATAAGAGAATTTTAAATAAAAATATATTTTTATCAATTATTATTTTTTATTCAAGATTATTTTATTATAAAAGTATAAAAATTACTAATTTAATATTAAATTTAATTATTATTAAATTAAATTTTAATTAATTTATATTATAATGGAAGTACGTGTTAAATATTTTAATTTATTTTTATATCAATTATATATTAATTTTGATATGAATGTATTACGTTATATTTATTTAAAATAAATAAATTAAAATTATTTAAAAATATTTAGTGATGAAAATTTGATAAAAACGAAATAATGAAAAAATGATGAAAAGAAAGAAAAATAAATAAAATAAAGATATTTTTAATATTCAAAGTGAAATTCGAAGAAATATTAATTCGATTAATTAAATTATAATATTAGTTATTTTTCTAGAGAAGATAGAGATAAAACGTTTTTTTAAAATTAATAGAGATAAATTTATTTAATAAAATCTCATAATTAGATATTTTCTTTATTTTATTTTTTTTATGGTCTAATCAATTTCAATGCAATTATTGTTAAATATTTTAAATTTAATTATATATTTACTTAAAATGAATTCATATTTTATTAAAATTTATTAATTAAATTTATTTGAAAAAGTTAGTGCTAAATAAATTTATTAAAACAAAAAATAAATAAAGTATTAATATTTAATGTAAAATTTAAATAAATATTAATTTAACTATAAAATTTTAACATTGAGTTTGAGACTTAGTTTTTTAAACTAAATTAAAAATATTCTAGGTTATAATAATTTTTATTTTTTTACCTTTATTTCTTTAGTTATTGTTCTAATCAATTTATTTTATTTATTAAAATATTTTAAATAATAATTTATTTATTTTAAATAAAATAATTAAATGAATTCGTCTCAAAACAGTCCTTTTGTATGGTTTTTTGGTTGGCGTTTTGTTGTACTTTACGGTCTTTTGCCGACCACTTCCAATTCCATCAACGCGTCACAGAATCGCCTCAGCTAGCATTTCTTACCGTAACTTTTGATCTTTGCTAAAATCTATATTATATATTAGTGTGATTTTTTAAATATATTAAAAAAATTTAAGTTAGTCAATTTTTTAGGCTAAACAAAGTTAAAACTTTTTAAAATTAATATATTAAACTTAAATAATCAAAAGATAAATATATAATATATTTATTTAATACTCATTAGAGAAAAGGTATTATGCATTAAACAAATTTTAAATTTTAGGGGTCAAGATTAATAATTATATTTGTTATAAATTTTAATGCATAAAGTTAAAAAAACTAAATAAATATAAAATTTATTTTAATGTTAATTAAATTATTTTTAATGTATAAATACATATAAACTGTTGTAAATAAAATTAAAAGAAAGGAAATATCAAGACAAAATAAATACGAGCTTTAATAATCTAGTTCTTCGAGAACTAGTTTCGGTACTAGTTTTTTTTTGTTTTTTTATGTTTTTCTTGAGAGAAGATACATTATTCAATACCATGTATCATATTCGTATACATATACCATCATTATTAAGAACTTAGTATGTAGTCATACTAAATACCTAGTCATCCACCATTTAATACATATTTTTACAACATAAAACATATATATTAAGTGAATTTCTAAAATTCTTGGGTGCCAAGGCCTCAAGAATGCACTGTCCTATCTGCCTGCAAACAATTTTAAAAATTTAAATATATCTATATCCAATATATACCCATATGCTATATCCAACACTTATTCTCGAATTATTGTAACTTGGTTGAATAGTGAGATTCATGTGATTTAACTTTGGTTACCTATTCTATAAACTACTTAATAATTATCTAAGATTTTGGGGTTTAGGGCTTACTATTATATTACTTATATATAGTTTGATACATTAATAATTCGTATTATATAAATTAAAAATTTTTATGTATTTGTATCATATTAATATTATTCATCGTGTTGTATTTTATACTTGACGTGTTTTCATTATTTGTTATCGTGTAATTATATAATATCTAAGATTATTAAATTTAGAAAATTTTCAATTTTAATAGAACGATTTCTAGCTAAAACAATATGATCCAATGTGATTATATATTTTATTTTTAAAATTTTTTATATTTATATATATATTTAAATATGTATTGGAATTGTTTAATAGCATATATAATATTATATTATATATACGCGAAGTTCATAGCATTATTTGAAAGGAAATTGAAGCTAAAATAGACATTGCGAAGTAAAACGAGTAATTAATTTTTAAAAAATTGATAGAATGCATATGCAAATGACGTGGCACTTTTTATTGGTTCTAAAATTGGAGATGGGCCCACCTACCATTCAACCGTTTATAACTACCAGTCCTCTCAATGGAGGGAATGCCCACCCAAGCCGGGTTTTTTATTTTCACTCTTCGAGTCATGAAATCTCCTTCAATTCCTTTCGAGAAACATTTTCCATGGAACCAAACCCCAATCCAACTCGCCCCTGACTCGTTCCCAACTCGCCCATTACTATGCTCAAAGGCAAGAAGCTCAAGCTTCCCGATCCACTAGGCAGCTTAGTCGCCGGTTTCGATGACAAGGATGAAAATAGCAGAGGATCCTGTGCGGTTTTCGAGTCGGGAGAAGAGCTTGAAATCATTCAACCGAACGGATTTGGGTCGGATCGTGAAAGCCAGAGTGACGAAGATGGAGAAGAGGAAGCAATGGTGAAGAGGAAGATGAAAGTGGATGGAGAATTTGAACATAACGCGCGGCAGCGGAGGCACGAAAAGGACGGGTCGGGCCATTTTTCGGTTATGAAAATTATTGAAGCAGACGAGAAGAGATCTGATCTTCAGCATGAGGTCAGAGATTTAATTGCTATTAATTTGTCTTTTGTTCATTTAACATGAAATTATGGGTTTTTTTTTTTTTCTATAAAAAGCAATTCTTTCTTTCTTTCTTTCTTTCTTTCTTTTTTGTATAATTCAGATTTCTCAGAAAGAGATAAATTTGGAAAAGTTGCAAAGAATTGCTAGCACTGGGATTCCTGATGGAGGAGGTTTGCGTGCAACAGTTTGGAAGGTACATTTTCTTTAAATCATTATTCACTAATCATTTTCTCCATTTGACAGCAAGTATTATCTGTTTTTGATGTTTTGAATGATTTTGAAAAAAAGCTTTTAAGAGTTCTTGCATGGTTGAGCAGATTATAACTGCATATTTGATATTTGAAGATTTGGGAAATAAATATCCAATACACATCATTTCAGGTATTTTAATGAAAATTGAAGATAACATAAACAAGTTTTGCTGTTGTTTGCCTGAATCATCCCTTTTTCCCGTATAATTATGCCAATCAATCTATGTTATTTGGACTCGGATGTGAATGTCGGATATGAGTATGTATCCAACAAAAGTATGTCCAAATTTTTTAAAATTTTTTTCAGATATTTGAAAGGTCATATATCCATACTTATTTCCAAAAACATGTCGAATATGGGTATCAGATATAGAAATTTAAAAAAAAAATAAAAAAATCGGAGTAACATAGCCATGAACTATTTTTGAATGGTCGCATTGGCTAGCAGAAGATACTTCGGAGTTTCAAGGTCTGATGATTATATTCATAACTAGAATCTAACTTCTTGGCCCGTAATTGATGCTTTATACTGATACTAGCATATTTGATAGAATTTTGTTTCTTCATGTTTTATATTCACACAACTGCTTATTGTCTTTCAATGTTTAATTCTTGCAGCTGCTCCTAGGTTACTTACCTCCATCTCGGGAGTTGTGGGAGATGGAACTGACCGAAAATCGACAAAAATACGCTAAGCTAAAAGAGGAGCTTCTTTTAACTCCTGTAAGATACTGATTGTCATTCAGTATTTTCCTAGTCAAGAGATATTTTTAATATAGCTGCTGGAGAATGCCTTACATGTTGATATAAGCACCTTTAAGTAGTACCTAGAAGTTTCCTTTTACTAATCTTGATATATAATCTAGTCAGAACTTGCAAGGATGAAAGAAGAAGCCTTGCACTCTAGTAAGCATAATAGTGTTGATGGTGATACTGATGGACTACTGACGCGGCATGAAATTTCTCACGAAGATCACCCTTTGAGCCTTGGTAAGGCTAGTGTTTGGCATCAATACTTCGAGGTAAATCTTGTCATAAGGTATCGGTCATCACTTGATACTTTATGCTATTTAGCTTATGTTTATGATAATGGATACATTGGTTTCCAGCATACAGAGATTGCAGAACAGATTGACCGTGATCTGCAACGGACGCATCCTGAAATGAAATTCTTCTCAGGAGAGTCATCATTCAGCAGGAGACACAGGGTACATCATACATGACTTCTCACCTTTTCCTTCCTCCCAAAAATAGTTTATTTTCTTGTTATGTCACTCGATTCAATCTATTAGCAAATCAAATTTCTAGAATATGGAGTATTGTTCGACTAAGAAAGCATCTATCGTAGAAGCCATTGGGGTTTGTGTTTTCCACTCAATGCTATTATGCATTTCCATTTACAGGAATCGATGAGGAATATTCTTCTCCTATTTTCAAAACTCAATCCTGCTATTCGGTATGTCCAAGGCATGAATGAGGTCTTGGCTCCAATATACTATGTATTTAGCAGTGACACGGATGAGCGGAATGCAGTAAGAAACAGCTTTTTCCTTGTTTTCTTTGACTTAATAACATTTTTGAACCCTTTTTTCATATGATCCTTGTTCATTGATGGGCACTATAGATTTTCGGGAGAATAACATCTGAATAGTAATTTAATATTTATTTGCTGATGTGGATTAAACTTAAGACTTAAGACAACAAATTTCTCGCATTAGCTTATTTGTGAGTCTGTGACTACTTTAGAGAGCAGGCATAAAGTCTATAGAAGTTAATGTCTCCTCTAATATATAAAGTTCTGAATCAATAGTTTTTCTTACCGGGCTAGATAGTTTCAATTAATTGACCAAATGTAATCAGTTGGATTTCTCTGCACATTAGGTAACACCTATGTTACTTGGATTTAGGTGTGTGTGTCAGATATGGATAAGTGATCGATACGGGTATGTTCAATTTTTTCCAAGTTCTTTCATACATTTGGAGGTCCTTGGCAGGTTTATCGCCGTATCATGATCGAAAATATGTCGGACTTGGGTACTTCAAGAAAATGAAGAGTTGTAGCAACAGAGGGTAGCACTTGCCATTTGGCATGAGTATTAACCCATATTCCCAGATACAGAACTTCACTCAAATCTTCATTCCCACTTTATCCATGAACAATTCCCTTTTTGTTGTTCATTCTTATTTCGTTTACCTAAATTATACTTCTATTTTTCCTTTCCATGGTGGAAATTAACCAAAAGGAGAGGGAAGGGGATTGTTTAATTGCTCAACTTTTCTTTCATTGGACCAAATTATTTCCTTACAGACATGGATTGGAACATTATAAGACATAAGTAGAGCAAAAGAAAATGCGTTGTCTAAAAATTCGTGCTAATAATCAAGAGCTTAGATGTCCCTGATAATTATATATTCCTTTAATTCCATTGTACAGTCTAATGCAGAAGCAGATAGTTTTTCTTGTTTTGTCCGACTCTTGAGTGATTCGGTGGATCACTTCTGTCAGCAATTAGATAATAGTTCTGGAGGTATCCTTTCAACTCTTTCCCGCTTGGCAGAGTTATTAAAAGCCAATGATGAGGAACTGTGGCGGCATCTTGAATTCACATCTAAGGCAAGTTTAAGGGAAATATAATATTTGCTTTATTGGGGCATTCGATTATTCAACACATACTATATTCAGTTATTTTTGTTTGAGATTTGTAGCATTTTCCTTTAGTACTCTTAATCATGGTCCCAACCATTGAGTCATTTTGATTTCTGCTTGGTATCAAGCTGCAATAAGCCACCATTCATGACTTATTTTTTTTTTGAAGTAGTGTTTATTACTATTAAAACAACACCCCAGTTGCTGAGGATATTGTTTAAAGACTCATTTGAGTTGCTATCATCAACTACATAGTCTTGGTGTATTCTGCATACTCTTATTCTTAGACCATGTATCCTAATGAGCAGGTTAAGCCTCAGTACTATGCATTCCGGTGGATAACTTTGCTACTTACTCAAGAATTCAATCTCCAATCTATCTTGAGAATCTGGGATTCTCTTTTGGGTAATCCTTTTGGCGTGCAGGTCTCTTTCTCTCTCTCTGTCGACCTCAGTTTACTGATAGTCATATTAATGACAGCTTTCTAGAGCTTGATTTGAATGCTTCCTCTTTGCATATGTGATGACTGGTTTCAGGACGTTTTCCTTGCGTCACACTACGAACTAGGTTTTGGTCTTTATCTTGTTTGTGCCTGCACCAAATGTATTTTTCCTCCTAGGCACCCATGGATACTGCAAAATTTTCTCAACCGAAAGTGCGCCTCTCTTGGTTCAAACCAAGGACTTCTCCCTTAATTGAGTCCTTATGTCAACCATGACACCATGGTTGGCAAAAAGACTCTTATAAGTTGGAGATCCTTCGTTCGAATCAAGGGAGGCGCACCTTTGGATGTTAACGTTTTTCTGGACCATGGGTTCCAAGAAGGGACAATACTTTTGATGTAAATATACATAAGCTGACGAAGGAATCCTAGTGCATAGGGTGATGTGGGTAAGATGTCCTAGAACGTGATCATCACAATGTATCAGTTTTGGTTAACAGCAAACTGTCCGTTGTGCAGGATATGCTTCTACGTGTTTGCTGTGCCATGTTGTTGTGCGTGAAAAGCAGGCTTTTGAGTGGTGATTTTGCAGCTAACTTAAAGCTATTACAACACTACCCTGATAATATTAATATAGAACACCTTCTACAAGTAGCCCGAGATCTTAGTCCCGACACCACTTCCTATCGTCTGTCTTTGTAAATTAACATCACTTGCACCATTGTAGACAGGCATTTCTTTTCTTGACATGATTTGACATCCTGAACGAGATTTAAGCTGTTGTACAAGTTGTTACCGACAACTTTTTCATCATGTTTTTGTAAGAATCTGAAATCAACAGCAGCAACAACTACACTGAAATTACCTCCCTATCTCTCTTCTGTTGTAAATAAATGAAAATGTTATGGACCAAGAAATGGAAATATACGGCTTCTCTAAGCGACTCATTTTATGATGATCTCATCTGGCCCAGAATCCCCCGAAGTTTCCTATAAGCATTATCATAGATTCTATGAATTAATGAAAGTTTGCCGATCCAACTCTTACATTCCTACAACTTAATTGTTTCTTTCATTAATTTTTAGCTTCTAGTTATCTGCCCCGATTATTTTTCCGTGGACGTAGGCCCTCAAAATTATGAGATGTATACATATATAATTATATAAACATAATATAAATACACGAATTATCAAATCTGTGTATACTTGTCACATCAAGTAATTAAGGTGTGGCTGCAGATTAAGTTTCAGAAATAGAAAAGAAGTTTTGCCTCGCAACGATTTCTAAGAAATTTTTTTTTTTTTTGAAAGGCCATTATATAAAATAAAGAATAGAAATAGTACACCTTATGAAAGATGTTTGAAAATGACTTCAAAATAGAACAAGAGTCCGAAACTAAACAGAAGTCTAATTCAAGGCATTTAAACTTCAATAATTAATAGAAGACCAGTGCCAAAAAACCAGATTCGAGCCTCACTTAATCTTGAGAGCTACTCAAAAATTATAAATAGACAGAGATCTTGATTTCTATGAGCTTCTGATTTTGCTCTCTTGATTTTGCCAAGTGATCTGTCAAAGGATTTTGCTCTCTTGAGATGTGATTGATGAATGCAAGTTTAATCTTTAATTGAATTTATAGGTTTTTATAGCGTCAAAGAACTTTAGAAGCGTCTTCGATCCAACTTACGACATTTACGAAGTCACTTTTAATGATAAGTGGATGAGTTTTTGTGAAATTTAAAGCTGCAAAAAAAATGTAAGGCTTCGTGAATGACCAGAATTCTGCATAATTAGAATCTGCGTTTTCCAATTGACTTAGAAAAAAACTCCTCTGAGTTTACCAAGCTCATCTCGTAGAACGCAACCGTTTATTATGTTTGGGTGGGGATTTCTAGTAGTTGTATCGGGAAATTTGTTAAGAAGAGTTCATTGGCTAAAATGAGCTAATTAATTTGATGCAAATTTACATTTATGCATACACATAATTTGTGTTACATGTGTATAAACACTCGTGCCAAAATGTCAGGCTCTTTCTAAAAGGTAAGAAAGTAGCTTTTTCTTTTAAATGATTTGGATAAAGAGAATAAAAAGCTTAATGTCCAATGGACAAGAATGATTTATAAGTAATGCTTTATCTGTTTTTGTAGAGACATGACACCCCTGTCACGCAATTTTGTTCATCATTTTCTTGTTTCATTCTAATTATATGTTACATTTCGTAAGATTCGAATTGAAATTGAAATTTCATTGTCCATAAAATTTGAATTATAATTTTTTTGTGCAAAAAAAATTTCAAATTTGTACTATTTATAATGTTAAATCTATTTACAACTTCTTTTTTTATTCTAGAATATCGAAGAAAAAATTTTTGAGGATCATATTTATCATTGATTTGGTCTGATAAAAAAGTAGTAAAATAGTCATATCTGCAATGACCCACCTTATTTACTTTCGTTTTCCAAAGTGAATTTTTTTTAAATTCGATAATTCGTATATTTATATTACATTCGTTTATTTTATTATATTATAATAATGTGTAATTTAATATATTTTATATTCATATAAATTTAAATAAACGTTAATAATTTATATTTTATAAAATTTGATGTATTCGCATATTAAGGTTGTATTATTTTCTACCTTTGCAGACAAAGGTCAGCATTATTTTTTGTGTCTTTTTACATGATGTGTGTGTTTCTTACAAGTTATTTATCCTCTTGTTTTTGCCTCAAGTTTTGGTCATTTCCTCAATGGCAGTGATATTGATTTCTCGTAATATTCTATTGAAAATTTTAGAAAATTGCTGATTATAATTGATAAAGTCTCGATAAATCCAGCCCCATATACAAAATCTATCATACCTGTCGAAGGTGGAACTCAAGAAAGCAGATGAAAATTCCTTTCCCAAGAAAGTAGATTCGCATTTAACCTGTGAAGTATTATCGGTTTTGGTTTATTGAATCTCACGGTTTTATTTTTAAAAGATGCCTCGCAAGTATAGGTTTAAGTCTCAATATATATATCATGACAGATTTTCAGAGATTCTTAATATGAGATCGAGATATTACAATATATACACCACGTAACTGGAATTTGAGAAACGTGGAGGTAATTAGTCCAGCAACATGATCTCCCACTTCATTCGAAGATAATTTTTGTGACTCAAACTCAAGACTCTTTTGCTCTTTTATTTCAGTCTTCAAGGAAGTCCCTGATCCATGCCCTGATCACTCAATCTTCAAATTAAAAAAACATTTGACAAAACCCAAACCCACTAATTAAGATTCAAAGGTAGGATCACCTCTACGGCATTGAATTAAAATGCTCACAGATTGAATCAATCCGTCGATATAGGAATATGGACACAGCTTACCACCAGGCTGAAAACATGTTACTTCTGTCGATTCCACACTTGGTCAAAAAGTCTGCTATATGGATAGCTTCGCGAAACACGTTCAAAAATGGACATACCTGATATTGTTGATCAAAGCATCAATATTTGAGAAGGCATTCGCCAACCGCGAAGGACTCGCATTCACATTAAAGCACCAGGTTACAACAAACTTGGAATACGATTCAATAATTAAAACATTTCCCCTTTCCTGCTATACATGATATAAACTTCTAGAGCTACTTTAATAGCTATAACCTTTGCAACAATACAGTCAAACATTATTTTTTCCATGCACAGTGTCTTGACTCAAGAAGACATCATGTACACCAGCAAAAGCGGAGACACAAGAACAAAATAAGCGTTAGACCAGCATCATCAAGGCAGATCAACAGCCCAGCCAGAAGCAACACAGAGCAAAGTAATAGCTCCAAAGTCCAATCACATAATATCCATCTTGAGCCAGGTGCAAAAGAAATGCCAAAGCAAAGAAAACCTCATAAGAAGCATCAGGAAATTAATACAAGACCAAAAGGATACCACCAAGGCACAAGATATCTATCTCGACCACCCCAACTTTCCAAGAGCGAAATTTCCTTTGACATCTTGAAAGATTTTCAAGCATTTAACATTTACACTTTTCCATCATAAGATCAATCTAAATCAACGTCTTCCATAATTTCCATGGCCGAAGCCAGCATGATTGAGCAACTCACACTCTCATAATTTCCTCGTATTAAAAACCACTCTATCCATATGCCTTTGACAACCACCAACCTATCACAATAGACACTCCAAATACTCGAAGCAAATTCTGTCCCCCACCAGTAATGACCCACCTGATTAATCCTATGACATTACGAATACCCACCCAAAACTATTATTTCACAAATATTCAAGATCTTGTCCTTCTATGCTGCCCTACATAGTCTCTTTAATCAACAACATTTCCATCTTTCACACAAATAATAGCTTTACAAATAAAGAGCGTACAGATTCCCTCTTTAACCCTTAAAGATTCCAGCTGAATGCTTCATTACACTACTCCATACACAAATCACCGAGTTTGTCTTCTGTTCACTTTTACATTCTGTTAAACACCTAGTACTTATCCTGACTGGTTGGAGGATTTGAATAAGATAACATCCAATAAATCCGGATTTGAAAGCACCCTTATCCTCAATATGTTATCACTTTCTAAATTCTGCAAAAAAAAATATATATATATATATAAAACTAATGAAATTGGATTAACCAGAAGCATCAGTTTTTCCATCTGGAAATACTACAAAGTAAGGGGAAAAAAAAAAAAGCAAAGAAAATCCTACCTAAAAATGAACCGTCCTGATGACTTGCCGCCAAAATAATTAAAAAATGGGACAGACAGTAAGATGTTGCCCATCTAGTCCCTTCCTAAGTATCAACTGACGTCAACAACAAAGGTTTTCTACTCGGCCAATTGTCGTGTAGGGTGGATTCAAACGGCTGCTACAACTATGGTTATTATTTTCGATATCATGATTTTCTCCGTTATCAATATTTAAAATATCGTAATCTCATTGTATTTACAATTATAATAATTATAGTATAATCAAAGACATATTCATAATCACAATTTAAATCTCTTGCATGTAATGTGCAGGAGTAGCTTAAGAGAGCCCAACCCTACAGTCCCCTCCAAAAGCCAAGTAAAACCACCATGCCTTTCTCAGCTCAGCCTTTCATTACATACTTTTTACAGTAAACTCTCTCACATTCAAATAAAACTAACAAAGAAAAGAAAGCAAACCCACCAGCCACCAATGAGGCCTTCCTTTTACTTTTTTACATAAATAAAATATGTAATAGAGTATCGCCAATTTGAATTCAACATTTGATTCAGCATTACTCAGATTAGTTTAATTATGTACGTTATGCATTCTTCCCCCCCCCCCCATTTTCTTCCCCAGGCAAAAACCAAAACAAAGCAATCATTTTTATTCACCCATTTTCGGCCCAAAAAAAAAAAAATTTTAATTTTCTTGGGGAGGTTTTGAGATTTCAGATCTTTGTTCCTGATATAAAAACGTGGCGTCATTATTGAGCTCACAAGGAATGGTACAACTATGGCTGCTGCAGTCTCTGGCACTTTAATTCTCCTTGCTTTCCGCCTTCAAAAATCTTTCCCCCTTTATCAAATCCCCCAGCCCTTTCAACAACTCCTCCGCTCCTGCATATCTTCTGGTAAATATCCATCCATAAACAACTAGGTCAGGCCCTCTAGGTCTACTAATGCATGCATATATATATATATATATATATATGTATATTAACATTTTTTTATTTTCTTCGGGATTTTTTTTTTGTTTTTTAAAGAAGGGAAGAAAAGGGATGAGAAAAAGAAGAAGAAAGTGCAATTTGCAGAAGATGTGATGGATCCAAGAGGGGACGACAATGGAGGAGAAGAGTTTAGGAGACAGGTGAAGAATTCTGCAGTTAGAATAATAGATAGCAATGACCAACAAAGTTGAAGAAAATTGGTGGTGGTAAAGATCATAAAGGAATGCCCGCTAACAGAGTTGCTCTTTACAGTGGAATTCTAAGGGATCGTTTTGTTCAACGACTGCCTTACTCTTACTGAGAAATTAAAAAAAAAAAAAAAGAGAGAGAGAGAGATTTGTTTTTCTTATTTTGGGCTTATTTTGATTGGTGTTTGTGTCTGATTTTTATGCAAGTAAGGGCAATGTTTTCAATGCTTATGGACAAACAAGAAATAAGAAATTGGCATTTCCATAACCCCATTTCTCAATAGAAATGTACTTTTGTTTAGGCAATGTTGTTCAATGCATTCATGTTGGGTTGCTATATATTAATATATATATATATATATATCTTAAAAAGTTAGAAAGTGGAGAATTCGATGGTTCCAAAAGAAGACCAAGCCCACGTTAATTTCATGCCATAAAATTGATGGTTTAAAAAAATTCACGACGTGTAAATAACCCATATGTTAAAATGTTTAAGCAAAATTGCACTGCAAAAAATAAAACAATACCGCACGTAACAAAGTTAATCAGTGTACTAAAAACAGTGATAAAAACATACTGTAAACATATATGAAACTGGAAATACGAAAACACAAAAAAAAATTACTGAAATTGTTCAAACAAATTAAATGAAAATAGATTCAGTTGTCTACAATGTTTGACAGATGCGATGCAATTCATCTTTCAGGTCTCTCAATCTCGTGATAGTTGAAACACGACAACGACAACAACACAAACGTCAGGTGTAAAGTTATCTCTCTTGGATAAAGGGAGAACCGATTAGAAGGAAATATTTCTTACTCTTTGGACAGTGCCATACGGACTATATTATAGACAGGAAAAGAGAAACCTATTCAGCACAGTTTTTAGGACATAAAAATGTTTCAGTTTTTAAACTTCAACAGTCCTAATGGACAGACTTAAGACCAGATAAGACCGAAACTAGATATAACGGTTTTTGGACAAATCGTTATACTGTTTCAATTTAAATTGAAATTGGATTCTTTTATTTTTATTTTTTAAGAAAAGAGGTCTATGCCTCTCTCTCCCATTTATTAAAAAAAAATACCAATGCTCGATATAAAATAAAAAAAATTTTAAAGACGAGATAAAATCATAGATAAAATTTTTTTTATTTTGAATTTAATGTTAGTACTTAAGACGAATGTCATTATCAAAGTTTTTTAGAGACACAATAATGATTGTTAGATATAAATTTTCATCTTAAAATTTTTAAAAATAATTATTAATCATTTTTAATTTTTTTAATTTTTTACGGACTTTTGCTCAAGTTAACCTTCTCAACCAACTTACAGAGTAAGATAATAGTCACCTAATAATTTGATAAAATTGCATTTCCCTTCCCTCTCTTACCTCATTGTCCTTCGAGTTTTATGTCTATTTTATTAATACGAAATAAAAAAAAAAAAAAAAGGCATTTCCGTTCCTCAAGAAATGAGCAAAAGGCGATTTCCTTTCGGGAACTTAGATGGGTGAGGTAAGGTGTTGAGTGGCCTTTGTCTTGCTCTAAACAATGTAAGCTCTCGATTCTTTATTAATACGAGGGAGAGATAGGCGGCATTTGAAGATAAGAATTACCGGCACTAATTAATAAACAAAGCTCCATATATATTTGGAACCTTGAATAGTGGTATTGACGTAGGCTTCATGTTGCCAATTGTCTATAATGTTGACAATGATTCTAATATTTACTCTTTCGATCTGAAATTTATTATTCCTTTAATTTTTACAAAATTTAAGATTATTTTTATTTTAATTTATTTAATATTAAAAATTAAATTTTTATCTAAAAAATTGAAGTTCCACGATTTTTAATGTCAAAAAACGAAAACAAATCATAAAATAAAGGGTTTAGGGTTTTCGAAAAGAGTAAAGAAAGACGGCTTTTGGGACGTAAAAAATTAACAATAAAAATAAAATATAAATTCTTTTTTGGTCTCTGGTCATTGAATCAACTGAGGGTTTTCATTATAAAAGCATTTCAACTGAGGGTTTTAACCAAATTGAATCTTTAATTGTATCAGATGGCATCAATACCGATGAATTCGTAACATTATGATTTCGACTATTAAGGGGTTTTTTTTTTTTTTTTTTTTTTTTAGCAATTCAAAAGCTTTGGTATATGGCCCAATCAAACAAAGCATATACAAAGGGAGTAGACTTTGTTTAGCATTACTATTAATATAATTTTTAAAGTCAAAAATTTTGTTTCACCGTAAATGCAATATTAACTAAAAAGTGTAATTTTTATAATTAAAATTATAATTTAACAATTCAAAAAAAAGTTTTTGCTGTTTGAAAATTAGCTTTTGAATACAACAACTTTATTATAATCACATTTTTTAATTTTTATTATTTTAAATATATATTTTTTTTTACATTTTAATTTTTTTACCATATGTTTCTCACATAAATGTTAAACACCTTAAATCGTATTTTTTTACTAAATTTTTTAAATATATTTTCTTTAACTCAAGTTTTTTTAATCTAAAATTTTTTTTAATAGCAATACTAAACTAATCTGTAGTCTGACAAGACCGCATGGAGTCCAAGAACCCCGAACATAAGACATAAAGCGAAAACACAAAGCATACGGACTATGGGATTCAAAGAGGAAGAAAAATGAACGTAACACCAGAGCACACGGACATAAAAATACAATTAAGCATAATCATACAGAAACAAGATGAAGAACCACCAGCTCTGTTAACCCCAGCTTTCGGCCGAAGAATCGGCCCCTTTGGGGATCTGTCCAATCATGAAGAAATGGCATTGATTTCTTCTTTTTTACTTAACAATTTTCGCAAACCAAGTCATAAGATTGAGAAAAATAAATAAAGAGAGAGAGGGAGAGGGAGAGGGAGAAGGCCCAAACCCTATGACTCAAAAGAGATCACCTGAAAATGTAAATTGTAGCTCAAAACCTTTTCTCTCCTTGGCAACAAGCTAAATTATAACGCTGAAGTTAAGCTAGCTAGAACTATTTAAAAATCCGGTGATAAATTTAATTTGTATTAAATTAAATTTAGATAGAAAATTTTTCAATGCGGGTTGGCTCGATCAGGTTAGAATTATTATTCATCAATAAAAAAATATATTTTATTTAAATTTAATTATAAAATATATTAATATAAAAATAAAATATTTTTTAATATTTTAATATTTCTTGAACAATGATACGAGCTATCAAGCAAGCCAAGACTCAAGCTGATCCAATCTTGAATAAGGAAAATTAAAAAGAAAAAAACTTCAAACCATGACTGACCCAAGGACAAATCTAAGTTAAATCCGATACGAATTTTCTTCCTACAAAAAGAAACAAATGCTAATATATGAAAGAGAAATACAAGGGTTAGGATCGAATCTCAATTTTACAAAGATTTATTTCCTAAAGAGGCAAGTTAATCATTTAAGCTACACCTTAGGTTATCGAACTTAAATTTTAAAAAGTAATTGTATGATTTTTTTTTCCTTTTAAAGTTAAAAAACCGAGTCTCTAAAAGCTCAAAATCGAAAGTCTTTAGAATTTCTAAAAAGAAGACATGAATTTTTTTTTTTTTAAATAATTTCAACTCTTTAAAAATGTTCTAACTTAATTGCCCCTTTTCCTAAACTATAGGTAAACCAAATCCCATTCAAAATAAAATACTTAAAACTTCCCATTTAAAGGGAAAAAAAAACTTTATCGTTTGATATGGTTGTTTTTTGTAATATAATAGTGTTAAAAATAAATATCTGGATATAAAATATATTTTTGCTCCAATTTTTATTTTTTTATTGTGAATGAAAGTGAAAAAAAGAGAACAAATTTTAATATACGGGGTTCAACATTTTTAATTATTCCAACATGCCAAAATTGATTGTTTGAGATTTGATTCTTGTTTTGGAACTTTACAATCGACACTAAATTAGTAATAATGGATCAATTTAGTTTTGAAAAAAAAAAATTAAAATTAATATACAGTGTTTTGATTTTTTTTATTGAACCGAAATTGAACAAAATAGTACTTATAATTGAGCTAGTCCGAGTCGAATTCCATCAATCCGATTCACTTTTTTTTTAATGTGAAAAATATGTCTTTTTTATATTATTTTAAGTTTTTTTTACTAATTTAATAAGAAAATATTTGTTTTTATATTATAAAAAATTAAAAATTAATTACAAAACAAGAATTTTATTCATTTCAAATAATTATAAATTTTTAACTTTTAAATCAAAATTCGAATGAACCGAATATACTTAATTATTAATTAAATTAATTAAATTCATTAAAAAAATAAAAATGAAATCAAATCGAATAATATATTTTGAATTAGTTTTCGATTTACTCGATTTTTTTCTTGAATCCATGAAATCTTTGGAATTATGGACAAAAACAGCACTATTTACTTGTTAATTATTTTTGCTAGTAATGTCATTATTGAAAAAGAAAAAAAAAAGACATGAAAAGAATGAGCAACGTGACGTACCAGAGGGGTTTGCTCACTTCTGATTGGAGGGTTCTGACGTATCAGAGAGGGGGATTTATGAAATCCAAGTTGATTTTTCGAACTGTGAAAAAGAAACGGTAGGCCAAATCATCGATGCATGATGATGCGACATGCACTCAGGATTGTCTTTCCTTTTTCCCTCTTTTTTTTTTTTTTTTTTTTTTGGAGCTCCGAAAATGCTCCCTGAGGCTTATATTTAACTACCAAGAGCCCTGTCGAATCCCCTTCACTTAAACTGGTTTCAACCAACTTCATATCTTTCTCTCTTTTGTTGGCTCTTGCATGTTGGTCTATCAAATGTAATCTGATTTGTTTTTTAATTATTCATGTCTAATGTTTAGTTAAGTTCGAATAATATAGATATTCATATCTTTATCAGATATTTTTCGGATTTCAGGTAATATAAGGTCATCTAAGGTGCATTTCAACAGCTTTATATATTGAAATTCTTTCTTTTGGGAGCAATTTTTACGGGGCTTTGTTTATCTAGAGTTATTAGGGTTTCAGTCAGTTTTCATAGCAGTTCGTATAAATTTCTTTGGGTTTTTCAACCAAAAATAATGGCTTATTTTGTTCTTTCCTCTATGGGTTCTTTCATTAGGTTACAATCATTTTGTTATATAATTACCCAAAGTTAATTTTCTTGGCTCTGATAGTCTGGATATTGAGAAACTTTTAACCTTATTTTGAAAATTTTAAAACGTTAACTCTCAAGTATTATTATTGTGAAGTACGTGAAGACAATGACCTTTGCCCGGTGGTTGCCCGGAAGGATAGACTCCACTTTTCAGCTCTTGTTACTGTATTTATCGGTTGCCCCATGGTGACCATTATATATATATATATATATATCATATTTTATCAAATAGAATGCTTAAAAAAATACAAAATGGCCAAACATATAGTGCTAATTTCAACCTCTTATTAAAATTAAATTGAGACGTAAGAAGACGAAATTAGCCTTGGATTCGCAAGTTGCTAAGCTATAAGACAAAAGAACTTTGGATGGGAACCCATAAAAGTCGGGGAAGAGAAGAGGGAGGAGTCCACTTTTATGTTTTAATCAATGAGCAACAACACCCCCACCCCTATTAGCCGAGAAAGACATGACCCACCCCACCCACCACTCGAGGGCTCCACCACTTTTGCACCACGATCCCAACTAGGTCTAAACCATCCATCCACTCAAGTGCACCAGCGGCAGTCCCGTCTCTAAAGGCCGTATATCAACTTCTTAAAGCTCATGGCCTTTTGCCCTTGGCAGTTGAAATACCAATACCGTGGAAAAAAAATACATATATATATATACGCACACAAATAATATCTGTATCATATCACTTTTTAATTAAATATTAAAAAAGTTTTGTTGAAATAACTATTAGATTATTATTTCGATGAAGAATTTACTCATTTACTAACTTTAACTATTATTCTGCTAAAGAGTTTAATTATTTACTAACTTCGTTTAAAAAATATTGATATGGCCCTTTTAGCCAGCACTATGACACATGGCAAAAAAAATTATTAGTGTTGTATTTTAATGATGTTGCATTTTTGGTATTTCTGGTTAGATCTAATAATTTATGCATTCATATCATATTCGTAGATTTTATCGTGTCATAATCATGTTTAATGTTTTTTATATTTATATCAATTTTGATACATTTGTAATTTATATTATATAAATTTTGATAATATATTCATGTCATATTATATCGTATTTTTTGACTTTATACGAATTATATTAATATAATTATGTCAAATATTTTCAGGTCTATGTGTTACAATTTGATTGAATTTTACTTAGTAATTAATATTTATATAACGACATTACTGTAAATTACCTATTTATTTAACGAAAGATAATACAAATACTTAATTATTTTTCTTTACATATTCAATTAAAAAAATAATATAATATAATCTAATAGCTACTAACTTATTTAATCCAAAAAAAAAAAATCGTTGGGTCGAAATAGAATGGAATGCCATGGCTATTTCTGTCCGTCACGTGAGAGATTGAATCGAAACCGTTGAAGCACGCCAAGTGGATAATCCGATGGTGGTGGCAGTCCCCAGATCACGTGATTTCTTTAAGTCGGCTTGCCCTACCGTTGTTGAATGTCAACCGCGTACTTGTCTGTCTCCTTCCACCGCGCCTGCAAATATATATATATATATATATGTATATATCAGAGCGTCATTTTTCAAGCATATCACATGCAAAAATACTCTATGGATGAATTAATATATAAGGTAGAGTTCACTTTTTATAAGTTAACGCTGATTTTTTTTTAAAATTTTATAAATAAAAAATAAAATACTCTTATATATCTCCATATTTTTTTAATATAATCTAATGTGTACATATCATCTTATCAAGTATCTTCAAGATCAAGCTCAACTTATTTTTATTTTTATTTTTTAAAAAGTTTTCAAAACGTAATTTAAGTTATTGCCTCGTTCTCAAATTTGTTAAAATTAAATAAAAAAATCTAAGTATAACAAGGATCATGTATTTTAACAAGTCTTTTCATGGTTTTGATAATTCTAAACGCAATATGATTATATAAAATAAATATAATAAGAGATAATAACTAAAACATAATACAAAACAAAAAAAATATAAACACAACAGAAATATATACTAATATGACAAAATATATATAAGACAAACTATTAAGTTATCAAAATTTATATAAATATATAATATATTAAATGTGATTATGAATTATGATATATAAAAATATACAAATACGATAAAAATACATAGATTGTTATATGCTCATATATATATATATATATACACACCAAAATTATTTAAAGTATTTATTTGTATCATTTTTATTAACTTTTTAGGTAAAATGAATTTAATTTTAATTATTATTTTTATAAAATTATAGCATTTGGAGTTTCAAATATTTAATTTAAGATAATATTTTATAAAATAGTGATAACAAATGAATTAGTTTAATAAAAAATCAAACATAAATAAACAAATAAAATGACAGAGAAATAAGATAAATTAAAAGTGTCCAAATATTAAAACTTTGCTTTGGCCGCCACTTCTCAAACAAATACAACAAAATAAAATTGGGAAAATTCCAAGAAAGGAAATGGACCATAAATTACTAAAAACAGGTGAATTCAGAAAAAAATAATTTCAAAAAAATAATAATTATTAAAATATTAATAAAAAATTATAAATACTATTTTATCTCTTATTTTATTAAACTTTTATCTACTATTATGTTTCTCTACTTAGTGGGGGGAGTCGATCCCCTTACAAAGGGGCCGACCCCCAACCTTATATATATTTATATATTATATTATATATATAATTTACGCATATTAAAAATATTATTTAAAAATAATATAAAATTATAAATATTTTACATTAAATCTCAATTTTATAAAATAAAAAATGTTATCCTAAATCATGAATTACTTTTTTAAAAATAATAAAAAATATTTATATTAAATTTCAAAAAATTAGTTAAAAATAATAAATATTAAAAAATATTTAATATTAAATCTCAAATTATTTTAAAAAAATTAAAAATAATATATATTTTATATTTTATGTAATAAATAATATATAATATATAATGTATTCTATACACTATATAATATATATAATAAAAATAAAAATTTTTATATTAAATCTTAAATTACTATATAAAAATAATAAATAATAAAAAATATAATCATAACTGAATGTAAAAGAGATTATAATTGAATGTATAAGTAACCATAACTAAATATATAGATAATCATAATTAAATGTAAGGTGCCTATAAATGAATGTACAGATGACTAAAATTGATATATTTAATTCCAATATATATGATATACGATTCAATATGTGGAGGGTCTTTTCCTATGTGAAAGGAAAAGAGTTGAAATATATATTATATATAAATTACATATATTAAAAATAATATAAGATTAAAAATATTTTATACTAAATCTCGAATTACAATTTAAAAAAATAAAAATATAATCATAACTGAATATACAGTTAACCATAATTGAATATATAGGTGACTATAACTGAATATACGGATGATCAAAATTGATATATTTAATATATATATATATATATATTGATACATGTTTCAATATATGAAAGGTCGATTTCTATACAAACGGAACCAATCCTAAATATATATTACATATAAATTATATATATTAAAAATATTATTCAAAAATAATAAAAGATTAAAAATATTTTATACTATATATCAAATTACAAGTTTAAAATAATAAAAATATAATAATAACTGAATATATAAATAACCATAACTTAATGTACAAATGATTAAAACTGATATATGTAATACATATTGATATATGTTTCAATATAGGAAAGGTCGATTCCTATAAAATGGGAACCGATCCCAAATATAACCATAACTGTGAATATAAAAATAATAAAATAATAAAATATTTTATATTAAATCCTGAATTACTTTTTAAAAATAATAAAAAGTAAAAAATATAACCATAACTGTGAATATACAGGTGACTACAACTAGATGTACAGATATATATAATTGAACGTATAGTTGACCAAAACTGATATATTTGAGTCCTCAATATATATTGATATATGTTTCAATATGTGGAGGGTTGGTTCTTATACAAGATTTAATATAAAATAATATAAAATAATTTTTATTTTTTATTTTTAAATAGTAATTCAAGGTTTAATATAAAATATTTTTATCTCTTATTATTTGTAAATAGTATTTTTAATATATATGATTTATATATAATATATATTTAAGGTCAATTCCTCTGGTATAGGAATCGACCCTTCATTTATTGAAATATATGTCAATATTTTGATCATCTGTACATTCAGCTATGGTTATATTTTTTATTTTTTATTATTTTTAAATTATCTTTCAAAATTTAATATAAAACATTTTTAGTCTTTTATTACTTTTAAATAATATTTTCAATATATATAATTTACATGTAATAAATATTAGGGATCGATTCTTCTTGTATAGGAATCAGCCTGCACATATGTATATCAATATATAAATATTGGAGTTAAATATATTAATTATAGTTACAGGTACATTCAGTTATAGTCACTAATTAATTTAGTTATGGTAACCTGTACATTCAATTATAATTATATTTTATTTTTTATTATTTTTTAAACAGTAGTTCGAGATTTAATATAAAATATTTTTATTTTTATTATTTTTAAATAATAATTCAAGATTTAATATAAATATTTTTATTTTTTTATTATTTTTAAGTAATAATTTGAGATTTAGTATAACATAATTTTTATTTTTATTATTTTTAAATAGTATTTCTTAATTTAATATAAATGTTTTTATTTTTTATTATATATAATACATTTTATATTGTACATATTATATTATATAAAATATATTATATATAATGTATGTATAATGTGTGGGGAGTTGGTTGCCTTGACAAGGGAACCGACCCCCATATATTATATATAATATATTTATTTTTTAAAAAAATAATTTAAGATTTAATATAAAATATTTTTTAATTTTTATAATTTTTTAAATAGTAACCGAGAGTTCATATAAAATATTTTTATTTTTATTATTTTTAAATAATTTAATATAAAGTATTTTTATTTTATTATTTTCAAATTGTAATTTAAGATTTAATATTAAATATTTTTATATTAAATTATTTTTGAATATTTTTAAATAATAATTCGGTATTTAGTATAAATTATTTTTATTTTTACTATTATAATATATAATATATATTATTTTTAATTTTTTAAAAAATAATTTAGAATTTAATATTAAATTTTTTAAATTTTTATTATTTTTAACTAGTTTTTTGAAATTTAATTTAAAATATTATTATTTTTATTATTGTTAAAATAGTAATTTGGGATTAATATAATTTTTTTATTTTATAACTTTGAAATTTAATATAAAATATTTTTTAAATTTTTATTATTTTTAAATAATATTTTAATATATAAGGAGTCGAGTGAACAATTCCCCCCCCCCCCAATTAAATAGAGAAACATAACAGTAAGTAAAAGCCAAATGAAATAAAATATATAAAAAAAATAGTTATAATTTTTTATTAATAAATTCAATAATTATTATTTTTTAAATTATTTTTTATTTCATTTGTTTTTGATAACGTATGTTCCATTCTCCTTTTTGGAAATTTTCCCAATAAATTTTTTAACGAAGCTTGCAAAAATCTTATAATTTCTCGCCAACCACGCAGATATTTAGGAACCCAGCTCAGCAAAAACCCACGTGCACAAAATCACGTTGTGAGATCATTCACAAAAGATCAACGGCCCAGATGTTTCCGGTACGCGTACTTAGCCTCCCGATAAAAATCCATCACCGCCCCTTCGTTTCTTTCTCAACTTCTCTCTTAGACGCTGCATTGCAGCAGAGAAGCGAAGGTCTTTGGCTTTTTATGAAAATCGCCCTTTAATTTTCTTAACATTTTCATTTTTGGACAACAATATGCTTTTAAGGAGCGCATCGACGCCGATACTTAACTCATGGGTCCTACACTCGAAGGAGCCGTCGCCGGAGCCTGAGTTTTCCCCCCAGATATCACGAACCCGAGCCGTTTCGTTAAGAGTTTCGTGTTCGAGCTCGTTTTCTGTCGGGTCGGACGACGACTCAAGTCGGAGGATGACGAGGGCCGTTTCCGAGAGGGATCTGAGGGACATGATGGTCTCCAAGACGAGAACCGTTGAGAAAAATAACGGGATGTTGAATGGGATCTTTGTCGAGGAAGAAGAGGAGGTGGAGAAAGAAGAAGCTGGGCTCCAGTGGGGGAGGACGGCGTCGCTTGTGGTGGAGGAAGAGTGTGGAATAGGCGGTGGTGCAGGAAAGGTCTCCGGCGGCAGAGGCGGTTGTGGTAGTGGATCCGGCAGTGGTCACAACAGATGGAGTTCTTGGGATTCAAACAACGTAAACGATAGTACCGAGTTGTACTATAAGAAAATGATCGAAGCTAATCCTGGAAATTCACTTCTCCTCAGCAATTACGCTAGATTCTTAAAAGAGGTAACCACATTATTCTTTCTTTTATTTACAAATGAAAGGTAAAACGAGTTTTGAGTTTGATCTAATCGGGACATCGGACAGGCTCGTGGGGATTTCGTGAAAGCCGAGGAATACTGTGGGAGGGCGATCTTGGCTAATCCAAATGACGGGAATGTTCTGTCTATGTACGCCGATTTAATCTGGCAAACTCACAAAGATGGTTCAAGAGCTGAAAATTACTTTGATCAAGCTGTTAAAGCTGCTCCTGACGACTGGTAACCAAAACTAAATTTTAAACAATGGGTTATATCGTTTACGTTAAATTTCACAATGGTTGAAGAAAATCTTCATATTTTTCTTTCTTTTGATGAATTTGAAGTTTCGTGCTAGCATCATATGCACGATTTCTTTGGGATGCCGAGGAAGAAGAGGAGAAAGTTGGGGAAAATGTGGGTGAAGAATCAGGGCAAAGCTTTATCCATGGAGTTCCTGCAATGGCTCCTCCGTTGACCGCTGCTTCTTAAGAGTCTCTTCTGACATGGCTTGTATTTAGCTTTTTCTAACTTTTGTTGATATACCTTGATATGTATTGAGAACTCTGTTTTGCTTTTTCTCGCATCCTTGGAGCCATTATCATGTAAAAGCGAAAAAGAAGATAATGAAAAATGAAATTTTCATTGAAAATGTTCTTCTCTCTCTTTCTTTTTTAATCCCAAAATTCAAGTCAGTGATGATGTTGTTTAGTTCGTTTATTCATTTTTCATCAATGAATGCTGTTAAGGAGTTAAAACAACTAAAAAAGAATGATAAGGTTAATTCTAGTTCAAAATATGCCTTGGCATTAAGGTTAACGAAGGAACTGATTCCTAATTGTTGATCTTATAAGGATTGCTTAGTTCCTGTACATTGAAATTGATTTCTAGTTGATCAAGATTAAAAGACAAATATTCCACTGTTTTTATCCTAACTTTTTATTTTTTGGAGTTTTCTTATTATTGGTAGCTTTTGGCTGGTAATATAGTTTGAGGAGAGAAATATTCAATTCTTTCTGCTTGATCTTTTTGACTTCATTAATCAAGATAGTGGCTTAATCCAACTTTGGAGTTAAATTAATTAATAATGTATGGCAAAGCTAAAGAAGATAAACACCGAGTTTTTGATAGATTTTGCTATAATAACATTCATTGAGGCTTTTTTTCTTTGGTGTTTTAACAGATTTCATCATTTTTCAGAGTACATGCAGAGTAAACCTCAGGTTTGGAAAATAAGGACGCAGCAGTAGTGCAGAACTGAACCTTTTTCTTTTGCAAGGAAAAACTGGATAACATTAACATGGTTGGAAACAAGGGGAGCTCTGGAAGGATCAAATGATCCAAAACCAACCAAGAACTGAACCACTGACCAAACCGATTCCCAGGAACACGACCAATACGATTGCAGATAATTCTGCTTCGGACATTGGTACGGTCTTGGGGCCTAGGATCATCAACACACTTGTTAGGTATCCATTAGTCACTCCGAGCATAAGTGTAAGGACCATTACTGGTATTTCACCCTTGAGCCACTTTGGTCCGTGGAGGCAAGCGGTGAAAAGTGGATAGAATAAAAGCCTAGATATGCAAGCCCATGTAGCTTTCTTAATGCTATGTAGAACATACATTGCAGTCAGAGACTTTCCCATAAAATCTGCAAGATTATACACTGTGATCAGCAAAACAGGATACCAGTCCTGAAGAAGCTTGGATTCCAGATTCTCGGCTATAAATCCGGGGAAAATAGATAGGGTTACTATGTATATCATGAGAATCCCGAGAGCTGGCCACCAGACCTTTCTTGTTACAGTCCAAAATTGTGGCCTGGAGCAAAATGGGTCATCTCGAAGAAGTCTGTAATGTTGTTGCATAACTGGTAACTTGTATAGCAAATTACAGCAAAGAATGCAGCAAAGCTGGATGGTGGTGCCGACTATGAAGTAGAAGTGAGCACTTGCTCGCAGGCCTTGTGGGCTTTGTGGAAGTGAAGCCTTAGTTATTATTCGCAGGATTGAAACCAGCACACCTGTTATCAGATATGTTGTATTTAGTTAGATATTTGCGGATTGCACAGCAACTGTCTTAGTTTCCTACAGGAAATATGGGTAATTGTAGCTAAAACAAATATCATATGTGGTGATTGGAAGAATAAAGGATGCACATGCATGGAATGAGTTCCATATTCTGAGGGATCTTTTTTGGACGGACGGTGAAGATCAGATATATTAACCTTAGGCTGGCATGCACTTTTGAGCTTCTTCAAAAGGAAAAAAAAAAAAAAGAGTAGTGAGTTTCTACCGATATTTAATGCTTTACCTTTTACCATAACTAGAATAAGAAATAAGTAGCTCTTTTTTCCTATCTTCTCCAACTTAAAAGCATTCATTTGCAAGGACATCTTTCTCATATATGATTTGTGTTAAGTTACTTTATTGTTGTCATCAATATACTTTAGAACTCCAGATTGCTTATTTACAAAAGCAACTGAAGAATCAGGATAGGAATTGAATAGTGGAAAGTGTTTAGCAGGTACCTGAAGAGGCAGTTCCAGCAAAAATAGCCTGCATGTACTGTTTTGGAAGCTTTCCAGCTGATCCTATCAAGCTTCCTGCTATCAAGCCATCCGCCAAGCCGCATGTTACAACCGCTGAAACTGTCACAAAATAGGCTGCTTCTTGTCTTTGTTTCGACCAACTGCCATGCCATGCCCAGTCTATGGTTGGAGCAACCATCAGGGAGAGAATAAACATGGAGAATCCCATGTTCATTCTGAATCTAGAAGTCAACTTTCGGCTGAAGCAACCCGAACTCATCATAACTACTAAAACTAGCACAGAAGAGCTCATATAACCTACGGAGAATACCTTTTCAACATGCTTGGCAGGGTAGAGATAACCGAAGTAATCAACAGCTGTGATAAAAGCATTCCATGGAAGCAAATTTCCTGCACCAAGCAAGAAATGGATTATATAAGCAATTCTGTAAGTGTCCCTTGGCTCAGGCTGATCTGCTGAAGCCTTGGGGTTTTCCATTTTTTTTATTTCTTGCAGGTTTCAAGGTTCTACTTCTAAGTTATGTAAGTTGTAAATGCAGAATTTGGTGGGAATTTAAGCTTTCACAATGAGCCCGTGTATGGCATGATGAATTGACTTGTTGATTAGAAAGGCATAAGCAAGCTGATTGAGCTGATAGAGCAAGACTCTGCCTGACTGAGAAAGCTTAGCTAGTCAAATAACTTAGCTCCCTTATGCAATTGGTTACTAGAATAGAATTGAGCCAGCTTGACCAACCATTGGGAGTAAGCCGTGGAGCCACTTGATCAGCTGGCAGGGACAGCTCTACTGATTTTGATCATGGATTTGATTGATGGGTTTAGGATTTGGCACCGATGGGGCTCATCTCATGCTTGGAGAGAAATATGCGTTGTGGGGACGGCAATGGATGGCAGAGAGTTATTAGGTACCTTTTGCATTGCTGTACTGCTACTACCAACGGTTTAGCCTGCCTGCCATAGTCCCATTGATATTGTCAAGGTAATAATCAGAATCTTACCAGAACGACTAAATAGGCGCTGGCGAATATCAATAAAACCTCTTGAGACGGTCAATTCACAACTTGCAGATGATCATTCACTGAGAATGGAGCTAAAAGAATCATTAGTCACACAGTTTTTTACTTAATTTGTACATATTCTCAGGCTCAGCGTTTCAAGATTCGAGATAGTATTTTTATATTCGTATGTATAATAAATATGACATGATTGATAATACAGACTTTGCAAAGATTTCCTTAATTTTGACAAAGCAACATATCGATGGCTGCTGGGAATGTTGACAGACTGATATGATGAGATTCTCCGGAGAAGAACCCAAAGAGGCAAGTGTGCCCTTTAGGCTTGTTTGAGCAGGTGCGCCTGATCTTTTTAACCATCCATCCATCTGCAGAACTTGATTCCATCTCCCAATGTCAAATTTTTTTTTTTTTCTTTTCACAAGAGAGCTTTGATAACCCCTCAACCTCTCTTTTGACGTGCGTCATTTCAACTATTAGCTCCTGCCATTATTCCTTCTCATCTTAACCTATTCCTGCCCTACTTTTTTTTTTCATACTCTTTAAGAAAGCTCATAAATGCAATTCTAAAAAATTGGACGAGAGGATGAACTGATTTGATATTTTATTATTGATTTAATTGATTGAATGGTTGATTTAATTGATTTAATTAAAATTTTTTAATATTTAAAAATATTTTAATGTTAAATGAATATTAATTATAATTTATAATTAATGCAAATTTTTATGATATCTAAGGTTAATTGTTAATTAAATCAATTTGATTGTCTGATTTGATATTTAAAGCACAGTATAGATGGACGGCATATAATGAATTCTACCTGCTGAATCTGGCCATGTCTTAGGAAAATAAGAGCTTCAAGACTTCTACCACATATTTTGTTTTGAAAATGAAGAAAAAAAAAAAGAAGAAAATTGGAAACTATTTCTCTTTGCACTGTTGAAAATTAATGCCTATTTTTCCTTCAAGAATTCAATGACTGTGACGACGACACTAACGAAGAAGCAAAATGACTGTGACTGTAAGGGCTTCAAGGTTTTAGTTCTCAGCATTTTATGGCACTCTTATAAAGTCTAACACAGGAGAAATTCCAGTCTCCATTAATTCAAAGGACAATAATAGCTTTTCTTTTTCATTAAGGACAACAACAGCTGAAAATCTCTTTTTTCCTGATTCTAATCAAAAGCTAAATATGAATTGCCTTTTTTTATGAAAACAGTGCAATCAATGATTAAGCTTTTGATTCAAAATTAGCTTTCACACAAAGCTGTATTAGTAATTTAAGTGACTAATTACTTTTTTGACGTTGAAATTGGTAATAACTTTTCAACTTTGGTCTCCAATTTGCCCACGCCACATGTATATTTACTAGAGAAACCATCATGACTTTATTATATTAAACAAATAGGATAAATCTATTCAAAGTAAGGTAGTTTGCTCGACTAAACCCAGTTCAGACAAAAGGAGAGAAAAAGAAGAAGTTTTAAAGCCGATTTGACTTAGTTTAGTAAGAGGAAATTTTTTCAGATCGTGATTTAGTTTAATCATGAGTAAGTTTAAATATATATTTTTAAATATAATAAAAATAAAAATATATATAATAATTTTTAATTTATTTATAAAAATTAAAAATAAAATCATTATAAATGAATAAAAACGAAGATGTAATTTTTGACTATTAAAGTATTATTTGTAGGCCTAACACAATCAAATGATTTTGTACTAAAAAAATTCCAAGTTATATGACGTTTGATTATTGATTTTGCTTTTTTTTCTCTTTGGGTATGATTCATGTGAACGACAAATACATCAGTGCACTAGCATTTTTAGGTATTTGACTGCAGTGCTGAGCGCTGGGCCAGATGAATTACCTGGCAATTTGTTTCCCGAGTGTAGCTTTCTGCAATAATAGAGCTGCCAAACTGATCTTCAAGTACAGTTTCTTGATTTAAAAAAAAAATAATTTAAGGGGTTTTGTTCATTGTTTAAGTGTTTTAATGCGTTTGATGATAAATATTAATTTTGTCCGGGATTTATAATTATTTTTCTCAAAGATTTCATATATGGATTCAAATTTTAATTTTTTTAAGTGAACATAAATGTATTTTATCGTTTACGACTCATTTGGATTACTAATTTAAGCTATTGTCAACAGGCAAAGCAGCTCTCTTGCATATATATATATATATATATACACGAAATTTTTAATAATTTTTATTTTTTTAAATATAATAAAATAATTTATCTTCATTTAAATAATATTCATAAATTAAATCGAATTAAACTTATAATATTAATATTATATACGATCATCTAAATCTAGATAAACTCAAATAGTAAAATTCTTTTACTTTTATTGCACTCAGATACGTGATAAAAGCTACCGAAACAAACATAGTTCGGCTCTCTTCTTTCTGGTCATTCAAATGAAAAATCCTGTGAAGGCGACGAGAGATGCCGCCTACCCTTTCCGTTCCTTCTCTATCGGAGCGGAGCTCCCCTGTTTGCTCTTTTCTAATAAGCTTGGTACGTCTTCTGAACGAGCCTCCAAATGACGTTAATCGTACTTATGAAGTGAAATCTGAAGTGAAATCTGTCTGTCCTGTCTTCCACCTCATAAGGGAGTTGCATTGCAAGAGACTAAAAATCTCCGCTGCTATTGTCCAAATTTGACTATACTTAAAAAATTTTTAATTTTTATTTGAAATTGTTGATGCAAAGATTATTAGACTGTGTTCGTTATGAGATATTATCCGTTTTAAAGTAATCATGGGCTGTTCTCACAGTTTTATTTTTTGAGAACAAGCGTCTCGATAGAGGATGGATGACCCTTGCTTTATAAGCCACAGTCCATATCTTTGGCTAATCGATGTGGAATTATTGTCTTACCCCCCGGAATTGTTGTCTTGCCCTAACACCAGCCCCCTAAACAAGGTGTAGACCATGTAGGTTCCCAAAGACGGCGCCGATTGTTGATGCAAAGATTATCGGATTATGCCCACTATGAGGTGTTGTCCGCTTTGGAGCAGTCATTGACTGTCTTCACGGTTTTGTCCTTTGACAAAATGCACCTCGATAGGGGAAGGGTGACCCTTGCTTTATAAGCCACAGTCCATATCCTTGGCTAATCGATGTGGAATTGTTGTCTTGCCCTAACCCTAGCCCCCCAGGCAAGGGTGTAGACTGTGTAGGTTCTCACAGACGGCGTCAATTGTTGAAGCAAGGATTGTCGGACTGTGCCCGCTATGAAGTATTGTTCGCTTTGGAGCAGTCATGGACTGTCCTCATGGTTTTGTCTTTTGAGATCGAGGCGCCCCTCGCGGGACAAAACCCTCTGACAGTCCATGACTGCTTCAGAGCAGACAATACCTCATAGACGGTTGAACTAAGACGGCACTCACCTCCATCGAGGAGCCCCTCGCGGGACAAACCCTTTGACGGTCTATGACTGCTCCAGAGCGGACAATACCTCATAGACGGCTGAGCTAAGATCGCACTCACCTCTATCGAGGCGCCTTTTCTCAAAGGATAAAACCGTGAGGACAGTCCATGACTGTTCTAAAGCGGACAGTACCTCATAGCTGACACAGTTCGATAATCCTTGCATCAACAGAAATAAAAATTCCTCTGAAATTCTAAATATAAATAAAAAAATAAAAACATATTCGAATAAAATAAGTATAAAAGCTCAGTTAAAAAAATTGTAGTGAAGAAGTTTTTTTTTTTTTAATTTTGGCCCATGAAATTCATGTTCAGAGTTAAAATGCTGCATTTTAGCAGGCTTTATAATTGGTTTTATGAATATTTTAGCCCATGCACTCTATGGCGATTTGATAAATTAAAAAATGGATCAAATGAGCTATCCACACGAATCTCGGGCTAATAGAACTGCATTTCCTCTCGGTTATATTAGACTTACTAAAAAATCAAGTTATAATTAAAAAAATTTAAAATATAAATTTGGTTTTGTTTGGCCGCCGATTTTAAATTTACTAATTAAATATATAAAAATATTAAAAAAATTAATTTTATATTTTTAATTAAATTTAAATAAAAATATTATTTTATTTTATAAATAATACGAATGAAGCTCACCTAAATTATAAATTTTAATGCCCAGATCTTGCTCGAATCTGATTGAACCTGTCGGGTAGGACGGGCCATCAGATCTTTAAAAAAGTTTACGTTGTGATTTAATGTAGTCCAATTTATTTTGGATAACAATTTTGTCCTCAAAAACTTTATGAAAAATTTAGATTAATTAATTGTGTTGTATTAAGGACGAAATTTTAATAATATAAAAAAATATTATTGAAATTAAATAAAAAAAATGGGGTCGATATGAACTCAAATAAGAAACCAAAACACTGATATTTGTTTATTGAACGAATTAACTAACACGACATATTGAAACTGGCAAAAAAAAAAAGGTTTAATTATTTTGAAAATTATTATTTATAACACTTACATAATAAGTATGTTTAATAACATATTGAAAAGTTTTAATACATTGAAAAAATAAAGTGTTATGAGATAAATAGGTAGAAGCTCGTTATGTTTTAATATATAATATATTAAGTTTATTTTATTTTTTTAAAAATTAATATTTAACTAATTACTTTTTAATTTATAAAAGAAATATTTAAATTGTTATTTTAATTTTTACCTATAACTATTTAAAATAATACAAAATGTTTAGTTAACAATTTTAAAATTTTAAAATTAATAATTTTTAAAAATTTAATATTTATTATTATAGAATGATATAATTATATTCACTATTTAATTTTTAATAATATATTAAATAATTTTTATAATATAAATTATAAATTTAATATTAAAAATTTGACACGCTTTAATTTTTTTTAAACTTACGTGTCAGATACAAACCGAGCTGTCACGTTCAGAGAATACCCAACTCAGGTAAATAAATAAATTAGTAATAACTCTTATCTTTTCGAAGGCGTTTATTTTGTAAATAAAAAAATAAAGCGAAAGTGAATGAAGCGTGTCGGTCTATTAGTACGCCATTTGGCTTTGTTTTGTGACTTTTGTCCTATTTTTGTCTTTAAACAAGTAAAGCCAAGGGAGCTGACCTCTCTGCTGATTTTTTTTTTCTCATGACTTATATATATATATATATATATATATATATATATGTATATGCATATTTATATCGAACAAGTAAACAATTAGAAGTAAAAAAAATTTGTATGGGAAGTTGGTAAGTGGAAATAGCGAGCTCGGTTGAGAGGAAGGAAATGGAGAGTGGCAAAGAGGACGTTGTTTGGTTAGAACTCCAATCTCCTCCTGGCAGGAGGAAAAAGGTTCTTTTTTTTTTTTTTTGTGGAATTTATTTTTATTTTAATTTGCTTCTAATTTAACATAGTTTCTAATAATTTGATTTTCTGGTTCACGTGCTTCAATTCTGTTAACTTAAGTGTATTGCTCTAGGTTTCGTGCGCGTGTGTGTGTGATTTTTTCTTTCAATTTTTTTTTTCTTTTGAGAATTTTGGGAGCTACTGGTGATTTTGAATTAGGGTTATTTTGTTGTTCTTTTAAAATTAATGATGAATTCTGAGTAATTTTCCTATTTTGGGCCCTTGTTTTTTGCTCTGCTTTTTGGTGAACATTTCTGGGTTTCCCAATTTGTTAGAAGCAAAGAATGGCTAGAGTTCGTCGAAGGGCTTTTCTCTGTAATTTCTAGTTTAAAATAATTTTATTGGACAGATCAGCAGAGTAGGCATCCCATATAACATTTTAGTGCAACTAGTTCGAAGATAAGCGTTCATTTGAGAAATTCTATGTTAATTATTAGCTGTGAAAGATTGTAGAAGAATGTGAGTTGATTACACATTATTTTGAAGTTGTTCGGTAAATTGTTTTTAAAAGATTATATAGGATTTTTATATATACAAAGTTTTTCAATATTGCAAAAGAATTTATTCCGAGTTCTACTACTCATTCAATGTTGATTTATCGCATTTGAAAAATTTACTGAAGATTGTTTACGCTTTAGTCTAACTCTAATCCAATGAAGGAATTAATGTTATTCTGCCTAACGCACGTGCAGATTTTTTCTTTTTATACTGAAGTGCACGATAGTCTCTACATATATGGTTGTCATTTCTTGGGGCTGATATTGTTACGTTATTTATGGCCGTAATTTCTTTTTTCTGTTTAAGAGTCTTTCCAATCTTGTTAGCTGCTGCCAAAGATTGTTGTAGTGATATTCTCGAACCATTTCTCTGAAAGTACCCTCTAGAGTCTATTCCTGGTCAGTATGGACTATGGAGGCTTTTCCGGTATCATTTTGGATACATTGATGTAACAATTTTGGCACCCTTATGGGATAAAATAGCTCCAGAGAGTGAATAAAGGTGCCACTTCATTTCATGGGCATACTGGCACATTTTCTATTTACCATCGTTAGTTTTATTAATTCTCATGGTTTGGCTTCTCTATATCTTTTATTAAGAGAATGAAGCTTGCTTAATAGTATGTAGGATGAATATGCTTGCCAAAATAGTTTCTTACTTTCTCACTTTTCGAGTGTGAAGGTGATGTTCATTAGAAGTTGAAAGTATCTCTTCCAGAGACAAGCTTATTTCTTTTCTTTTTTTTTTTTTTTTTTAAATTGCAGTTTTTTTTTCCTGGTTTCACTTTTGAATTCTAATTAGTTTTTATGTTATTCTTGAAATAATATTGGATCTGGAAGTTATTTTTCTGGTGTTTATATTTGTTACCCTTTTTTGAGATCAATATGGGATACTAAGTTTCCATCTCATATCGGCCAACTCCGGATGCTTGTATCCAGCACAGCAATTTTATGTATATGTGTGTATATATAATATATACGCACACCCCCCCTTTTGGTATGAGGGGCCAACGAGTGGCAGACTTATGCTTTAACTGACTCATCATCAATAGAAGTGAGTCATATCTTCCCACGGTTTTTTCTTCCCTGCAATAAAAATAGTATCCATACTTTAGAAATGAAGTGTTAGTTAGATCATTTTATCTCAAGCCTTGATAAATTCATCATGTTCTACACTGCCATGCCTTCTTGGCTTCTCGTGGCCTACGCTGTTTGAAGGTAATTGTATACTTATATATATATATTGTCTATCTTAATCTTTTGGAAATTTTAATCATGTCATTGCTTGTATAAATTAATTGGGTCGTTTAGCAAGGTGCAGTTAAATTCTTTGATCAACTTTTTCTTTTTTTGTTTCAGTTGGTTCATGCAGCCATCCATAAGAGGTGGCATTTAAAAAGTCTGGAGTTTGAATCCCAACATCTGCAGCCCTTCCTCTATTCTCAGGCTACAGCCTCTTTTGTACCAAAAAAAAAAGAAACTATTAATGTTTCTTGTCTCAAAGATCCTTTTAGTTTACCAACAGTTAGGATTTATATGTTTCTGTGCCTCCAAAACTGATAACATTTGTCTAGACTCCAGAGTTTTGAAGTTTGCTACACTGGTTTTCTCATGTCATTTTGATTATCTAGGGCTTTCACTGCATCTAATCTCTCTTCATTTCTTTTATTTTTCATTTTTAACCTTATTAACTGGGTTGTGTTATTAATTATGTGCGGATGCCATAGAGTGGCGGTTATGGCTTCGATCGTTCGTCCTGACAAAGGTTGGTCAAAGTAGAAAATATTCAAGCATATTTTTCCATCTCACTTCTTGACTGCCAAAGGCCATAAGTTAAATGGTTACTTAAACAGCATATTTAAGTTGCCTTAAAGTAAATTAGTTTCTAGTTTGGGAGCAGGTCAAGTATTGTGTGTGTTCTTTGGGTAGTGAAAATATTATGAATTATCCTGTGCTTTTTTCTGCATAATTTTCTTGAATTAAATGCCTGCTTATCAACCTGCCAAAGATTTTTGCATGTTTCTTCTATGGACGAGTTTAGATAATCTATGTTACTCTGACTCGGGTTTGAGTTTTGAATATGGGTATGAGTCCAACAGGTATATTCAATTTTTCTTTTTCTATGTATTTGGAGGGTCCTTGGAGGGTCATATCCCCATACTCATGTCTGGAAATATGCCGGATACAGGTACTTCAAGAAAAATAAAGATTCGGACCAACATAATAGATAATGATTTTTTCTGTGGTAGGGAGTTAGAAAATTTTCTTTGTTTAAGTTCAGCTGCATGTCTATACCCTTCAAACTTACAGCGATCTAAGCAGACAGGCTGCTTCATCTGTTGGCAATTTAAATTTGATTGACTCTGATGTGCATAGACTCGACATTTGAGTTTAATTTCTAGCTTGCGTTTGCTTTAGGCATTTCTATAGATGCGGACCATGTAAGCTTTCTGGTCTTGAATTTATTGGATTTATATAGTTATAAATATTCTCCGATCAACAAGCCAGTGCAACCTTGGGGTTACCTTTCTTCTGCAGTTCATGCCGAAGAATGGGGAAACCCCTAAGAAAAATGAGATCATATTCATTGCACTGATAGGAGAGGCAATCAGTAACAAGAGAATTGGAACAGTACCTTAAAGCAAATCCTAGTGGTCTGGCAGTGTCAGAATTCGATTGGGGCATGGTGAGACCCCAAGGAGATCAGCAAGGATTAGTGGGAAGGTGAAAGCAATGTCAACACCAGAAGTGAACCTCCGAAAAAAACGAGGCAGAAAATCGTCGGCTTCAAAGAAGGATAACAAAGAATCAAGACTGTCCTGAAGGAACTGAGACTAAAGACATTCGTATGGAAGAGGCTGAAAAATCTGAGAAAGAGAATGTGGAGGGAGAGGCCAGACAGGTTGCTATGAAGGAAAATGAAAATGAGAACAAAGATAAAACACTAAGATGCTGATAGAAAAACCGAATCCATTTCTCAAGAAATGAAACATGTAGAAGATACTAATATATCTACTAATATTGAAGAAGGTGATGAAAACGCCAAAGCAGTATCTGAAAAGTTGGAGGGCCCCCAGGATGGTGTCGAAGATGACGCTTATGGAGTTCCCCTCAAGGAAAAAGAAGGATTGGAGAGTGCAACCTCTCAGGGAATGCTTGAACAACTTGTAGCTGAAGCAGAGAAAGGGCTTGGATGTGGGAAGCAAGTTGAACCTGACATAGCCGTTGCTGAGGAAAGAAATAATGAGGTGGAAGGAGAAGAAAAAGTGAAAGATGATAGGAGCACCACCGAATCTGAAGGAGCAATCAAGGAGAAAGAATCAGCAAACTGCATCGACGGGCAAAACACTATAGTTGTCGGTGAAAATAATGAGGAAGCAGAAGAAGCAATTCAGAATGGTAAGCAATGGAAGTAATGCAGTCAAGCCTTGAGTTACTATATGCAATAGATTAACATGATGCAGGCTTCCCGTTCACCGCCTTGTGACCCTTTTTTTTTTTTTGGATTTTTGAACTCCTTAAAATGACTGTAGTTTCGTTGAGGATGGTAACTTATTGATCATTGGAACATCTTTCTATATATATATATAAAATGTTAGATAGCTTTATAATGTATCTGCTTCCGATGTATTTATCAGAGCTGCAGCTTGCACTGATATATTTTAATGTAATATACTGTGTAAAGTACAAAGTTACATACGGTAGTGGATGAGATGCCGAATCGTCTTCTGGTATGTTGCTTTTGGTTTTTCTTGATTAATGCACTTCCTTCAATAGGAAGTATCTTGTTTAGATGCCATATGTTCTACTTCTACGTAGTATTTTTAACTTACTAGAACTGTATTCATACTTGTTGCCTTGCGAGAATGATTTCTTGATAGCATAAATGCCCTATTTGTGAGCAACTCAAATGATTCGCTGCAGTTAAAGGGGCGATGCGAATTTGAGATTGTTTGTGCACTTGAGTGGAAAGATGAACTGCAAATCAGCCTAGGGGAATCCTTCTGATTTAGAATTTTGACCTTACTAAATGCCAAATCATATGTGGCAATCATGTGGTTTAAAGCTTTGATAAAATATGACCTTTGAACATTAGCAAATATGTGGTTTACTAGATGCTCTAGTTTTTTTTTTTCTCCCCTCCCTATTTAATTGTAATATCATATGCATTTGTGCAGGGTATTCGAGCTCGCGGTTGGTCTGGCTTCTATTCCATAATATTAACAATCTCAGCATATGCTGTTTTGAGTTTTTATTTTTCTTGGTATGTCCGCCTTCTATATATTTAGAAATAGATATATAAAGATATGATTTTTCAAATATATAAAATTTTTTTAAAAAAATTAAATATATTTGTGTTAAACACGTATCTGTGTCTAATACTTAAACCTGAGTCCGAATAAGATGTGTTGGGCTTATTATGTACTGCATTTGATGACAAGCCAGCACTTAGAAATTCTGTAGTTACGTGACTTTTATATCAAACTTCAGATAACAATTTTACCAGTACACCTGATTTTTGTTAACTTCAGAAAAGCACATGCTGGAACTCAGAAAATGTATATAAATTTCTTTCTAATACAAAGCAGAAATTTGAGATAAGATAAGAAGTCACAAATGTTAAAGTTTTAATCTTGAGCTTGTTGAATGTCATATCTCTAAGAATAATTACATAAACTAATTAGATTAAGCCATTAATTCGCAAATGTATACTTCTTTGCTTTGGAATAAATCTCTCTTATAAATTTAATTAGTCTATATATATGCATAGTTGGGTGGGGTGGGGTCTTAAGCTTTTTTTTAGTGGAAACATTTGTTTTTATTGTTTACGCATCAAATTTGAGGAAGCTAGATATAAACTATCGTGGGAAATCTTTTTTTTTTTTTTCCCACATTGGCTATTGTTTTTGAGTGTTTTCTTAATTTTCGGTTTCAGGGACAACATTTTGAGAGTGCTTTGATGAATTTATACAGGTTTTTGCTTAATTTTACGTATGAATAAAATATGGTGCAGGTGCTTATCAAGGGCCACCACCAGTAATGGCACCTCCTCAGTATTATGCAGCCCCGCAACCACCCCAGAGAGAACCAGGTTTTCTTGAGGGATTGTACGTACCCTGCAGTCTTCTTCTTTTTCAACAGAAAAGCCCACATACTTTAAGCTTACATTTAAATGCATATAATATACATTTATATATATATACACACACACACGCATAAATGCATACACAATCTTTTTTCTAAAATAAAGATTGTAGTTTAGGAATACAAGAAATGATCGAAAATGTTGAAATTCAAATATTAGTTTAAATTTCATATATCTCCAAACATGTCCCGTTACACTAATCATGCTTCAAATCCAGAGCCGAAAATACTGTTGGGAGCATCAAACCTAATGGTTGTTCATTTTTCTTTTGTTTGTTGCAGCCTTGCAGCTAGACGGTGTGCCTAGCAATTCTTTTATGTTTTTAAATGTATTGGTCAAGCATGTGAATGAGGGTCCCTTCGTTGGATGGTCTAGCGTTCTACCAATATGGATGGCATCTCAACCACTGCTCCCACATTAATATAAATCAATAAAAAAAGTAGTGATTCTTCGCACATGGCGGTGTAATTAATTCACCCGAAAGAGTCTTCAATAGCTTCCAAGAAAGTTGCCTCTCACTCTCTATAACTCTATATATAGGGGGAAGATAAGAGAAAGGATAAATAAGCAACACATTAGTTACTCAGAAAAAGAGAGATTGAGATCTTTGGGGACGACTGTAAGAAGAGAACACAGCAAATATACAAAGAGAAAACAAATGAATAGGCAAATCAGTATGGCAGCAGCACTTTTGGTAGTTTTGGGGGCAACCCTGTTGCAGAGTTCGTATGCTAGAACTTACACGGTAGGGGACTCCACTGGTTGGCGAATCCCGACCAGTAATTCTGATTTCTATGATGATTGGGCTGACAATAAAGACTTCGTTGTTGGGGATATTCTAGGTGAGTGTTTCTTAGCTCAAAGTCTTAACTTATTTGAGTTTTTTGATTGAATATTTGAACTAGAATTTGATCACCAGCTACATAGATTTGTTTTTGTTTTCTTTCGTATGTGAAATATATATATACATATATATATATATATATATATATATATTTGACGAACTGTTTCCATGTTTTTTCCAGTGTTCGACTTTACTTCCGCACAACATAATGTTGCGGAGGTGACAGAAGCTGATTACGACTCCTGCAGCGCTGCCAATACCATCTTTACTGTGAGCAACGGACCGGCAAGAATTACTCTTAACAGGACTGGTGACCACTTCTTCATTTGCGCTTTCCCTGGTCACTGTTCCGGCGGCCAAAAGCTTAAGGTGGAAGTCCGAAATGGCACCAGCACGAGTTCTGCTCCAAGTCCCGCACCTAAATCAAGCCCCACCACGCCTGGAACATCGAGCCCCACCACGCCTTCCAATTCAAGTCGCACCACGCCTGGAACTTCAAGTCCTACCAGCTCAGCTTCATCCCTTGTTGCCACTATCTCTCTCGTCTTCATCTCCGTTGCCTTAGTTTTGTTGTGCTGATTTATGATAACCATTTTGCCTGTTTCAATTCATTTGATATTATTTCAGTTCAGAGTCAAACTTCATTCATTTTATTAGGATTGTGATCATATTTGGAGTGATATTTCGCGTTTGAATAAAAACTTGGCTCATTTTCTGGATATTAATATAGCTGCTAATTGATCAGAGCCTTGCTGCGAATTATAGCTACTGGCATTGACAATATCTTTTACTGTTATTTCACAACATCATATTCATTTTTTGACGACAGCCAAAGATAATGGACGCCAAGTTATCAAATCCTAACAATTTTAAATATAAAAGGAAAAAATTACTTTGGTTTACTTTAATTTTTTGCAAAAGAAAAACAATTATATAAAACATTGTGATTTTTTTCTTCAGTAGAGATAAAATGACAATGATAGGATGAAATTCTTTTTCATTTTTGTTTTTTTTTTTGGGCTAATTTATTCCTAAAATGTTCAAAAAAATCCCACGGGTTCTTAGCTGGCCATGTTTCCCGCTCCTTTGCCCGTGACAATGGTGTTTTTTTTTTAGATTTTTAGTTTTAATCTTTTATTTTGTTTTAAAATAATGAATTTTAAAAGAGTTGCATTTAGAGGGTTGGTGTGAATGATAATTCATGTATCAATTTAAGATTTGTATTAGATTCGTTTGAAAAAAATAAAATAAAATAAAATATTTTTATTTTTATAGATTTAAGTATTTAATTTTATTTTATCTTTTAATGATGTTTTTAAAGTGAGTAATCTATATATTGACTCGCTGGTCAGTTTGAAATCAATATCTAATGAGGTAGGAAAAAGAAAGTTAAAACATAAATTTATTTTATTAATTACTCTTATTTTAATTTAAATTATTTATTTAAAGGCTTAATTCACATATTCACCTATAGGTCCATTTATGATCTACACCCAAATCCTTTCGAAAAAAAAAATTTATTTTTAAATGATTAACTAACAAAGTTGGTTCGCATGTTTATTCATAGATTAATTTAAAGTTCGTATACGATACAGTCAAAAAACTAATTTTTTTTTGGTTTTACTATTAATTAGTATATTTAAGGAGTTAATTAGCACGTTGACTTACATTTATTTAAAATATGTACTTAATTTTAAATCATTATCGTAAATTTAATTTTTTATAATTAACAAAATATATTATTATTATTACAATTTAAAATTTTTAAATATATAAATTTTAATTAAAAAATTTATAAAAATGAAACGAACCCCTTCGAAAGCGGGGTGGAATTGATTCTAGTCTTTTCTAAAATCTTTATTATAATTTAATGAACAAATGGACATCATGGCCTTCATAATATATATATATATATATATATATATATATTGTGGAAATCAACATAAAGAGAGGTATGTCAACCTAAACCTTTGAAATGTGACTAATAACATCAATAAAGGCTAATCCTTAGACCTTTGTTTTTTGACTCTCTTTTCCTTGATAAATAAAAGCTTAAAGATTAATGAAACTAGCCTCCCTTTGGCTAAAATGTTAATAAAAACATTAATGACAGTTTTGGAATTGCTAAGAGAAGAGGAAACTTCTAATTCACAAGACAAAAATCATATTAAAAATTAGGACATGTTGAACTTTCAATTAATTAAAACTTTGTTTATTGTTCATGAAGAGGAGGAGCCAGAAGTCATCCCCGAAAGTTGACGGCCTGCATCCTGAAAAAAGGGGGTTCATGATTCGAATTATTTTAATTTTTTTTATATATAAGTTTGGATCAGATCACTCCAGTTGATACATTATTTAAAATAATAATAATTTTTAATATAAATATTTATAATTAAATTTAAACAAAAAATTATTTTTATTACTTAAATAGTAATTTGAGTTAAATTGACTCGAATTATAAATTAATTTGAACTTTTATTTTAGGAAAGAGTAGTTAAGGACAACGTACTCAACATAGTTCATTATTTATGCATTGACGTAGAATTTTTTTTATTTTTTATTTTTTTACAAATGGATTAAGAGGATGTTATATGTTTCATTTTTTAATCAATTTTTTTTTTAATTTTTTCATAATTAAGAACATAGATAATCCTATTAATTCTATTTATGGAGTATAATAATTTCATTATTATTTTTAACTATAGACTGAAATCTGAAACATAGGTGTTTAGTTTGCAATTTTTGTCCAGCATTGTTTATATCCCGGGTGCTACACAACTTAGGGAAAAAATGCAATTTTCTTGTAATGATGGCAGAAAATATTAGACACTATATAATTACACAATACGAATACAATAAGAGAAAAATAAAACATAATATAAGAAGAAAAATGGCACAATATAATATTGATATATGAATTTATTAAAATTTAAATAATACAAATTGTTAATGAATAAAATTTTATGCAAATATAAAATGAAAAATTATTCTATGCATTGTTAGTGGACTTGAAAAATTCTACAAGCAAAGTTTGAGGGACGACACATGTTCTTTAAAGTATATTTTCTTGTGTAATTTTTTAACTCTATTGGTAATGTATCAAATAATTATTGATATAAAATATCTTTAAAATGATTTTAATATGATAAAATAAATGAATATAATATAAATACACGAATTAAATACAGTCTTTATTCTTACACTTTATTTCTTATTTCTTTTACTTTAATTCCAAATGTCTCATTGAATAGTTTTTGATAGACATCTAGTTATTTATAACGTTATGGTTTATATTTCCAAAAAGATTGAAAAGATAAATACATACATATATATATATATAATAAGATGGAAAAAATTAAGAAGTATGGGCTGCTTGTGAGCATTTTCATAATGGACTGCTTTGTTTACTAATATTGGGTGCTCGCTGGCTGGCAAAAAGAAGTTAAAAAATATAAGTGGGAAAGATTTTAAAATTGAAAATAATTAAGAGGAAAATTCCATTAATTATTTTTTTGTCTTTGCATTTAGGCACTCATTGAATGCTCAAACTTTAAAAAGTCAGAGTGTGAGACCTTTTTAACTTCGTTTTCGTTTTGATTTCTGGCAAATGTATTAAGAAAAATAAGGAAAAAGTTTGGAAAACTTGAGAGGTAATGGGAACTAAAAAATGTTAATGAAGAGGGCACCTTGCAAATTTATCCTTAAAAGCACAAATGTCCATTAGGCCCCATTGACATAAATATTCTTGATACTTTGATTTCTGTTTCTTCAAGGAATATTATAGCTCCAAGCCAACCAATCCATGGAGCCAAGCATTCCAATTGCTATTTTTCTGATCTGATTTATTTAGATTCGAATAAACTATGTTCGAATGCATATATATATATATATATATATATAACACTCACCCTAATCTTAGTACAATAATTTTGGTGATCGTAAAATGATTATTTTCTTTCTTTAACAGATGTTGTTGGGTGCTATACAGCAAATGTGAATGGAAAACCCATTGTTCAAAACATCAAACAATCGGTTACCGTGTTGAAAAGTTCAAACATTAAAGGATAGTGTGCCCCATTTTGCATACCAGAGCAATTTCTTTTTCTTTCTTTTTTTGGGGGGTCTTTAAATTCAATGGTCAAGCGCGCGAATACGGACTCCTTTGTTGTATTCTCTCGGGTTCTACCAATGTGAATCGCGTTCAACAACTGCCCCCACAACGATAAAATCACTAAACAAATTAATGATTCTTCTCCACATGGCCTGTAATTAATTGACTTAAAAGCTTCTTCAACAGCTTCCCAGAAAGTTGTCACTCAATCTCTATTACTCTATATATAGGGGGAAGATAAGATAAAAGTTAAAACAACCAACACATTACTATAGGAAAAAAGAGAGACTGAGATCTTGGGGGCGACTGCAAGCAGAGAACACATCAAATATACAGAGAGAAAATGGCTAGGAAAATGAGCATGGCAGCCTTTTTGGTAGTGTTGGTCGCTACCCTACTGCAGAGTTCGTATGCCAGAACTTACACGGTAGGGGACTCCACTGGTTGGCGAATCCCTACCAATAATACTGATTTCTATGATGATTGGGCTGACAATAAAGACTTTGTTGTTGGGGATGTTCTAGGTGAGTGTATCTTGGCTCCAAATTTAAGCCTTTTAATTGAAGTTTTGAGCTAGAATTTGATCATCAGCTGCATAGATATTGTTTTTGTCTTGTACGTAAAATAATTTGTCTTTTTGACGGACTGTTTCCATGTTTTTGCAGTTTTCAACTTTACTACCGCACAACATAATGTTGCGGAGGTGACAGAAGCCAGTTACGACGCCTGCAGCGCTGCCAATACCATCTTTACTGTGAGCAACGGACCGGCAAGAATTACTCTTAACAGGACTGGTGACCACTTCTTCATTTGCGCTTTCCCTGGTCACTGTTCCGGCGGCCAAAAACTTAAGGTGGAAGTCCGAAATGGCACCAGCACCAGTACTGCTCCCAGTCCCGCACCTAAATCAAGCCCCACTACACCTGGAACTTCGAGCCCCACCACGCCTCCCAGTTCAAGTCGCAACACGCCTGGAGCTTCAAGCCCCACCACGCCTGGAACTTCAAGTCCTACCAGCTCAGCTTCATCCCTTTTTGCCACTCTCTCTCTTGTCGTCATGTCCATTGCCTTAGTTTTGTTGTGCTGATTTATTATAACCATTTTTGCCTGTTTCAATTTATCTGATATTATTTCGGTTCAGAGTTCAAACTTCATTCATTTTATTAGGATTGTGATCATATTTGGAGTGATATTTCGCGTTTGAATAAAAACTTGATTCATGTTCTGGATATTAATATAGATGTAATTGATCAGAGCCTCGCCGCGAATTATAGCTACTGACATTGACAATGTCTTTTACTGTTATTTCCCAACATCATATTCACTTTTTGACGACAGCCAAAATTATTGGACGACAAGTTATCAAATACTAACAATTTTAAATACAAAAAGAAAAATTACTTTGGATTACTTTAATTTTTTGCAGAAGAAAAACAATTATATAAAACATTGTGATTTTTTTTCGGTAGAGATAAAATGACAATGATGGGATGAAATTCTTTTTCATTTTTGTTTTTTTCGGCTAATTTATACCTAAAATGTTAAGAAAATCCCACGGGTTCTCAGCTGGCCATGTTTCGAGCTCCTTTGTTCGTGACGAGTTTTTTTTTTAATAGATTTTTAGTTTGTCTTTTATTTTACTTTAAAATAATGAATTTTAAAAGAGTCGGTTCTCTTTGTTTGATTGAATATAAATATTGCTTGATAAAAAATTTCATAAAAAATTATGTTTTCGATTATTTTATTTTTAAATGAGACATTTAAAAGGTTAGTTTGAATAATAACTCATGAATCGATTTAAGATTCGTATCCAACTCATTTAAAAACACAAAAAATATTTTATTTTGATTTTTTAGATTTAAGTTTTTAATTTTATTTTATGTTTTTAATGACGTATTATCAATTTAAAATCAATATCTAATGAGGTAGGGAAATAGTTAAAAATAAATTTATTTTATTAATTACCTTTATTTTAATTTTAAATTATTTATTTAAATGATTGGTCCGAGTATTATCTATCCGTCTACTTATGATTTATACCCAAATCCTTTTAAAAAAAAAAACGAATTTTTTATTTTTAAATGACTATCTAAAAAAGTTGGTCCACATGTTTATTCACCTATCAATTTAAAATCTATATTCGACGTGGTTGAAAAGAATAAGTTTTTTATTTTTATTTTACTATTAATTAGTATATTTAAAAAGTTAATTAACACGTTGACTTACTATTTATTTATGATCCATACTTAATTTTAAATAATTATTATAAATTTATTTTTTTATAATCAACAAAATATAATATATTATTATTACAATTTAAAATTTTTAAATAAATAAATTTTAATGGAAAAATTTATAAAAATTAAACGAACCCCTGCGAAAGCAAAGGGAAATTTATTCTATTCTTTTCTAAAATCTTCATTATAATTTAAAGAACAAATGGAAATCATGGCCTCCATAATATATATATATATATATATATTTATATATATATATATATCTATATAAAAGGAAATCAACATAAACAGAGGTATGTCAATCTAAACCTATATATATATATATATATATA
>JBBYHK010000008.1:2597079-2610352 GCA_038382065.1 Adansonia grandidieri
AAAATGAAAAGAAAATGATTTTTATTATTGTTTGGTAAAAAGGCAAATAAGAAAAATAGTCATTTTCTTATCTTATTTGTAAAACTAAATCATTCAAAATTAAAAAATCAGTAAAGAAAAATGAAAATGAAAGGAAAATATTAACTTATAGAAAATATAATAATAAAATAATCTGATTTTTTTCTGCTCTATTAAGACATGGGAGGAAAAAAAATGATATTTTCTCTTATTTTTTTCATCTTTCAATGTATCGAACAAAGCTAATGTGCAAAATGATTTTTATAATTCTATATATATTACCAAGCAAAGCACATCCTTAACGTATAAATACTCAATGTGACGTACATATGTTTCAACTTATATAAGGAGAATATTAAGTTTTAATAATTGAAAACATATCAAAATTATGAATATTCACGTAGTAATGGTCTCAAACTTTTCGATATTTGGTAATTATATTAAATCCAATTATTTTAAAACGGGATTGAGTCGAATTCAAACGGAAATAAATTTTTTTAGCACTTATTTTTTTTCATTGATAAAATTTTAAATCAAAATTTTACTTAAAAGAATATTAAATTCCTTACCACTCGATGATGCTAACCGTGAAAATCGTCATTTTTCGGACTGATTTTTTTTTTCCTTTTGAAACATAAAATCGGTGAGAGACGAAGACTAAAGGCATAGAAGAATTGGGCATATAAATAAAAAAAAAATTGTCTAAATTTGCCACGACGGGTGGCACGCAACGCTGCCCACTGCCCATGGGAGTTCGATTGAGAGTGTTGCTCTATTAATGCGGTTCATTTCACTGTGCGCTCGCGTCACCGATTCCCTAACGTTTATATCAGGACAAGCACAATACGTAAGAAATAATTAAAATATATAATATAAAATATGATAAAAATAGATGAGTTGAAATTTATATATAATAAATTATTAATAAATTAAAATTTATATAATTATAAAATATTTTAAATATAATTATAAATTATAATAAATAAAGTATGTATATACAAAAATAATATATAAATTATCAAATCTATTTTAACTTATGTATCAAGTATTATCAACAAAGTAACAACATTCATGATCTTTTTAAAATTTATTATTAAGTGTAAATTACGGTTTTCAATTAAGGGAAATATTAAACAGTGCCTATTATAGTACATTTTATCTAATTTCATTGAAAGTTATTGATTAAATTAAAGAAAAAGTTTTTATAAGAGAGAAAAAAAATCTTTAAAGATCCTTAACCGGACCCTTCAATTAAAATTGATTGTTGATATATTTTGTAACCGTAAAAAGTTGAAATTTCAATTTAATTTGTATGAAAGTACGAACTTTTTCTGATTTTTGTACGAATCTTTTGGAATTATATATGTTCTCGGAGCTTTGATAATCTTTGTATGTTTGTGTTGTATTTACGTTAATCTTATTTAAAGTATTAAATGTTGTATTATTTATAATTTTTATTATATAAATTTTGATATATTTATATATTAATATTTTATTAATATTATTTTTATATTATATAAATTTTAAATATTGCCATCTTTTTTGTGTTATTATTATTATTATTATTATTTTTTTTTTTGTTTTTGTTTTTTGGTTTTAAACTATCTAAGTTACCGATTCAATGGAGAAGTAAAGAGGGTCAAAGCTATTAATTAAAGTGAGGCCCAGGAATCGGGAGGTTTCAGGATGGGCTGGGAAAAAATCTGGCCCTTAGACGACGTGGAGACTGTGATAATGTAGGTTTCGATTGCCTATAAGACTTAGTCAACATGTGCTCTCCCAGTGACCTACTCATGAATCAGAATTAGATCACACGATATAATTAAAACAATGTAAATATAGTATAAAAATAATTAAAATTTAATATAAAATATCAAAACACATAATACATATTATTAATATGTTAAATTTTATATAAATATATAATAAATTAAATACTATTATAACAAAAAAATAAAATGATATGATTATACGAATTATCAAAATTAGTCAATATAATTTTTGGCATTTTTTCTTCGTTAAGAATTGATTTAATTATATAAGTGAAGTTAAACGACTTTTGCATATTTCATTTTTAATCTATTAATTTTTTTTATATTTTTAATATATTATAAGTAATATATATTATCTTGTTAATCTCATTTGTAAAACCTAAAATCTATGTCGATTATGTGTAAAATAATTTGCTCAAATATGTGCATGCATTGGAAATTATACATGTACATCTATGAACAAAAGGTGCAAAAAGACATTTATTAGGGCCATATACAATTGGTTTCCTAATTTATTGCTGTATTCACTTTATGCCAAACATTAATAAAATACTTCATATCACAGTCCCACAAAGACATTAAAAATTGAGCTATATTAATATAACTTCTTACAAAATACAAAACCAAAACTCAATATCATAAAATAATAAATAAATAAAATAAAAAAATAAAAAATAATTTAAATATTATATAAATATATAAATATATTAAAATTTATGTGTATTAAAATTTATATTAATATAAAATTTTTTAAATATAATTATTCATAATAATATATATAAAATACTAGAGCAATTGATCAAATTGCGAAACGGGGTAAGGCTAATTGCTGAGTCATGACTGAGTGATGAGCTGTGCCTGAAAGTAACTAGACCTCTCTCAATTTTCAAATACAACTGAAAAAGAAAAATAGGAATTAATTACTATAGGCTTTGACCCACAGCCCCAAGGCCCCCAACACCAGATCCAACTCCAAGGCTCTGTTCATTTTATAGATGAAAAATATTTTTTTTGAAAGATATTGTATTTTAAAAAAACAAGTAAATAGTTTTTTTAATGAATATTATTTTTTTAAATATTAAATAATATGAAAAAGGCTGAGCAATATTTGTAGTAAATAGTTATTTTTTAAAATTAAAATATTTAAATATTTAAAAATTTTATTTTATTATTGTAGTTTTAATTAATTTTTATATAATTTTTTAAATTAAATTAATATCATTAAGCTCGTAATATCCACTGCATATATCATTATGTGATGATAATATATTATGTTATTTTCTCTCTAACAATGTATTTTATATTATATAGCATTTTTTTGTTTAAAATAAAATAAAATAAAATAAAAAGTTATAGCTTTATATAATTAATGTCATGTGTGTGCTGAGATAATTAAATTTATGGATTTCAGGTGACACATATGCGTTACATGCAGTCCATGCTTACAACAAGTTGATTGAATGGGTCTCGTATGTTTGTTTCCTATACTTTTTCCGCCCGTTCTCAAATTATTACACATAATTTTATTATAATATATCTTTTATTATAATTTGAGCTATTATTTTATACAATATTGATAATTTATTTAAAAAAAATGTAAAAAACAAGATTTTAGAATGTCACCACACGTTCCATTATTTATTAAGTTATTTTATTTTTTGAAATATATCTTAATAACATATAGGACTATTTTGTAACTTCAATTATTGATAGAGTTCAAACTTTAAATTTCCACTCAAGATGTTATAATTTTTTTAAAAAAATAATTTTATTCATATTTGAGAATCTAGTTTGATTGCAACTACTTACATTTCGAGTTAAGTTAAAGAGCTATTATCTATTAAATTATAAGGTTTTTTAACTCGCTTTGATGTCACAAAATAATTTGAATTGAATCAAGTTCGAGTTAAGCCGAATGTAAGTTTTATAGTAACAAACATTTTATTTTATGAGACCTAGCTCAACTCAAGTTATGGTCAGAAAATTTTACATAAGCTAGATCCAGTTAAATAAATACAGTATCTAAATTTGCATGTGCTTGTCCAAATTTATACACAAAAGATTGTTATTTCTATAAAAAAGATTGATCCTTCAATTTTATATAACAATAATAATAAAATGAGTTAGATCGAGCTTATACAAAAGATCTCACGCTTAACTTTTGGCTATTTTTGAATGGGTATTTTTTTAGCCAAATTCATTTTTGGAATTAATATTTATATTCAAAGCTTTTTAAATTTCAAACGAATTTTTGAACTAAAACAAATAAATTGATCTTGGACAGCTCTAATGATTAAAATAAGATTGAAAATTCAATCAATGAATACTCTAATTTTTTCAACGTGTTTGATATATACGTTTTATTGAGAGGAGATATTAAAATTAAATATTTAATTAACTTAATTATATAATATTTAATATAAAATTAAGAAATTAAACATTCAAACTTATCACACATATATAAAAATTAATAATTAATTATTAATTATTTCACTTAGTTTCTAGAACAATCTAACCAAAATATTATATATATATATATATATAAAATTAATAAGGCAGAAACATATTACAACATCATGATTGATGATCACCGCTGTGTTGTATAAAGGTTTGGGTTTAATAAGAAAAAACAAATATATTGGGGACCATAAACAGCCCATACCTTTAGTTTCCGAAAAAACTTAAAAATAAAAAAGAATAGAAATCACATGTTTGCATGTGATGGGGATTTTTTTTTCTTTGGCTATGAGGAATTTTCCTTTTTTCCAAAAAAAAAAAAATTTGTTCCTTTAATTCTGGGTATCATTTAATTTTTCTTCATGTTTAATTATTTTTTCTCCATATATATATATATATATATTCTATGTAGGGTTTTTATTTATTTATTTATTTTTGCTTTTCCACCTAAATAATCTAATTTGGCTATGTTATGTCACCCCAGGGCCCACGTACACCGCACTCACCAGTAAAGCAGGTCGTTTTTAGCGAGTAGAGTAACAAGTTTGTATTCGATGTAAGAATAATGTGTATATTATATGTGTTTTATTAGTGAAAATTAACCCTACTCCCTCCGCCCCTTTCCTTTCCTTTCCTTTTCTTTTTTTTTTTTCCCTCTTGGCCAGGCTCTTCTTCCCCTTTTGCTTTTTCTATAAAGCTGTTAAACAGATCATATATAGGCAGAGTAGTTCATCAAACGTTGGATGGCCACTCTCCTTCTCCTCGTTTCTTCTTCTTCCTCCTTTTCATGACTACTCTGTGTTTTCAGGTCAAGAAAAAGGATTTCCTGGATAATTATGAGAGTTTCTTGGAGATCTGAGGTCAAGAAATTTTAGAGGAATGGTTGATGTTTTTTTTTCTTAAATTTTTTTAAAAGTCCTGGTTCATGCTTTTCCACAGCTTTCTTGAACTTTCTTTGTGTACTTATTCCCATCTTTAAAATACAATAGTTAGCAAAAGCTAGCTAATAGCTTATATTATATGCACACAATGGAAGCTCAAGAAAGCTGTGGGAGAACATGATGGCAATTCAGGACTTGTCTTCCTCCTTTCAGCTACCCACATTGAACTTGAAGACCAAGCTTTCTGCACCCCCAGAAAAAAAAAAAGAAGAAACACACTCAATTTTCTCTTTTATCAGCATATAAAGCATGGTATAAGCTTTAACCTCTGGAAATTATAACCATTTTTTATTTTTATTGCAATTTCCCTTTCTTTTCCTCTGATTCATGATACACAATTCTTTGCAGCTTTCCCTGGGAGAAAAAGATTTCCGATGCCGAATAACAAGGTTGGCTTTTGATCCTCTTGAATCTCTCTTTTTCTTTCTTTCATTCTTTTTTTTAATGATAGCTTCTTCAGAAAAAAAAAAAAAAAAAAAACTAAGAGTAGTAAAGGAATATGGTGATTTCATTCAAGTTCTAAACTCATATTGAGTGCAGGTTTCTTGCCATGCATGGACATGGATGTGACATTAGTTTATAAGGAAAAAAATTGATGTAAATCATCTCCGTTTTTTTCAGTATTTTGCTGATTGTTAATGAATCAAAATGGTGAAAAATCAGGAGGTTACATTTGCTGCAGAGAAGTTTCCTTTTTATCATCAATGATGAAAGTTCTGTTGGCATTTCTGGTTTTGTTTTCCACTCTCTCTTCTTTTAATCTACCATATATGAATCTCTTTTACGTGTATTTCCGTGAAAAAGGTTTAACCTTTATCACTTTTTGTGACATCATTTTTTTTAACCACTCCACTCCCCCACTCATCAGATCGTCTCTGCCAATTATCTGACTTTTTCAATTTTCTTTTCCTTCTCTCTTTCTTTTTCTTTTAATTAATATTATTATTTACTTTCTTTTTAATTAATTAATTCTGATCTCTATCTATCTCCGCTCTTTCCACACAAAAGAGGGTAAAGTTGAGCTCTGATAGAAATAATTCAATGTTGACATGAATACATTATTGGTTCGTACAGCCAACCTGTCTGAACTCTGAACCGATCGATCTCCTACCTCTCGAACTACTCATTCATTATTCTCATTCTCTTCGTGTAAGATGCCTCTAAGCCTAGCGATCTTTCATGCATTTTAATTATTGACTTCACATTAATTTCATTAATGTTTTCCCCAGAAGATTCCTACCCAAAACTCCCACATTATACATGGTCATAATTGATAACGCCCTGTTTCCTTTAGTTCTACTTTCTTCCTGATGATCATATAGTAAATGAAAGCTTTGGATTTTCTTACATCTTTGCAATGATGGGCTGAGTTTTATAATATTTGCTGACCAGCCTTATTCAAGATTCAAACAACATAACATTCTTCTGATTATTCTGTTTAATTTTGGGGGTGTATTTTTTGTTTTCTTGAAAACTATCTTAATTCGTTGTTCTAAAATCGAATTAAAATTTTCTAATGTTAGATTGTCGAATTATATTTAAGGGAGTAATTTTGCTAGCTATTATGGTTTTTCTTTTTTTTTTTTTTCCTTTACAATTTCAAGTTATGGGTTGAAGGATAGAACAAGTTGATGATGGAAGAAGTTCACATACATGCCTTGGTGGCTAGCAGAAGCACAACCATGGAACATAAAGTTTATCTACCTCTTATTCTCAGCCACCTTTTTTCATTTTACTTTTCGTTTTACCCTTTTCTGTTTCTTTTTGGGTTTTTTTTTGTAATTTTTTGTAGATTTCATCCAATTATGTTCTAACAAGCAGCAAGAATATCAGTGGACAATTCATAAAATATGCTTACTTCAGTTACGCCATTGTCAGGCAATAGTTTTAGTTTCCCTTCAAAATTAAACTTAAATTATTATTAGTATTACTTTTTTTTTAAATTTTTTAGTGGGTTTTACCTAATAAGTGTACTTAACCAATAATTTTAGTTAATAAATTATCATAACATTATATCAAATGCAGTATCTAATAAACGAAAATTTTTTATATAATTATTTGTCGTTAGCCAAAAATTTTTTCATATAATTTAAGCGTCTAGGTTTTTTTTTTTTTTTTTTTAAAGAAGTTATCCATAATTAAAGGGAAGTTCAAAGAAGGGTGGGAAGAATCTCACCTAATACAAAACCCCAAAAAGAAAAAAAATGAAAAAAGAGAAGGCTATAATTAGGATGTAATGAAGATGGGAAAAGAAGGGGAATAGGGACCATTAGAGAGTGAGATATAGAGAAGAGGTGATGGGGGAATCTTTCCCCAATAAAAAGAAAGCCTTGGAACATAATAACATAGATGAATGATTTTTCGATGTTTAACTAAAGGAATGCTATGCCTACGAAAGGGTAGCTATACAGAGATGAAGGTCCACCAAAGAAACAAGTTTCTTGACAGGCGCGACAATGGGTTACGGCAGTTTCTGTAATAGTACAGTGCAATGTAGAAAATAATTAATAACAATAATTTTACACTTTATAGTAAAAACATATAATTTTGCTAATATTAGACCCCCTAATTTTTTATATAGCTGCCTTCATCAGAGTGAATCCAATTATTGACCAAGCATGGGAAAAAGTGATAATAATTCATAAACTTATATATATATATATATATATATATTTGCCTAACTAAAGCTGTAACATACTTACATTACATTGTTGCTTTTACAATTAAACACAGTTTTTTATGACTTTTTTTTTTTTTTTGAAGTGCAGGGCTGTCATCTGAATCTGATCATTTTGTGAGAGATATGCTTTTATAATTTTTCATGGAGAATGAGGATGCTATAATTGCTTTCAAATTGGAATGCATGTTCCGATGAAATCAATATAACCTGGTAACTGCAGATCAATTCAAATTGGGCAAAATGGTTGAAAAATAGAGAAATATAAAACAGCTAAATTAGATAGGTTAAGTAAACAGTTAATTTAGCTAAGCTATCTCCTCCTTTCGTTTTCACTGACCTCCCTGCGTGTGTATGTATATATTATTTGAAGCTTTTTGGGTCAATTTTATTTTGTTTAAAGTGACAAAGACAATCGACAATCGACTAGTGGTGCGACCTCTTTTCCACAAGAAAGAATTGTCTCTAAAGTCCAAATTATACCCTTTTCAACCTTGATTATTATTATTAAAATAAAAGCAATAATAATGGGAAATTCTTTAAAGCGCTTTTTCCATATAAACAAATTAACCTTTCGTGTACTGAATCAACAACTGAGATTTTGTGGGCACCGTCCATCTTTTTTGTACACATTTGAATTAAAACGTAGTCTCACTGAGGTGCTTCACTGTTTGAATTCGTGCTAGCTCTTAGGATTTGAGAGAATAATTTATATTATATGAATAATTAATATCCGTGAACTGGCGCCTGTGAAAGGGAAAAGGTTGTGAAAGACAGATATTAGAGCTGAAAATGTGAAACTTTGGAGGGAAGGCAAGCCATGGACAAAGTGAAAGGGAAATGGCAAGGCAAAGCAATAATTTCCGCCCCCATGTGTTGGAGGAAATTGTTCAGTCGCGTCGCTTTTGAGGCATAAACTCTTTTTCCAAGCCAATCGATTACGGAGAAATATGGCACCAAGTGAAACTGCAAGAGGCGGAGGGGCCTGCCCTTTTATCTGATTGTAGAAGTGCCCCAGCAACAATTAATGGGAACTTTGTTTTTTGCTAAATCAAAGATTATATATGGCAACTTTATTGACCATGATGATGAAAGGAATATTTATAGGAATTTTTGTGCAATCCAAAGGTAAGCCATCATCATGACAGTATCTCTTAAGCCTTCGACTCGTATTTGGTGGCTGCAAAACATGATAGACTATGACAGTTTTCTCAGGTTTTTTTTTTTTTTTCCCATGATTAAAATGGAATAAATAGCTGGAATAAGATTTAAATTGATCAAATTTTTTATTAGAAAAACAGAAGCGATGCTGAACAAATTGTACGAGTTTTATCACATATCCTAATCAAAAATTAGAATGAGAGGAGGATCAGTAAACAAAAATGTCGAAGTGTTAACAAAATTAGCTAATGGTTTCTCAGCAGAATTCACAACCCCGTTTCACTTTTGACAAGAAACTAAAACCAAATTAACTCGCACATATAAAAGAATCAAAGCGAATCGAAAATTATCTTAAGTGGTTCATGTAATTAGCATCTAAAAGATTTAGAATTTAAATCTCAAGATCTGCAACTATAATCCTTTTCTTATTTCCAAACTGCTCCTTCTTTGTAGCAAAAATTAAAAAAAAAAAAAAAGGCAAAACATGCAATGCAAGGAATATATAAACCAGCAGTGTCCATGAAAATGTTGCATGTGTGCACATGGCAAGGGAGAGTAAAGAAAATTAGTTCAAAACACAGGGTTTGATCAACTGGTTTATATAATTACTTTTATTGGATCTTATTATCTGTAATATTTTTTTATTCTTACATTGTGATCTCCTTTGTATATAAAAAAATTAATCCATTATATTTATGAACACTTTATAATCTATTGACATTCTACACAGTGGTGCAAAATACTCCTCTATACATAATCTGTCAAACTATATATTAGTATCAACTTGTGGCTCTTGTTCTTTAAAGTGAAAGATATAGAAAGAGCCCCGAAAGGAGTTGAGATTATGATTATTAATATTTATATCATTATTACTCAATTACAGCAAACAAGACAAGCAGTAAGGCAAAATGTTGCAAACAGTTACAGTAGTAACTCTTAAGATTACTGAGATCCAAGTAGACATTCACAAAAACACAGGGCAATCACAGCTTTTCATCTCTGATCTATTGTTACTTCCAAAAAGCAAAAGGCTATAACAATTAGTATATATAACAAATCCATCTTTTTTGACCCGATCAATATAATTAAGTAGTTCTCTAATAGCATATATATCAGTAATTTAATCACAAATTGATCCCAAACTCTTTTCTTTAAGCTACAATGCTAGTAAACACGTATTCTTTTTTAAATATTACTTGTAAACAAACTGAACTAAGGTAATTACAATAGTAATAGAGATTAAATTGTAAATTAACACTCATAAATAAATTCAAAGGAGCAATAATCCATGTTCCATTAATTATAAAGCAATGTTATAAAAAACATTATACACCATGCAAAAAGAGCAATGGTTATAATATATATATGAGCTAAGATTAATTGGCAGCATTAAGACATGATATGCATATATAGATCTTATAATTAAAGTAGGTAGATCAGATGATCTATGGAACTTCAGTAAACGAACAAAAGAGTTAGTCAGTTAACTGGATGAATTCAATTTTCTGGTGAAAATCTCCGAATACAGCAAAGTTAGATATATATTAGCATACAAAGAAGCCGGCAACTGTTAGTTTGCTCGGCTGAATAATGTACTTCTTACCGGATTTGTTTTATCTCTGAAATCTATCCCTACATTAAACTAAATGCTTATACACACACAATCACTCCACACCTGTTTAGTTGTCTATTGTAGATCCACTTGACTATTGAAAAAAAAAAAAAGAATAAACTTTTTTTGTTTCTACTTCCTTAGAGGAAGGCACGAGCATTCAGATCTGATATAGAAGCATCGTTAACGCTATCAGAACAAGACAGGATGTTTTTGGCATAATATAGAAGTCCTTCTCTTGCAGCTAAGTTGTCCTTGGGAATTGTTGGAAAAATATGTGTATATATACGCGCACACACAAACACACATATATAAATGAAGAAAAAGAAAAACCCTAATCTTAGCAAAATCAAAAGTGGGGCAGAATCTTAACTCGATCCATCCAGGTTTCTTAGGTTGTAAAGATTCTCTTTTAGTAAGAGCTTCATTGATCACCTGACAACTTCACATTCAAATACAATAGGATGAATTTTAAGTATGTTTAACTCTAAACTTTTGATCGATTGGGTGGGATATCAAATGAAGGAGGGTCGGCTAAAGCCTAATTCCAGTGGTCCATCTAGCTATAACACTCAGTATAACTGGAACTTTAATGCTCCTTAATTGAGTAGTAGCCCTATTATAGTTAAAAATTCTGCTTACTATATAGGTTGTTTTAGGCGGTCAAAAGCTGAATAATTGTACACTATAAACAGATAAAAAAGCAGGAAATTCTAATTTATGAGATTAATTGCAGTGAATCATAGTTGCTCAAGAAAGAGAAAAATTGACAGCAATGGAATCTTTGGGTGGGTTTAGAAATGTATAAAAATGACTGAAAGTTAACATTTACCTATGGAAATATAACCGCAGATCGATCATCTGATATCTGTTGTAATTTTATCTACAAATATCAAGTTAAGAGCTTTTTGAACCTCAAGTCCAGAAGTGTGGAACCTACACATGGGGGGGCACACTTCATTAGTGGTATAAAACAAAGTCAAAACAATTAAGATAACAACATCCAAAACAAACTCTGAGAAACATTCAGCAAAGACAAGAATCTATACCTATAGAAAATTCCAAGTACCAAAACAACAGTTATCATTCATTCTCTCTCTCTCTCTCTCTCTCTCTCTCTCTTTTCTCTTACAGTGTTACTGCAAATTAGGAGTAATTTTTTTTTTTTTTAATTTTCTTTGGTGTACAAAGAAGCAGCTTGCAGCAGACTTACAGCAATGGAAGAAAGCAACTTTGAACCATGAGATGGAAAGAACAGATACAGAAAATTGTTATGAAATAATAGTTATTGTTGCTTTGGACTCTTGGTAATTAAGTAGCCCAAGACAAGAATAGAATGGAAGAAACTATGGAATTATAATTGAAAAAAAGAAAAAAAAAACATAGATAAATGACAATGGCAATTCAAGCTTGAACATCTCTCTGAATCTTATATAAAGTACCAACAAAAAACAAAACTTAACCCATTTAGGGTTAAGACTTAAGAGAAATCTTGTTCTTAAAAGCAAAGAACCATGGAAATTATTGACCAATAATCTATCTATATATATAGATATATCTTCCATTCATACTCAAATTATATCAATGAAAAACTTATATCAGTGCATCAAGAACTCTTTGCAAGTGGATCAGGGAGACAAAACAAACTAACAAACAGAAAATAATAATCATGTCAAAAAAATCCCTGTGCCGATCAATCTTGAAAATTTTCCTTTTGACCCTGTCTGTATCTTCCCACAGCTTTATTGAACCGCAACGACATACCCAAATACCGCCTATGTGCACACTCACAAATAACAGCAACGAAGGATCTAAGACGAAGTCGCAGTTCAAGAAAGCTGTGGAAGAATACAAAGAGGGCCATATATTCCTTTTTCTTTATCTTCAACCCCTTTCATCGAATCACCTCCATTTTATAAAAAAGAACTAACCCTAAAGCTCTAAAAACAACCATGTATAATACAAAGCAAAGCAAAAAACAACAAAGAGAAAGAAAGAAAGAAAGAAGAGATGGAAAAGGGGGAGATGTTATAGGGTGTAGGGGAATGAGAGACGAAAGGGTATTTATAGCAGAAACGAGGGGACTTTCTTTTTACCATCAATCCCGAGAAGAATAATGGGAGGCTCTTTAAAGATTTACTGAACGCTAGCTTTTACTATTGTTTTGAATTTTTGTTTATCTATATTTTCAAAGTTATTTGATGTTACAAAAGCTGACTCTACGTTTCGTTTGGTCCCATTAACCCTAACACTAACAGCGAGAATTTATTATTTTTAATTATTTTATTTTTCATAAATTAACGTGCGGCTCGGATGCATATTGCCGGATCTGACGGTGCCTGTTACCCTAGTGGGGTAAACACGTGGGCCCTACCTTTAGATCTGTCCACACATTTCCAACTAATTAACCTCCCACGCGCTCTGACGGCAACAGGTTTTACGGATTTCTGGTCAAAATCTTCCGCTTTTCCTTCTGATTTTGTTTTTTAAGTTGAAAATTTTATTTTTAGTGCAAATATATGACTAAAAGGAAAATTACACCCCATGAGAGTTAATATTTGAGTTTGAATAACTTCATAAATTTTTTTTAAAAAATAATAATTTAGGAATGAAAAAAATTATAGATAGTAATATT
>JBBYHK010000008.1:2716034-2731217 GCA_038382065.1 Adansonia grandidieri
TGGCGATTTCTCAATTAAATTGAAAAATTGACCTATTTCGATAAATAATCTGATTTTGATCTATTTTCGTAAATAAAAAATATATATATTATTTACATAAAAAAGCCAAAAAACAACATTCGCTTTGGGTTGATTATTTTATTTATTTGTTTATTAAACGATTAGATGATTGTAAATTGTAAGAAGATTTGAAGAGATAGAGTACTGTTGTCTTTTTACAATACACAAACAATATTATGTTGTCCTAAATTTGACAATTTATCAAATAATTATTATTAATAAATTTTAAAGTATTTAATTATGTCATATATATTAACATTTTATTTTATTATTAACTTATAAAAGAATTTGAATAAATAATTTTTATATGCAATTATAAATGTATGGTGACTGTATATAAAAAATTAATTAATTGATTGTATTTATAAAATAATCATTTTCATAAATAATTAATTTTGAAAATTAATTAGAATGTGAACTAATTTTTTGTTTTTTTTATTCCTTTATTAGATTTATATTATATATAGCATATATTGCCAATGATTGGAAGTGACGTTTAAAGATTTTTAATTTTTATATTATCTATTAAAATTTTACAAACAGAGCCAATACGTTAAATACAAATTTTTTTTTTTATTTTTAATAAATTACTGTCATAATTACTTATCAAAAGTAATTTTTACTTTGAAAAATTTTTAGACTAAATCTAATATTTTAAAAAGAGAGCCAATAAGTTTAAATACAATTTTTTTAGTTCGGTATATTGTTGGTATAATCATTGTTAAATAATGCCCATTCCTTAAGCGAAACAGTTTAATTAAATGACAATGATAGAAACATTAAAATATCTTTAATATTCTAAATAAATACTTAGAATATAAACTAAAAATAAATAATGCTTACAATCATATTACTAATTGTTTAATTATTATATGATATAAGGAGTAGCAAAATGAATTTAAAACATTTGATATAATTTAACTAAATTAGATAAAAGAATGATCGCTTATTTTCTTTTCTTTTTGTTTTTGAAATTTGTTATGATGTATCCAATTTAAAAATAATTATGAATAAATAGAGAGCATCTTTTAACATATTACTTTAGATAATTCTTTTTCATGATAATGAGTATATTCGAAAATAAAAGGTGAAAAATAATTATGAAAAAGATTTCAACCATATTTTATATAAGAATAACTCTAAATTAAAAGATGATGAATATTTTATATTATGATTTATGCCTTTTTTTCTGTACTACTTATGATTTATACCATTATAATAATATGAATTAGATAATAGACTTTTTTTTTAAATAACTTGCGCTGGATTATTTATCATTATTTATAAATTAAAGAAATTAATCTATTCTTATTAAAAAATTATATATAAAAAATACAATTCATATAAATTTTTAATTCAGAAAAGGTTTAATACTAATTGCTTTCAATATATATAGATAGTCATCAGATAATCTTTGAAAACTGACATCTTTGTTAATTTTAAATTTTGAATATTTTACTTTTTAATGGATAATAAAATGCATTGCAAACATCAGTTTTAAATTGACATATTTTATTTTTTTAAAATAGTCTTTATATATTTATTAATTTTAATTTTAAATTGAAATATTCAAAGTCATAAAAGAAATAATTTTTGCAAACATCAATGGGCTGAAACTTTGGGATTGGATTGGGGGTTGACATTCTAGGATTAAATGAAAGGACGGAAATCTTGAAATTTTCAATCAATTGCTGTAATTTTGGGAGAGGATCGAGGATTTTATTTCAGCTTTAATTCATTGTTTCCTCAATTTTCTCTATAAATAGAACTCAAAAAATTCATATTAAGAGACATAAAGAAAAGGCATAATAGCAAAAGGGTTGCCTAACATATCTTCTGCAATTTTTGGATTTGAAATAAACTTTGCATTCTTCAATTTTTTATTTATTTCTTTTTTTTTTTAGCTTTCAAATAGTTTTAGGAATTAGAGTTTAACAAAAGATTTAAAAAAAAAAAATAAAAAACTGGAAACTATGAAAGTAATTTTTTATTAATATAATATAATTATTACTAATATTAACAAATATATTATTAAAATAAGAAATATAAAATTTTTTATGATATATTTAATAAAAAATAAAAATAATTTCTAAAAATAATACTTTATTTTTCATTTTACATAAATACATTATAGTCTTGTTAAAAGATTATTTATACAAATACATTATCTATAATACATATTACATACAAACATTACTTTTACTCTAATATTATGTATAATTCTTCTAATCTTTAGTTGTAATTCTTACTAACTAATCAAAAATATATATTTTATCATAAAAATAATTTTTCTTAATATAATATGATTATTACTAATATACATAAATAAATTATTAAAAATAAAAATATGAAAAATATTTTCACTTCAAAAATGAGTAAAAAATTAATTTTCTACATATATAATATATTTAATAAAAAGTAAAAAAATTGAGAAAATTATAGCTAATTTTTTTAGATAAATATTTTGCATATATACATTATAGATTTTATAATATTTTTGTATAAATCTATAATATTTTTATGTAAATTTGGTCATATTTATATGTAATTGTTACAAACGTCTAAAAATTTTTTATGCAATGTATTGCTATAGTACATATTACACATAAACATCACCTCCACCCTCATGTTATTTATAATTTTTAGAATCTTTAGTTGTAATTCTTAGCAACTAATAAAAAATTTAAATTTTATCATAAAATTAATTTTTTATTAACACAATATAATTATTACTAATATTAACAAATATATTATTAAAATAAAAAATATAAAAATATATTCTAATTTTTTAAGTAAAAAATTCTATATTTTTATTTCATTTACATATTTGTTAAAATTAGTAATAAATATAATATATTAATAAAAATTAATTTTATGATAAAATTAAAATTTTTATTAGTTAGTAAGAAATACAAATAAAGATTACAAAAATTGCACATAACATTAGGGTAAAAGTAATGTTTATATGTAATATATACTATAGGTAATGTATGTGTGTAATGAATCACATTACCAATTTACATATAAGCATTAAAGATTTGCATAAAAATATTACAAACACAAAATTATTTTTTACTTGTTATAAAATATATTATATATGTAGCAAGTTAATTTTTTTTAGTCATTTTTTAAATGAAAATTTTTTTCATATTTTTATTTTTAGTAATTTATTTGAGTATATTATTGATAATTATATTATACTAAGAAAAATTATTTTTAGGATAAAAAATATATTTTTTATTAGTTGGTAAGAATTACAAGTAAAGATTAGAAGAAATACATATAACATTAGAGAGAAAGTAATGTTCCTATGTAATTTATGTTATATGTAATATATTTGTATAAGAAATCTTTAAAGATAATGTTCGTATATAATTTGTTACATACAAATATTACCAGATTACATGCAAATATTACAAGTTTTACATAAAAACATTACCAATCTATAATGTATTATGCAAAACATTCTTTTAAAAAAATTAACTATAATTTTTTTCAAAATTTATATTTTATCTTTATTAAATATATTATATATGCAAGAAATTAATTTTTGTAATAATTTTTGAAGTGAAAAAGTTTCATATTTTTTATTTTAATAATTTATTTGGGTATATTAGTAATAATTATATTTTATTAAAAATTAATTTTATGATAAAATATATATTTTTTATAAATTCGTAAAATTACAACTAAAAATTACAATATTTTATGTATAAATATTATAATTTAAGTAATGTTTATATTTAATTTGTGTTTTATGTAATGTCTTTGTATAAGCAATCTTTGAAGGTAATGTTTGTATGTAATTTGCTACATTCAAATATTACTGGATTACATACAAACACTACAAGTTTTCGATAAAAACATTACCAAATCTATTATGTAAAACATTCTTTTAAGAAAATTAACTACAATTGTTCAAAATTATTTTTTATTAAATATATTATATATATGAGAAATTAATTTTTGTAGTAATTTTTGAAGTGAAAAAATTTTTTATATTTTTTTATTTTCAAAATTTATTTGGGTATATAAGTAACAATTATATTTTATTAAGAAAAAATTAATTTTATAATAAAATATATTTTTTATAAGTTGGTAAAATTACAACTAAAGATTAAAAAACTTACATATAAATATTACAATTTATATAATGTTTATATTTAATTTGTATTATATATAATGTATTTGTATAAAAAATCTTCGAAGGTAATGTTTGTATGTAATTTATTACATGCAAATATTATCAGATTAAATATAAACATTATAAGTTTTACGTAAAAACATTATCAAATCTATAATATATTATGTAAATATTCTTTTAAGAAAATGAACTATAATTTTCTCAAAATTATTTTTTAATTTTGATTAAATATATTATATATGTAGGAATTTAATTTTTGTAGTAATTTTGAAGTGAAAAATTTTTCATATTTTTTATTTGAATAATTTATTTGGGTATATGAGTAATAATCATATTTTATTAAGAAAATATAATATACTTTTTTAATAAGTTGGTAAAATTACAACTAAAGATTATAAAAATTACATATAAATATTATAATTTACATAATGTTTATATGTAATTTGTGTTATGTATAATATATTTTGTAGAGAGTCTTTAAAGGTAATGCTTGTATGTAATTTGTTATATACAAACATTAATAGATTACATGCAAACATTACAAGTCTTATATAAAAACATTATAATATCTGTAATACTTATTTATATTACCTATAATGATAAAGCTTATGTAATTAGATAATATAATTTATGCAACTATAATATTTTATGTAACACTACTTTTTATTACCTATTGTTAATATATTTTCGTAACTTATAAAAGTTTTATGTAAATATAATAAATTATATATTACAACTTTTATTATATATTTTATAATTTATGTAAATAAATAATGTATATGTGTAATTGTAAAAAAACATATGATACTTATTTATATTATCTTTGATGATAAATTTATATAATTAGATAATATAATTCATGTAACTATAATATTTTATATAATACTATTTTCTATTACCTATTAGTAATATATTTTTGTAACTTATAAAAGTTTCTTGAAAATATAATAAATTTATGTATTACAATTTTTATTATATATTATTATAATTTATGTAAATAAATAATGTATATGTATAATTGTAAAAAAATATGTAATTCAAACTTATATTATCAATCATAACTATTTATGAAATCAATAATATAATTTATGTAACTGTAATATTTATTGATAATTTTATCTTTTTTTTTTAAATTACAAAAATTTATCTAACATCAAACAGATTTATATAATCATAATAATTTTATATTATATTATGTAATAATATATATAAAAAATTACAATATTATATTGATTGCAAGTCTAACCTTATGTTAAGCTTTCAAGTTAATGAAACTTTTATGATATGAAAATTGATTTTTGAATAAAATAATTTTATTATATTCATATATTTAAATTTTTATTGTTTTATACTAATTTTTTTGAATTTTGAGTTTTATTATTTTTTTACAATAATATCAAATACTTAAAAAATTTTAAAATATTTTTATCATACTTTTTCAATTTAAACTTGTTTCTATCCAACTTTTTTCTAATAATGACGTTAAACTAAACCTATTATCTTATAAAGGTTTCATTTCTAAAGATTTTCAATACCATAACAATTTTGGTCCTCGCTCAATTTGAGGGTCTTAACAAGAAATACATATGCATTCTTGTATTTTTCTCATGAATTCAATGCGATTTGATTTGGATTATTATTTAATAATAAAAAATATTTTATTTACACTTTATTGTAAGTGTAATATTTTTATAATATTATGAACATGAAACAAGTTTTGAACCAACTCAGTCTCAATCTAACTTGGACTTAAACAAAAATATTAAATATTTTGAGCCTCGATCCAATCTATGAACAAGTATGCTCCTAATAAATATTTCAATTTTTAGTTATGGTTCTGTTTTCTAGTCTATAAATAGTTTTCATATTTGGATTTTATGCAAATAATTTTTGACACAAAAAAAAATTTCTATTGATTCAAATTTGAATTTCTCTCCATAAAATAGGGTACTGTTTTTAAAATAGAATTTCATTTGCTTCCCCTTTTTCATTTTTAGAATGATATAGTTCATTTTTTATTTTTTAAACTTTTATGATCTTTTCTTAATCATTGACTTCTGTAGAATAATCTTTATATTAATTCGATTTTTATTTTTTAAATATTAAATTTTTCAATAAAATATTGTGCAACTTCAATTTTAGTGATTTATTTTCATTTTTAAAGGTTTTTGTTGGATGCATTAACTGTGACCTCGATAGTAATGACAATTTTTTTTTTGATAATACAGGTTGCCAAAGTTTGATCCTAATTATTAAAACTAAAAGTCTAACACTTTATTAACAGACTAAATGAAGGTCGATAATAATGACAAAATTATAACACTAATACAATAACTGAACCTAATTAACAAAGGTATAGCATACTAATGACAAAATTATACTGATGAACATAATAATAGATGGATAAACCAAGTACTTTAATTAGGCTTTGACATCAATATAAATCAATGAAAAGTTTGCCATCATCACTGTCAATTTTCATTGTTCATCCTTGTTAGTATCAAATATCATTAATTAATAGCAAATATTATATCACAATGTCATTCGGTCGGTCAATTAAGGAGAAAATCTCCTAATTCTTCCATTGGGCTTTTTCTCTCACATCTACACATTTGGATTTCGGATTGATTCATTAAATTTTTCTTACGTCACTTTTTCTATTTCTATAGTTCATTTTTTTTTTCATGTGTGTTATGCATTGTTTTTCACTCATTGCTCCACAAAGTTTTATCGTATTTTGATTTAAAAAAAGGCTTTTATAAATATGAATTTTGAGATGGAAAGGATGAGATTTATAAGATAAAATGGAGTTATTTCTTATTATATAATTCAAAATTATTAAATACAAAAAAAAGAGAAGAAAACTCTTATAACAATTATTTGACTATAAGAAAAACAAATTATTATTTTGCTAGGTGAGTTATGGTTAATTAATACATTAACACTGTATGAATAAGTTAGACAATGTATATATAAAATGTAAAGCAAAATAAGATCATCAAACACTTTCACCAAAGATTAAAAAGTAATGCATTATTATTATATCTGAAGTTGGTACTTTACTGTATATATATATATATATTATAATTTAATATTTTAATTTATTTATGATAAATATTGGTTAATGTCTTGTAATACTGGTTAAGATTATATTTATGAAAAAAATGAATAAATGCATTTTTTTCTTTGGTTTTGATGAAAATAATGTATTAAATACAAAAAAAAAAATTCTAAGTAATAGTTGAACAATCTTTAACTAGTACTTATATTTACCTGTTAATCAAACTATTTATTTATTTATGCCTTAAAGAAAACAAAAAGCTACTAGCCTATATAGTAGAAGTGTTCATAGGTTAGATCGTATTGCAATTCAAACATATGTTATGTTTCTCACCCAAGTTTAAATCGAGTTAAGCTATAAAGATTAAATTACTATTTGTAAAAAAATAAAAAAAAATTTATATTACCATTTATAATTTTAGAAATAAAATTAATAACTTTTTATTAATAAATAATAAATCAAGGCAGGCTAAACCGATTCGATTAAAAAATAAAAAGGCAATGCACAAAACTCGGCCCGAATGGATAATCTGGTATAGGTTATTCATGGATTTATATTCATCGGCTGTTTTTGCCTTTTCCCTCTCCTTTGCAGGGTTCAAACTATTATTTGCAAATTGAAACTAACATCTCCTCGAAAAGGAAAAAGAAATATGAGGTTGATTATTGGATTGGTAGCAGTTTTATGTATCTTATGCAGCAAGTCTTAGCTGATCCAATTTTCCTATCTCATGTCCGTAAGCACATGTTTCTTTCTTTTATTTCAAGTTCCTTCTATTTAATGTAAATTTCATAGCTCGTTCTGTCTAATTCATCGTAATTTTTTTATTTTGATTCTGGGTTTTCTTTACTTCTCTTTAGTTTCTATTTTTTGTGTGAAACAGAGAATAGTTGAGCTTATGAGAAAGAACTTAAAATTTTAACGCCTAATGATTTTCTTTTAATTAGTGAATGTTTTCTGGATTATAAGACATTCTACTTGTTTGATGGCCAAAAAAAAAAAAAAAAAAGACATGCCATTTGTTTATTGTTAATGAGTATGATTGTAAGGTACTTCTTACAAGGTTCCTTGCTTATTCACAAATAGAGAGTGGTTTTATCCGAAAAGAAATGTATGAATGAGTTATAATTGGTGCTTGAGTGGTGAAATGAGCATCAAAGACGGCTAAGAGCTACACCCATTCATAGTAAGAAAACGGGATTATGTGGTTTCGGAGTTTGATTCAACTATAGAATGGGGCAAACATTAGATATCCATCGTCCTTCAACAACCTGAGATTGATGCCTGCTTCAGTTCTTGGGAATTTTTACCTGAAGTATGATAAATATTGTTTATGATCTGAGTAAAGTAATTTCAGCATCGGGAGTGCTTTTTGTTTTTCTCTCATTTTGAAAGAGTTTGCAATTGTGTGTGTGTGTGTTTTTTTTTTTTTAACCTGTGAATGGTAACTACTTTAGGCAAAGGATTTTTATAGAATTGCTGATAGGTGTACAAGTTGGAGTACTTATTCGTGACAGATAACTTATGCTGAGAGCTGATTGTAAGAGAAACTCAGATATTATGGATCATAACTGACCTGCATGGTGAGCAATATGAAGTTGGCTTATGTTCTTAATGCTCTGTATCTATGGACTAATGAACGGTTATTGGTTCTTAGATACAGAAGAGGAAACTTCGGAAACAAATTAAACGTGAGCCTGAATAGAAACAAAATAGAATGTCCTGTCTTCTCTTACCACAACTCTCATGATAAAGAGCTAGTAATGGTTATGGTATGGTTGAGCTACATTCAGGCTATTTTAGGTGCCAATAATGATGTTGTCGTAACCAAATAAGTCTTTGATGGTTGATATTATCATTTGCTGAGATTCCATCCAAATATATTGAAATTGAATTATTGGCATTTTCATAGTAGTCCTTTTTTAGTATTTGGAATTTGGTTCTAATGCTTTCACGTTTGTTTTGCTTGTTGATACTTCTCACTACTTTACTGATCAACAGCTGGCACATTTGGCCGAAGCTCCCATGAACCAAAATTCAAGAGTGAATTCCATACAGAAGACTCGCCCTAGCATCCTATAAGTAAGCTTAGAATTTTAACATAATGTTGCTCTTTAGTCCTACTTCTGATAAATCTGGACAAACAATTTGAAGTTTCTTCTTTCCTGCTTATCCAATCTTATTTAATCTTAATTTTAGGTTTCATAATCATGTCCATGTATTTACAGTATTAGTACATCATTCTCTACCGTCAGTAAGGAACTTTTTCATCTTTCCTCTCCTCATTGATTTTCTTCTTTGTGTACCATCCGTTTCTATCTCATGAAATTTTTCTTTAAACATGAAAAGGGATTTTACTTTAGCAAGTAATGCCCAGTTAGTCCCACTATGCCCCCTTTTAGGAACTTATTGCATGATGAATTCGTATAACAAACTGGCATATAATACAGTGTTCTTTTTGAAGTTCTAGCGATCATCTAGATATTCACCCTGTGTCCTGTGACATGTAAAAATCCTGAAATTATTAACATATACACCTTATTTAAGCAGAAATTTTCTGATTTTAAAGGTTTCTAAACAACATGCTCTTGGTATTTGCAGCTTACTTTTTTTTCCCCCTACTTACCAATTCAAATAAATTAGGATTTGTTTATAGCAACATGCTTCAACATGATGATTCATGTTCTATGTTGGAATGCTTAAGAAAGTTTGTCCTTTGGAATTGGAAGAGAGTATGTTGAAATTACGAATAGAGTGCGGCTTAGTTCTTTTTCATTTAGAGATGGTTATTAATTTAATAGTATAAGAACAATGAAATCTTGGCTTCTTAGTCTTGTCATAAACGTTCTTCTAAATTTTTAAGATGGGGACCCAACGCAAATCAATTGGCCATAGGTGGGGTGGCCTTGTTATATTTATGTGCTCAGGTTACCTTCAACTTAACTTATGCGGGATTTACAATATCTTCACTTCAGTATTCCCTCTCACGTGTATGTATAGCGAACCTATCACGTGACATTAACTTTATGTGTAGGGATATTGGCCTATCACGGGAGGACTAAAAGATAGGGTAGTGCCATCTCTTTTACCATGTTAACTTTTAAATAGACCTTCAACTTAAAATCATTTGACAATATGTGAAGCGGTCTTGTTGGTTGTCAAATTTATGTGCCTAGGGTACCCCTAACGTATGTTACTCGTACTTAAGTGTGAGTGTCGGTTACAGGTATGTGTTTGATACGATTATGTTTATATTTTTCTAAATTTTTCTGTATTTTTGGAGGGTCATATCCCTATATCAATGTCCGGATATATATCGAACACGGGTACTTCAAGAAAAATGAAGAGCTAAAGCAATATAGCCCCCAACTTAGCTGATGTGTGAACTTGTCAAGTTCGACGTTGATTTTTCCATTTATCATGATCTAATTATATAATGACTAATATTTTGCAGGATAATGATCAGGAGTCTGTTGTTATGCCTAAAAAGATGGAAAGAATTTTCTAAGTTTCTTGCCTGAGGTGGAGAAGAAGCCAGTTGCTCATCAGAACACTAGTAGCATGATTATGGAAACTGAGAAACCTGAAGATGCCAGATGAATTGCTAGAAGTTCTGAAAAATCAATGCTTTATCAGAGTGAGCATCTCGTTCCCACAATCTGTTTGTTCGGTGTTTCCTATACTGAATGTTGTTGCAGTCACCTGCCATTAAAGAAAAATAAATTAAAAAGGCCCTTTTTCTTCCTTGAAACTATGTGCTGCTGATTTTCTTATCTGCCTCTAGCTTATGTTGTCGACTCTTTCATGAAGCAAGAGGGTTGGTGGTCCTATGAATTTTGCTATCAGAAGCAGTTACGGCAACTACATTTGGAAGACGATAAGGTAGCCTTTTAATTGAAATTATTTAAGGTGCTTGTATACATTAGACCACTCTTTTCTCACTGGTTTGAGCAGTCTGTTTGTGACGTATCCTTCAGCGATGTAGAATAATTCTTTTCTGAAATGAACTAGAGTGAATATACACCAAATGTATTTGATGAGCAGAATCTGTTATGGATATGCAGGCATAAGGCCCCACTGGTTGTTTATATTAATTTTCTTTTGGACGTGTTCTTGGCTTTTTGGAATTACTTGGAATTGAATATCCGATAGTTCACACAAAGCGTTAAGTATAATTATATTTGTTAAATAACCATTGCAGGTGGTTCAGGAATTCGTCGTGGGTGTATATGATGAAGAGGCCACTGCTGCCTTCAACCAGAATCTCTCTGACATCTCCACATTAAAGGATCCTCGTTCAAAAATATGCATCACAAAGGTCTGACTTCAGTATGGTTTGAAAAAAAAACTAGAGGTTTCAATTGGTGAAATTAAATGATTATACTGCATTAAAAGAAGAAAAATGGAAAAAAAAAAGGAAAAAGACTAATAATTCAACCTGGTCCCATACAGGTATCATGCTCATCAATATACGAATGGAACCATATGTGATCTTACTAATCAGCCCCGAGAAACTTAGGTATTCGGCAATAAAGTTACAGAGTTTTTATATCGTTTTTAGATTTCTTTTGAAGGGAAAAGACCATGTATTTGTTTTTAGACTCCTCATCTTTTAATGCTTTCTCATCTTCGTTTCTTAGGTGAGATTTGTCTGCTCAGAGCCAAGAGCAATGATTAGTTCAATTACAGAGTTATCTGCATGCAAGTATTCACTTGCTATTCAAAGCCCTGTGCTTTGCAAACACCCGTGAGTCTCTCTCTCTCTCTCTCTCTATATATATATATATACATACTCTAATGCTAAGATTAGACTGTTGATACTAGTTTCTTTTAAGCTGATTGTGCCTGTTGGAAAGATCGAAGATCTACAATTGAAGTGCTGAATTGCGAACGGCATGTAAAACATGAGCGAATACTTCTTGTTGTCCTTTCTTCTTGACAGATGATGCTGGTCTAGTCACCTAAAACAGCCAAAGAATTGGGCCATTAATTGAATAGTCAAGGAGCAAGTGTTCTGGAACACACCATTTCACTTTCTGTTTCTTTTTTGTAAGAGAAACAGAAGAGCAAACTTTTCCAGCTGCTACTAATCTTGTACCTTTTCTCAGTTGGGTCAGCGAACTTCTATTTTACCGATTGGAAACATAAATTTTGATGCTTACCAATTAGCCAACCTAACAAACAACATTAGAAATATTAATGAAGTGTTGACACTGACAGACTGTCAAATTGTCATCTATAATTATCCAAGTTGCCGATTGTTCGCATAACTTTTGATTTATGCCAATTAGTCGTACCCCCCCCCCTCTCTCGTACTTCCATCCCAACATGAAAAGAAGAGGGGGCATGGTGGGGGTTTGTATGATGTTTCTAATGCCACCATTTAGTTTTGTAATTTCTGATGTTTATTTATTTTTTTAAAAAAATCTGATCGTTATCCCTGATTTTGCAGATTATTCCAAGAAGAGAAACCGGTGTGGTACAGCATTAACTGCAATGCCCTTCCAAAAGATTACAAGGATACAAAAGTTTATGACACGCATATTACCATGATCATGGACTCGGAAGATCAAACTAGTTATGATTCAGGAGAATAAATGTCGTAAATCTTCATAAACCTTTCGGTCATATTTACAGAGATAAGCATTTTTTCCTTCCCTTTAGAGATTGCATTCTTTACTGAGAAAGATAATAATTCAAGAACTTGAATCTCTTACATACATCTCTCATAAATATTAGAGTATGGGTGAATTTTTTTTTTTTTTTAAAAAGAAAAACTGAAACAGATTAGCGTTTGGATAATGCAGACGTTTGAAACTTACATCCGGAAAAGCAATTCCTGCGTTGGTAAATGAAACATGCTGATAGATCTCTGAGCTCAACTTGAGGAGTTGTCTTATTTTTATTAACAAAACCTGTTCTTTCAGGATAGTTGCTATTTGTATGTCACCAATGTTCTCCTCCCCTTGTGTTTTATTTTAGGATTCTGTTAACTAGTGTTTTTAAGGCAATTTTTAGGGCTAGTTAATATATTATTTACAGTAATAACATATAGTAGTGGACAGCTTTATTTATCATTTTCAATCCACTAGTTGAGGATATTACAATAAACTAGAATTTGGTCATAACTATTATGTGGGTGAAAAGATGATATTTAAAAAAAAATATTTTTAAAAGAAATTAATAGATATTATTTATACTGTGTATAATAAAAGTGACCGAATTTAGCATTACTTTCAGCTCATTAAACTTAAGTGAGTTAACTCACTAAACTCATCTATACTTTGTATTTTTCTATAAATAAAATAGAAACTATCCGCTAATTGCAATTTTTTCACAAAACAAATTTTTATTTACATTTTTTATCATCAACATAGTATATGTGGCATAATCTAGTATTACAAAAAATATAGGTATTTTTTTAAAATTGGGTAGTTATTTTAAAAGTAAAATGATTGAGTAATTTTATTAAATTTGAGTAGTTTTTAAGAAGTGGTGAGTGTTTAAAAAGAGGTGGATGGTTGAAAAAAAAGAAGTAAAAAAAAATTATGCTATAAAAGAAAATAATTAGTTAGTAGTTTTTTAAATTAGAAAAAGACATAATTTATTTCTAAATTTATATTATTTTTAAGTAGTTTTAATGATTGAATTGATGTTTGATTAATTCATGATACTAACTAAATCATTTTTGTATATTAATAGAGATAGTAATTTTAAAAAGCTTCGTTAGGCACAAGTGATGATACACCCATGTCAACTATTCAACTAAATGCATTGGAAAGCAAAGAAGCAATAAATCTAGTCAGCTGGAATGCATTACAAGTACAAACATTTATGCACATAGGAAAGAGTTAAAATACTCGTTTATGGCTTCACTTTCTATATTGAAATCAGCCATATAACAGAATGTTTTTTTTTTTAATTGAAAGCATAGCAAACCATTATGCACAATAAACTACTAGATCAAAGTATGAGTCATTAACAAAGAGAAAAGGTGAACAACTAAACGTGGCTAAGCTACATATTTCCATAGTGAAATCTTTTAAGCAGAATATAGTCTACCACAAAATAGTTATAGGAAGTGGTGACTTCTTCTATATGATGAAACCATGCTTCTCTCCAATAAGGATTAATTTACAGCACAATGGCATACTTAATGGTGCTATAACGTAAAACACAATGCAACTTATATTAGAAAACACTCATGTTAATGAAACCATCGTCAGTTGGAGCCTTTGGCATTGATGGTGATTGTCCATTTGTTGAGCATTTCTTTGGCGACAGTGTGCCACAAAGAAAAGGATTCCTAGGTAGCTGTTTTCATCAAATGTTGCAAATTGTGAGATCCTTTCAAGGGTCTTACCAAATAAATTGTTGTATACTACACCAAAAAAAGACAAGGAATGTAATCCTACAAGTTGAGAAGGGATTTTCCTGCTCAGCTTGTTGTAAGAAATATTTACACTTTCAATTTGCTTGAAATTAGAAAGCTCTATTGGAATTGGTCCTGTCAAACTCTTGTGAGACAAATTTAAAGCAATAAAACTTTGGAAGTATTTGACCACGTAGGGAATCTCAGCAGGAAAGTTGTTGCAAGAGAGATCAATTACAACCAGTATAACAAGGACTTTTCCCTTATAATGGTGGATGTTTTTTATTGTGAACTCTATTGGCTTTCAGTGGAAAACTGGGAGCGCGAGTAACTGTAGCTACATAACGGTCATAATCTTGGGATACGTCATTCAATGTTGAAATCTTCTTGAAAGGAGGAATTCTACTAGAAAGCTTATTATTAGAAAGATTAGTCAAACTTAAGTGACCCAAATTGCATAGTTGAACTGAAACCCCACCTTCAAAGTAGTTGTTATTTAGAAAAAGATAACTCAACTGAGAAAACTTGCCAATCCAATTTGGAATG
>JBBYHK010000008.1:2757061-2771321 GCA_038382065.1 Adansonia grandidieri
TTTTCATAGAGATTCTTAGCTTCTTTCTCTTTGGCAATTCTTCCCCTTCCAAAGGTCAGTCAGATCCATTCTTCCTTTATATAATTTCTTCAATATTACATGCATTGCTAGATCTTTGCTATAACCCTTTGTCAATATTTGCCTATAAAACTCATTTCTCGACCTGGGTTTTCCCAGATCTGACAAAATTTGGACTTAATGGGTAATTTTGGGATCTGGGTGTTGACGATCTTCTTGATATGTCAATCTGGATATGGGTTTTATTTGCCTGGTAGTTATCCTCACAAATATGTGGTTGGGGCCACTTTATCTGTCAAAGTGAATTCCCTAACTTCCATTGACACTGAAATGCCCTTTAGCTATTACAGTTTACCCTTTTGTAAGCCAGCTGAGGGTGTTAAGGATAGTGCTGAGAATCTCGGTGAGCTTCTTATGGGAGATCGGATTGAGAACTCACCGTATAGATTTAAGATGTACACTAATGAGACTGAGATCTTCTTGTGTCAATCCGATAAGTTATCGGCTGATGATTTTAAGTTGTTGAAGAAGAGGATTGATGAGATGTATCAGGTTAACTTGATTCTCGATAATTTGCCTGCAATAAGGTATACTACGAAAGAGGGTTTTATGTTGAGGTGGACCGGGTACCCGGTTGGTGTAAAGGTTCAGGATGTTTATTATGTGTTTAATCATTTGAAATTTAAGGTGCTTGTCCATAAGTTTGAGGAAACGAACGTGGCACGTGTCATGGGGACTGGAGATGCCGCTGAGGTTATCCCCACTACTGGCAATGGAGGATCGGATGTGCCCGGGTATATGGTTGTTGGTTTTGAGGTTGTTCCTTGCAGTGTCAAGCATAATGGTAACTTGATTAAGAACTTGAAAATGTATGATAAATACCCATCTCCAATTAAATGCGAGACAACGACTGTGTCAATGCCTATCAAGGAAGGCGAGCCTATTGTCTTCACGTATGAGGTTGCCTTTGAGGAAAGCGATATCAAGTGGCCATCTCGTTGGGATGCTTATTTGAAGATGGAGGGATCCAAAGTCCATTGGTTCTCGATCTTGAATTCTCTTATGGTGATCACTTTCCTTGCTGGTATAGTCCTTGTGATCTTCTTAAGGACTGTTAGGCGGGATCTAACCCGGTATGAGGAGCTTGACAAGGAGGCCCAAGCACAGATGAACGAGGAGTTGTCTGGCTGGAAGTTAGTTGTTGGGGATGTTTTCCGTGCCCCATCAAATCCTGCTCTTTTGTGTATTATGGTTGGGGATGGAGTTCAGATCCTTGGGATGGCTGTTGTGACAATATTGTTTGCCACTCTTGGATTTATGTCGCCAGCATCCCGAGGAACTCTCATTACAGGTATGCTATTCTTCTACATGATTCTGGGTATTGCAGCTGGCTATGTTGCAGTTCGGCTTTGGAGAACTATTGGCTGTGGGGATCATAAGGGATGGGTTTCTGTCGCGTGGAAGGCTGCTTGTTTTTTCCCTGGTATTGCCTTTTTGATTCTCACCACTTTGAATTTCCTGTTGTGGGGAAGTCATAGCACGGGAGCTATTCCATTTTCTCTCTTTGTTATTCTACTCTTACTATGGTTCTGTATTTCGGTTCCACTCACCCTAATTGGTGGATACTTTGGGGCTAAGGCACCTCATATTGAATACCCTGTTCGAACCAACCAGATCCCTCGGGAAATTCCTCCTCAAAAGTACCCATCCTGGCTGTTAGTTCTTGGTGCCGGAACTCTACCTTTTGGTACCCTTTTCATTGAGCTTTTCTTTATCATGTCTAGCATCTGGATGGGGCGAGTTTACTACGTCTTTGGCTTTCTGTTCATTGTTCTGGTCCTACTCGTTGTGGTTTGCGCTGAAGTATCTTTGGTGTTAACCTATATGCATCTCTGCGTGGAGGACTGGAAATGGTGGTGGAAATCCTTCTTTGCTTCTGGTTCAGTCGCCATCTACATCTTCTTGTACTCCATAAACTATCTTATATTTGATCTTCAGAGTTTGAGTGGACCTGTCTCTGCAACTCTATACTTGGGGTATTCTCTCTTCATGGTTCTTGCCATCATGTTTGCAACGGGCACAATCGGATTCCTTTCTTCTTTCTGGTTTGTGCATTATTTATTCTCTTCCGTAAAGCTGGACTGAAGAAATGCTTCTCCAAATGTTAAAACCAGCACATCAAAGAGGTAATTGGTAATTGAAAAGGCTCGGGAGAAAAGAATTCAATCCTTACATTAGTCAAATTATTTGTTACTTGTTATCTTGAGTTTTACTTTGTTAGGAAGCTTTAGTAAATGCAATAACAATAATAACGCTCGGTTTTACTTTAATTCTTTCGTAGTTATCTATGATGCATGATAATGCAGTTAAGTGTATTTGCATTCGGATGTACTGGAGGCTGATTTAGGTTGTGTTTGTAACTTTCGTTGTGCTACCTTATACTATTTACTTGGGTATTTTCAGTCTGAAATGCAATGAGCAGAGTTCATTTCTTTTTTATTTTTCTCAGCATTCTTCATCCAGGTTTAACTTCAAAAATGGTTTTTACCTTATTAAAATATGATTGCTTCTCGTGTTGATGGGGTTTTCCTTGCTTTGGTTGCCTAGTTGAGTTGGTGGTTGTTGCACAAAAGTCAATGGTCTAGACACTGTCATTGAAAGTTGAAACAGAGATCTTATTACATACAGAATTGCCGCGCCTCTGCGCACCAAAGAAAACAAGGATTCTAACTGCTACTTTTCACATATGAATCTGCAAGTTACCAATAGTAAATAGTTTGGACAGTCTTAAATTAAAAGAAAATAATAATCACAAGCCTAAAGTTTTCGCCAGATATTAAAAAAAAAAAGAGAAGGGACTGGCCGATTCAATCGGGAATTGATAGGTTTAGCAGTTTAACACCATATATAGAATCGGAAATTTGTTGACCTAGCGAGAATCGAAAAAAAAGTGGAAACCGGGAAAATTGAGAATTGTAGAGCACTAGCTACTAGTCGTTTTTCCTTGCAAAAACTAACCACTACCAACAGCTATTATTCCTTGTAAAAACTAGTCACTACCAATAACTAAAAGAAAGAAAGAGAAAGGAATCTTCACAAAATTAAATGTATCAGTCTCTTGCAAAAGGTGAAGCAATACAATTTCATCTACTTAAGTTGATGAAGAGACTGAGAAGTAGAGGAGGGGAAGCAATACAAGTTCATCCACTCAAGTTGATGAAGAGATTGAGAAGTTGATGAAGAGAGGCATATCGGCGGGCAAGAAAGGATAAAGAGATGAGGGGGAAATTAGGGTTTTGCTAAAGAAAGTGAAAGAATGAGTTTTATCTTAGAATTTTAGTTTAGGTTAGAAATTAAAAAAAAAGCTGGTCAAGCGCATCTATCATGGTACAGCTACATTTGGTTCACTTACTATTATTATTTGGTTTAAAGCTTAAGAGAAGACAAACCAAGCACAATTTTTGTTGGGGCACTTCACCTCCATTTCTATTATAATTGAATCAGCTGGATCAACAGATTAAATTGAAAATCGAAAGTCTCACTAATTCAACTTTTGGTTCGGTTTTTATTTTCTGGTCTTTGCTTCATTGTAGGAGGCTAAAGTCGACTTGCATTGAACTAAGAATTTAAAACTTAACTCAGTCGAATCATATAGACATCTTTAAGAGGTGGCATTTAACGAATTTAAAGTTCGAATATCATCATCTGCAATCATTTTACTATTCTCAAACTGAATTTTTTCCTTTTTTTTTTAAGTTGGGGATGAGAGTGGTCACAGACTAATTTGTTAACCATTTTATATACAATAGAAAGTTCAAATATGTGTAGACATATATAAACTCCTATTGAAGATGGACTCCTAAAAATATTAGATGAATCATTTAGAAACAAAAGAGATACAATTAATGCTAGTAACTTGTTAAAACTAGTTCACACAATTATAGTTAGCTAGAAAAAAGAAGGAAAAGACAACTTTAACAAAGTTAAAGCTTGAGTTTAAAGAAGAGATGGTAAGTGAGTTTAAAAATTTTGGCCCAGAATGTTTGACAGTAGCCACTGATATCTTCAACTTGCTTAGTTATGAGGCAATATATCATGCAGATCGAGCACTATCTCCTTGGGAAGACTGCTAAGGACTAAGAGAGCCACCACTTCTTCGCCATTTCTTGCTGTCGGGATTTAAATTATGGTTGCAGGCATATTTTAAGTTGTATGGAGTTTATTATGATTGTGGATGTAATAAATGTTATCCTGATCAATTATGATAAGTATCAACCATAAATATCAATATTGAAGAGGACAGGAACTGTGAAGTTAGGTTGCTGTTGCTATTTAAAAAGCCAGCAAGTTTTTTAAAACTAGTTTGATTCTGCTACTTATGAATGTAGGAATTTTTAGCCTTGATGTCTGCAACTCCATGTCTATAGGTTTCAAGATTAATTTCGGATGATAATCACTGGATATGAAGCTAGACTGAAACAGAGCCAGTAGATGTTGATAATTTCCCTCAATGTTAGAAGTTTCATTTGGCATTTTATCCTTATTAGGCCACACAGTTTCAAAAACAAAAGGGAAAAAGCCTGTCAAGAGACTTGCATCTTCTTCACCATATCCACTTAATCACCACGGAGCACGGACAAAAGAAGCTGGTTTTCATCCGCTGCAATGATGGGATCTTTGATGTATTGCCCTTTCATGGCCATATATATTATATACAGTTATCTTAGAACAATAATATTTCAATCCAAGTAAAGTTATAGCCAAAGTTGGAGGTCTGCCCTGTCATCTTCTTCCAACATGCGATATTTAGAAACTTCAACTTTCAAGCTCCAATGTCTTCTAAGCCCTCCTTTGTTTTTTCTTTTAGTGAAATGGACCTGCTGAGACGATTTCTAGTTCTATAAGCTCTCTCCAACCTGGTAATTCGTATGTTTGTATATTTTATTTTATTATAATTGTGTTTAAAATATTTTATATAAATTTTGATTTATTAATAATTATATTATATATTTTGAATAATATATTCGTTTTGTGTCGTGTTTTAAGTATTTTATTTTATGTAATCATATCTAATATTGTTAAGTTATTTTCTCTTATTTGGTTGAAATCTTTTTTTGCGTAGAGATAGCCATGAATTAAAATTACCCGAGGCTCGAAAGTATTATTCATGTTAAAAGAATAAGATATTTTTATCTCAATTAAATCAAACGTTAACATACATAATGTAATTACTACAAACAATAATTTAATCAATTAAAAAAAAGGTAATTCTCATAAGATTGATCGTTACAAAACCAATAAAATAATATACATCAATGAAAGTTTGCCTTGAGCTTGATCTTAAAAATTTTCACCCGGGTTATTATTAGCCAAAATTTCAAGTATATTTATAACTATGTTCCTTAGATTCAAAGGTAGGTGTCGAATACGGATATGCTTAAATTTTTTTAAATTTTTGTCATATATTTGAAAGATCACATCCTATATTATGTTGAATACAAATACTTTAAAGAATGAAGAATCCTACTTACCTAGTTTCCTGAAATTTGTGAAGATCATCATTGGATTTATCTTTGCAGAAAGAAATATCCTCTGAAATTTGTTAAGATCAACATCCTTGTTCTTTATATTTGACTGTGATTTAGTGTCTGTTGATGTTTGTTGAGCAATCTAAATTTGACTTCTTTTAGTACAGCAGCAGTTGTCTAACCAAAAAGCTAAGCAAACATCGAAAGCAAGTTTTCTGATAATTCATGTATTGCAGCAATTTTGCTCCTTGGACCGTCTTCCAGTTGTAACCAATCCGATATTCTATTATTATTATTTTCCATTCTAGGAGTCAGTTGGATGGTACATGTGGTGGGAGGTACAGGTTCATTCTCTTATTCTACATTGTGCAATTGACTAATTGGTTGAAGATGTAATCAAAAAAGTTTATGATAATAAATTGCAGCATACATTTATTTATGATCAACTACCTACATTATTAAACATTAAACATAACGTGAACAGATAACCTAATAATGATTTTGTTTAATAAACGCAAAGACAATATAATATATATATATATATAACATGATATATTTATGTTCACTTAACATGATTAATACATTTACATTCGTACCTCAAATTTTAACACGTGGCTCGCGCAGCACAAAAATTGACACAATTATACAATTTAAAAAATACAAAATTACACAAATTATCATAATGTACAACTTTGTCATTCTGATGGTGGGACTCCCAAAAACCTGGAAGCATATGTCGATTCTCGAGAGGTCTCCTTTAGTAGGAGGGTCTGACCTGGATGGTATCCGAGAGATCTGCGAAAAAAAGAGGGAAGTCTCGGAGGTTGAGAAATTACAGTCACGTCTCTACCATCGCCTCCAGCGATTTCTCCATCGATGCTTCAGAAGGTAACACGTTGTAAGTCAGACTGGACATAGTCAGTTGTCGTTGCCACCGTTACCCCTAACCTCCTGGTATGCCCCCTCAAACCTCTAATTATTACCAAAACCTTCTGCGGCTGCCCTAAACGCTGTACTCAACATTACCCATGGTCACAAGGGATAATTGTCCCGGACCCCCCGCCTCACCGACACTCAATCTAGCGCTAGGCAACATGCCAACGTCTCATCGACACCCAACGCATCAGCATAGCGAACTGAGCCACGTTGACTTGATTATGTTCTCTCTTCTCACTTCCTAGGGTTCCAATCTCTATACAAAATTTGCAGGCAAAAAATCACAATCTCTAGCTCCTTATTTCCTGTATGGTTCTTCAATTAAAAAAACAAAATTACTTTAAAAAATACCTGGAGGCCACTTTAACACCTCCACTTTCGTTACATTTTCAATAGGAAAAAGAAAAAAAAAAGAACATTTTTTATGACTTTCCAAGCATCAAAAAGATCAGCTTCGCTAAACCCTTCTGATGGAGATTACAATGACTGGACCATATGAATGAAAAACATCAAGCTTCGGTGAACCCTTCGGCTGTGGATTACAGCGCCCGGAACATAAGGTTCCACCCAATAGGTTGCTTGCGTTAACTCGCTTCCTTTCTTAAATCGAGGATCCACCATTGATTGGTCAGGTGGATAATTGATCACAAACTGCTTGGCACTAACCGTGGTGAAATAAATGAACTAGCCCTTTCAACCTCCACCCCACAAAAAGGCAATCTAAACAAGGACCAAAAGGAAAAGGAAAAATACATTTTCCACCTCAACCCGCAACGATGTGAATTATTTACAAAACAATTGAGAACACAAGCAAAATACAATTGCAAAGATAAGTAAATGAAAAAAATTAATGGACTCCGACTGAAACGCAATGCCCCAGGAACACCCAATCTTTCCACGAGTTCTGCCGTGATGTTTAGCAGGTTGATGCACCAATGCAGAAAACATGACACATCCAAAATCATTTCCAAGTGCTACTTTTGCCACTTCAGCCTCTTGTTTGCCGAGTATTGTATGACTTGCAATTCGGGCATTTTCGAGCCAGGACGTGGAACCGAACTTCTGATTTTGTCGCACAATCATTGCAAAGGATTGAAACCTGTTAAAATCACAATTCAAAATTTGTAAACCAACAAATCTGATAAGAGGTGCTGCTTCCTAGAAAATGAATCTCTACTAAAATCAAAAAGATGATTAATCGGTACGCTCTCGGCTTTCTTAAGAATACACAAAATGGAAGAGGATATTGAGATTTCAAACCATTTTATTCCGATACGGTTCTGGCATTGGTGTAGCCGCAATCTCCGCATCAAATTTCTCCCAAACCTTTGACATATCGCAAACCGACTTGGAGCACAGAGGACAGGCATATCTGTTCCAGTGATTAGCAAAACAGTCAAGAACATTGAATGTTGCAAGATGAAATAGTTAATCCTGAGATCAGGCTGGATCACATACTGGAAGTGGTCCCTCATCTCCTTGAAGCAATCTGTGTGAATGGTATGTCCACATGGCAGAACAGTTACACCATATCTCGACTCAAACAGAAACTGCACATCCAATTTGTAGTTTTCGGTTACATATATGAAAACAATTTCTTAATATATTCGTTGGTAAATAGGAAAATTTGAAATTACCTCAAAGCATACAGGACAGTCATGATGCATTGCTCCTTCGACACAGGGATGGCTGTTTTTCAGAAGAATTGAATAGCAGCAACCTTTACAAACCCAAAAAACACAAAAACAAACGGTTACGGTATTAGTAATGTTCACATACCCAATAAGCTTTAAAACATATAAGATGGATTCAGATTAGCTTACCGCACTTGTAGCATACTAATGTTCAAATACCCAATAAGCTTTAAAACAAACATATAAGATGGATTCAGATCAGCTTACCACACTTGTAGCAATGGAAGAAGTTCTCCCGTCCTCCGATTCTGGGAGAAAATAACATTATTATTAGTTGTGTCAATAACAAGATTCACAGACCAACGCAGCTAAAAAAAAGGGGGCAGAGGAAGAAATAATTAAAATAATTTCATAAATAATTCTAAGAGTTTAAAGTAAAGTCTGCAAAATCTACGAGGGCAGAAATTAGGAGAGTGGTTTCCCACAAATTTAAGAATATGAAGAAAGCAATGGCACTTTGAACTTAGAAGCTAGGTCAGTATCTCCCAATCAAATTGAGGTTCTACTTTATAAATTTCAAATTTTGCATAAGAAGTAAGAGCATTTCACTTGCAATTCCCTTTACAATCATACTACAATTATCCAATCACAATAAAAAATTATATAAAGATCTACCATTTATATATATGGTCAATCATTTTTTTAATGGACCCTACATAACAATGAATGCTAGTTGGTTAATTGTAGTACGATTACTATATACTAATTGTAGTACGATTACTATATAATATGTTTCCACAAAAATTAAGGCAAAGAAAACCAGGATATCAAGTACATACCTACAGATCCCACAACCGTCACAATGATACTGTCTCTTTGATGTCTGCATGGTAGAAACAATATTAGTATGTCAGTATACGTATTCAGATAACTCTTTGTGCAAAATGGTAAAGAGCTCATACAACACGACAATTTCCAAAACCATAAAACATGATTTTGCACTTCTCAACACATCTAATCTGTTTCGTTATTCTAAGTGGTTATACCATTTTGGGGAATGAAGAACTTGTTATTCTTAACTCTAGGGTTCAAGAATTCCTATATAATTTAAGCGACACAAAGAAAAAACCCAGGACTCATATTCTTCTGTTGCATTAGGGAATTGTTATCCACTTACATCATCATCAAAAAGTTTGCAGGACTCGCAGAAATATTTCCCCATACATACGCCACAGTTAATGCAGACTTGTTGGACCTGTTCAAAATGAAAACAAAAGCAAACGTGCTCAGGAGAAACCCAACTACATATGAAAAGATTCTGAAGCACTAGATTGGGCGAACTAAATTTTCATTGTCATCAAGAAAGCCATCATTCCTCTTACACGTGAATACCTTAAATGTTCAAGGTATAATATTGACATCATTACTCAAAAGAAAAAATGCTTAATAAAAGAACCCAAAAATGAAAGACTAATTTACCTCTTGTTCTGTACCACATAGTAAACAAATGACCTGGCAAAATTTATGAGGAAAAGTCAGCAACACGGAGCATTACTTCAATGGAAATGTCAGCCAATACAAAGAAAAGAATTGCAGGGACCCCCAGGGTAGGAAGAACAAGCTGAGTTATGGATATAAATACCTTACTCACTTGATGGCGTGGGATATCATGTCTGAGCTTCTGATCTACATTGATATTGTTCTGAAATAAAATAATTAATTGCAGGTTAGAATCATTGAAACTAATAATATTTTGGATGATAATTCTAAACTTGCCAGTTCCATATTAGACTTATTTTTCATAGCTGGTGCTAGATATTTTCAATAAAAGCATGTAAATATTTGAATCTCATGAACCTTGAGGGAAAAACAAAGTAACAATGCATGATAAACAATCAAATTATTAATAATAGCATTCTCAAAGTACAATGTCCCGTAGGTAACAATTTATACTAACCATAAAATGCTAAGGATAAGAACTAAACTAACCTTTGTCTCATTATGACAGTGGCGACAATCAAAGATCTCACCACAACAAGGAGCTCTAATCCGGCACCTTCTGCGATAATGTGAGCAACTGGAGAAAAAGGGGAAAAATAACAACACATGACGTTACCCAACAAACAAAAGAAAGAAACCTGAACAGTACATTATAGCGAAGCTTACCCATGCTCCAAAAACCCTTTCTCCAGCAATTCAGTAGCATCTGTATCATTTGATTCCTGTTTGACTGCCTCTTCTTCATTTACTTTGCAGCTTTCATTTTGTTGCTGAGAGCCGAGCTTTAGTTCTTCAGCTCCACAATGCTTAATTTCCACTTCCTCAATTGAAAATGACATCTCCAGATCAAACCGTATATTATCCAAAAGCTGGTGTAAGCCTTTAAAACCTGCAGATGTTTAACACATTTAGCAAAGATCCCAAGATTTTGAACAACTATAGTAGCTTGAACAAGCCACGCAAACACTCCATGACATTGTTGCTTTCTTCTATTCTGCTGCACACCAATCGAAATCAGCAACAAAATAATCCAAGATAGGTCGAACAGCTCCAATCAGCATTTCTCCATGGGAAGGTTTCATCAAAATAAGTAGAACTACAATAATCCCACATAAATAAGAAAAATGAAGCACTGAGGAACTCCAGAGCCTCCAGCAGCGAATAGAAAGCAATAGCATTGCATGGTCACTTGATTGCTTGAAGTTCTGGACCCAAGTACAACTATACCGGAAATGAACAGAGACGTCCCAACCTATGGTAAAAGCAATAGATCACAGAATCAAACATGTTCCAAAATGAAAAAAAATAACGTACAAAGTGACTGATTGAAATTTTTTGCTGCATTATTGTCCACAACGACAAGCCTACCTCCATTGCATTTCTGCATCAACTCTCCTCTGATAATTGTACTTACTCATCAGTTAATACATTCACATCCTTAGAACTTGAGAAGGTGCATCTTCATGTAGACTTGTGCTTATTTGAACCTAATTAATTCTGTCCCAAAATCAAGTTCTACAAGAAACTCTCCATGCTACCAGAAGATTTTCAGTCACAAGTAAACCAACCTGTTGTTTACCATCCACTACAGTACCTCATATCTAGGAAGACAGGAAGATTGCTGTCGACAGCCTATTACTAGAGACTCTTTTGTTTGTTGTCAGTTTAACATACACACTTCTATGGTTTCTGGAGAAGAATTGGAGCTGCTTGGACTAAAAGGGCTGACACCATAATTTGAGACATGACCTTGTCCTATGTTATCACCACTCTCTAAGAGATTTCAAAGAGCTAAAGGTATAAAAGGGAAAAAAAATCAAGAATGAACAGCAAAATGATGATACACCTCGAAGTAGGTGTTCATCATTATCAAAATAATGCTAATGTGGTACAGGTTCAAATGTGCTGAAGAAAGGAATGGAAATGGCAACTTAGAGAGGTATAACTGGTCTGATATATGACAGACAGTTCAGCATTCTACTAGCTTAAGCCCGTGATTCTGTAGATTAACAAATTCCACAACCTGTAACAATAGGTGAAGCTCTGCAGAAAACACTCAAGCAAACCAACTAATCCCAAGGGGTTAACCAACCGTAAGCATTTTCAACACCTGCACCTAGTATTAGGGAAAACAAAAAATCTCCGTGCAAATCCCTAACAAATTCTAATCATAAGCTGCAGAAGCAAATGAAATTCAAAATACGGAAGTACCTTAGCTGAAAATAAACCACTAATTCCAAGGGACAAAGTAAACCCAAGTTTTTTTATATTCCCACATACAGTGCAATCTAAAAACTCTCTTATCCGGCACTTTCTTGCAAGGAGAAGATACCACAATATATCACGGGATCAACTTTCCAAAGTGAACCCTAAAGTGAGATTATAACGCTGCTATTATTCTTTTGTGAGTTCAAGGACGACACAAAGTTATTCAAACCCAAAAATAGATCACATTTTGTGTTAGAGAATAGAAAAATTGGCTGCCAAGCAAAAAAGCCGACCAATTATAAAAACGAAGTGAGTTCGTTTTCCCCATTCTACATCCAAAAACAGAATTAAATTTAAAACTTCTAGGTTAATACTGCCCAAAACTAATCACTTTGTTTTATCACACGATCCATGAAGATTCCTTCATGATGCATCATGTGGATTGGCTATATACAACGACAAACAAATAATAACATTAAAAAAAGAAGAAACCACTAAGTGATAGTTAATCCATAGCATCGCTTAGCAACAAGCAATACGTAAGCTAACATCCTTCAGAGTGCAACTGCTACTGACATGCAATGCTTATGCTGAAGGCTCTAAACAGCTGGTTGTATGATAATAATATGAGGAATCAATTGAATAACAACTACGCACAACTATATTCTTGATAGAATAAACGTTATAAAGACACAAATAACATCCACACGAAGAGTCAAAGAAAACCTCCAATTAACCCCAAAAAAAAAACAACCAATACGGTAGAAAGAAGCCGCGTATGAAAGAACTTTCAGGCCTAAATTCAAATCCCTGCCTAGCACGGCAAACAGAAATTACCAGCAACAATGACAGAAATAATAGCAAATCAATAGCAGCAGCAGCAAATGCAACACAACCATGGCCTCAAATCAACAAGAAATTAAACTAATAACCAAGATTTATATGACATTATTCTAACACAATAAAATTCAACCCATGTTTACAATCAATCAAATTTTCACAATCTTATGCTAAATAGGGCCCCCGATTCAATCATCTACCATTAGGTCACAGGGTTGATCCTTAATTAGAAAATATTAAACCAATAAGTTCTCATCAGCCCTATGACTCCGCTAGATTAATTAACTAATCACAAAGAGAAAGATAAAGGAACTTGAAACAATAATTTCCTCTATATTTTTCCTAGTAAAAGAACTAAATCTATTATAAACGTTTATGTTCTCTTCCTCGAAGGGGTAATGAATAATTTCAAGCCAGTTTTCCTTCTATTTCTCTCAATTCTCTCAGAAACCAAACAGATGCTGAATAGCCTAATAAATAAAAGATAAAAAGTCAACGCATTAGTTCTTCAAACAAAATATTGGCCTGACAGATTACCTAAACAAATAATTCAAACAACAATAAAAAATGAAATATTATCAGCTTAAAACAATTTTTTTATAAAATAACGAACTTTAAACCCAGGAGAATCGCTCCAATACGAATAAGAACAACGGCGTGATCCCGATGAGAACGTCTGATCGCAAATAAATATCCTTTTTGAGAAATCTTTCAATTTCTCAAAACAGAGCTTTTCTCTTTCCTTTGCTTTAACATAGAAACGATAGCAATGTGACTGTGATAAACTGCTGATGGAAGAACTGCCCTTTTATAGCTGTTTGAGAAAGAAGAGAGAAGATCGATTTCTTCGATGATCTCTCGAGACTTCGAGAATGTCTCTTGTCTGGCCTAAAATCCGAAAGCTAAAGCTGCATGATTTACCGGTTTCAGATATTTTGCCATAGCTGTCAAATAGCTGACAATATTACGCGTCAAAACCACGTACTCACTCTTATCTCTTAAAATATGTCAATCCATTTGCAGAACTTTTGAAAAGGGTTATTATCCGCTGTGAACGTAACCATCTTATAAAACTTGAACCCTCGTTATGAACAGTTGGATTAAAAGAATTTTTGTTCGTAAAAAGCAATGGGTGGAGGATTCAATTGATAACATGGAGTTTGAGCGTAGGATATAATGTGTTTGAAAAAACTGTCGGGGAAATAGGACAGTCCAATTATAGAAGGGAAAATATTTCCGTTTTTCTAGAAGGAAAATGACCGGTCTTATTTGATGTGACTGCTAAAATAACTGATGAGGACACGTGTTAATGAAGATGGCTGAGGTATTCTTTTGATGACACATGTATGGCCAACCGGACAGGTGGAATTGGTGGTCGGATTCTTAGGCTAAAGACGCGCGTGGCTGACGTGGAGAGATTCTCACGATATTTATTATTATTGTAAAAATATCTATGAAAGAATAATCAGTCAGGTGATTTATTTATAGTAAATTAAACAGCTAGCTATTCAATTATTATTGTGATTTTAATTTAGTCCCTTAATTTTTAAAATTATTAGAATAATCCCAACTTTATAAAATTTAAAAATTTTAGTC
>JBBYHK010000008.1:2771421-2840745 GCA_038382065.1 Adansonia grandidieri
ATATATAAGAACTTCGGTCTCTTAGTTGAATTTTCCCTTTGACAGAGGGAAAGAGAGGAAAAAGAAAATATGAAGATAGCCAAAGGTTAGTTTGGAAAGGGTTTGCTTTCCTGTAATGTGAACTAATTAAAGTCAATCTAAAAGGTAGAATAAAAGTACTAAGAAAATTCCTTTATGTTTAAAATTAATATTATAAATCGCTGTTGTTCATAGCAGTTCGTTAAAAATTAGTTATACACTTCTATTCGATATATAAAATCTCTCATTAATTGGACGTTATGAATTAAAGGCATTAACTTGATTAAGAAAAATATATAAAAATGAAATAAAAATTATAAATATAAAATAAAGTTATAATTATTTAGGCCTTACAATTTTAAAAAATAATTACTTATAAAAACTATTCACCTTTTTTAATACATCTTTTAATAAAAAAAAAAAACTAGGTACTTAAAAAGACTCTCTTTCTTTTATAATTTATTTTTAAAAATAAAATATTTTTAAAAATATATATATTTTTGATAAATTTTAATATTTACTTAAATCTTTCTTATCAGCTTTAAATTTAATTATTTTCTAGCACTTTCAAAATGTTGAAATTATCCATCTAAATCTAAGTACACCTCCAATATTGGAAATCACTTAGATAATAATATTGGATTCAGAAAATTGGCTTGAGACAAAATGAATCTCGTTTAAAAATGGATCGATCTACTTTACCGTTAATAAATATAATTTTTTTAAAAAATTAATCTTGTTAAAATAAATAATTTTTTTAAAATATAAATCTAGACGAATATATACAAATCAAAATAATATTTTTACATAAAACTTAAAATTATTTTATCTATATTTTAGATGAGACCCTGCTTCGGCAGACAAACCTTTAATTATTATGACGTAAAAACTGGCCCGAATTCGACCTCCTGGGTCCAGAGACATATCAAAGTTGCATCTACTGTTTAGGAATTTTATACTACACTACAAACAACTGCAAAAATTTGGCACAAAAAATAAATGAAATTAATGCTTGAAAAGAGTTGTGGTAGCGGTTAAATGGACATTGTAATTTGACTGTTGTTGTTTGGTTGTAATTTAAGGGGGGAAAATGACAAACAATTATATATCTACATATATATATATATATATATATATATATATATCTTTAAAGAAATTTCTGGTGATTACTAACTTGATATCTCACAGTCAACAGTGTCACTGATTTTGATTTTTGTTTTTGGGGGGGGGCGGTGAGAATTGATGTTTTCTTAAGAAAATTATTTTTTTGTAATTTAATGCCATCAAAAAAGATGAAGATAAGAATGGTTAATTACCATGAGCTACTAAGACATTTAATGTAAGCACCAAAAATTTAACTCAAAGAGCTTTGTTTAAACCTCTCCTTTTTCAATATATATATATATATATATAACATTTAAATCCAAATTGCTCATTGGATGAACCATTTTGAAATTAGAAAGCCTATAACTAGAGACATGGGAAGAGTTAATAAAGGCTGCTAATTAGAAATTTTAATTTCACACTTCACACATATGATAAATGCAATTTCTTGATTCATTCATCTTATGTCATGTCATAACATGCATCTTAGGCATGCCAACCCTACATTCCATACCAAACCTACATCAATTTTGTTTTGGATATAAAAATAGTTTAAGATACTTAAATTTAAATTTTTTTATATAAAAAATTTAAAATATTAAAATTTAAATTTATTAAATATTATTTCATGGTGCATGAATTACCTGCCCGAACTAAGTTTTGGATTAAACACTTTCTCAGGCAATCTACAAGAAACAAGACAATTGATAGGATGGGTAGAAAGCACAAGTAATATATTCCTTCAAGGTAAAATTCCCATTCTACAACAAGGGCAATGAGCATTATTCTCGAGCCATGGGACCAGGCACCTTGAATGGAACCGATGTGCGCAAGGGGGATGAACCAGGGTCTCACCAGCCTTGAAACTTTCCAAGCAAATGGCGCACTCATCCTGATCCGATGCTTTCCAACTCAACTTGGCCCAACTGAACCTCTTCTGACCACTCTTCTTTGATCCAAATACTTCTGTATGCAAATCCCCTTGAATCAAAGATTTCCCATCCACGCACTTCAAACTTTCATTGCTATTGTGCCTGAAATGGTTGATTTCGATGCCCCAAAACAGGAGAATAAGTGCAAAAACTAAGAGCTAATTGAGATTCATGAGTGATTAGCCTTAATATAAAAATAAAGAATTCTTCTATTTACTACCTTTTGGGTTCTGATTTTCTTTGTGATCTCAGCCTTTCATCTAATCTTTCCTTAGCTTCTCTTGCTACCCCTCCCAGCTTGTCATCTTGATGGGCCTGAATTGACATGCTCCTTTTCTTCGATTTTTTTAATTTTTTAATTTCCAAATAAAACCCAAGTCAGTGCCAATCATAATCTCTTCATTCTGGACGCAAAAAAGTACTCAATAATAATAATCAGGAAATTTAAAGAAGAAGTACCAGTGAAGAACCAGAGGTATGATGAGTTTCATAGTTGCTTGTATACAAACAAAAAGAGGACCTCCTTGTCAAGCCGATCACCGCCACACTTGGTGAATCTGATGACCCCCCACTTTGATGGAACCGTCTTCTTCTAGCACATTCAACACCAGGAAGCATGCCAGCCATTGATTACAACTCCGAAAGAGACAATCAATCAAAGATCTAGTGTCTTTCCTATGTTATATATTCAAGCTCCTGGGTCTAACTCTTAAAACTTGTCTGCCTTTTTGAAACTATCCTGCAATAAGGAAGTGATTATAATTTATAAAGAAGAGAATTTGGAAAGAAGAGAATTGCAAGAAGAAAGGATAAAAAAAGGGTTAGGATTTGGAAAGTGATTGAATCTAAAAAAGCAAAGAGAAATAACAGTTGGGGGTACATAATTAGAGATTATAGTGGGAGACAAAAGCGGGTCCATGCCCATTGATTGATGAAAGAAACAACCTTCCTCAATCATTTTTCTACTTTCACCCACTGGAAGATTAGAAGACGTGTGAAAGAGGCCGTTATTACCTGACATTGATTAAAAATTGAAAGGTCGATGAGACTGAAGAGAAAGGAGACTCTGCAGGGGACAAAGAAGGGTTCATGGTAAGCTTGCCCGTCCACCACCCGCCCACCAGAAACCCCGCACTTGCGGACAAGGTTGAGCCACGTGAATAACCAAATTTTGTTTGGATACAAAAGCTACATAGGCATTGAGAGAATAATTGCATGAATTTTTGTTTTTCGAAATCCAGTAACTGAGAGAGTTTAACGAATCTCGATTAATTCAATTCGAATTAGATCGAAGGATCAATATGAAATAAAGCTTAAGTTTTTTTTATTTATAAAGTCTTGAATCATTTAAACCAACTAAAGTTGGTATAATTATTTAAAATTTTTATTTGTAAATTTATTATACATTAATTTTTTATATAAAAAATCGTAATTTAAAAGATAATAAAAAGAATCATAGATATTAATATTTAAATTTTTTATTTATTAATTACATGAATCAACTAAGTTGATATAACATAAGAGTATTATTTTAATCCAATGAAATTTTGGAAAAATTCATAATCATAATTATAATATTGTTGCATGCTTCATTATCTGTTGTATTAATTTACTGATTATTTAAAGTAGATTTAATGTAAGTTTGTGACAAAATATTTAATTCCATTGCTGTAAATTGAAAGCTTCATTAATGTTTTATTAAATTATTTTACTTTATTAATACATTAAAATAAATAAAATTATATCAATGCAATCTCCATCCCATTAAAGTAACTAGAAATATTAGACATGCAACTCAAATTTTATTTAATGAAGATTTCAAGACAAATTAGGTAAATATACAATTGACTTTTATTTAATGTCAAGGCAAATTTATTTTACATACATTTTAGGTAAATGTTAAAGAATATTTATAAAAATAAAACGTTTGTTAAAATGATATTTTGCAGAAAAATTATAATTAATATTATACTGTCCATTCTTAAATTTGGGGAAAAATAGTGCATTAAATAAAATAATTTTTAAAAAATAAATTTTAATTAATTTTTTTAAATTTTCATAAGTACCCATTAATCAAATCTAACTTTAAATTAAATACCATCCAAAATAGTTTAAGCTTTAATGTATTTTTTTTTCTTGAAGGACAAACAAGAATAAATTGGTGAAAGATGATTATCCAATATATCATTATTTAGCTATATCACAATTCACAAATGAGGGGAAAAAAATCAAAAGAAGATGAGATTTGTCATCCCTCACTGCAAATATTTTATTGCTTGATATCTTGATAATGACCCCTTTTTCTTTTTTTTTTTCCATGTGAAGGAAAAGGCACTAGGCAGATGCTTAGGGTGAAAGTACTTGTTTATGGTAGGGTCAAATTGGATAAAATTTATCTAATTATTTGTAGTATTATTAAAATTTTATATTTATATTAAAAATATTTTTATTATTAAATATCAAATTTAAATTTATAAAAAATTTATTTAAAGCTCGATCTTTAAATAAATTTAATTAAAAAATTATTATTTAAATTTATTTATAATCATTGTAAAAAAATAATATTTAATATATTTAAGTCTTTAATTTTATTTTATTCTTAAATCACAATCATTTTATAAAATTAAAAATCAAGTGACAAGGATAGTGAAGAGTGAGGAAGGAAAACAAATAGTGCAGCCTAACTGGATTAATTATATTTTATTGGGCCTTGTTAATGCTAAAGCATTATTTAATTTAATAACGCGTTAGTTTGCCCATAATCTTACAAAATCGTGCCTTTTTTGTTTTTTTAATTGAGCCAGACAGGAGTTCAACCGAAACAAATTCTGACTTGGATCAGACATCAGCTGCTGAACAGCTCATCACCCTGTCAATGTTCTCCTAATTAATTTAGCCACAACACCTTAACTTTTATTTATTTATTTTTTTATAAAGTATAACTTGCTTGAAATACTTTTGTAAAAATAACTTATAAATATTGTTGCCGATAAATGCTTGAAAGATTTTCTTTTAAAAAAAATTTATATTTGATATACTGATATCGTTAATAAATCGATCATGCCATCTCACTAAAAATGTTTAAAAATAAATATCAATGACTTTTTTTAACGAAATAGTATGATTTGATTTAATTGATAATATATAGATTTATACATTATTAGTAGATAAAATATAAATCCTTCAAAAAATTAATATTTTCATCAAGGATAAAAACTATTTAGCTAAGTTCATTAATCTTTTTAATGCATTAAAATCATCAAATGAATTATCAATTATTACATTTTATATAAAAATATTATAATATATAAAGAGTAATTTAATGAATTTATATCAATGTCAAAATTCTTAGGTGAATTGGGGTCACGGATTAACTATATACACCAACTTAATCGAGAAATGACTTAAAAACTGTATTATTAAATTAAAATTATATTTTTAGAGATATCTTTAACATTTAATTTTGTCTTCTCTGATATTAATTTAAAAAGCATATACGTTGATCATATTCTTGAAGATTGTGGTTTGAGTGAACATAAAAGCATAATATATTTCTTAAATGAATTAAGTAGATAAGGGTTGAAAGTTAAATATAGCTTTCATATAAGGTATTTATTGTAAGCACTTAAATTATTCATATACTTATACAACTTGATCTAAGAGAGTAAAGCCAGCAGGTTGGATAATGACTCATAGTGCGATGGTAACTCATTCGCCCACATTGAAGCCTCGATTCTCGATTGAGGCCAAAACCTCACTGGCACATTAAATGGTTACCGTTTTCCCCATCACACTTGAAGGCTTTTCTGAACAGAGTCTAATATTCTAGTTATTAGCCATTTATATAAATATATATCTTCATAAGAAAATATAAAATATTTAGATTTTTCTCATCCAAGTGAGTAATACATATAAATATATATATATATATATACTATATTAGATGTGCGTATCATTTTCATAATTTCTTTATTCTTTGAAACTTATAATCAAAATCTTAAAGTGTTTACTTATTTTATATCCATTCAAATCAACTTTATGATATATATATATATATATATATATATATATGGAACGTACTAAATCATCACTCATCACCCGCGTTTTTTTCCCGAAAGATCAACGGCCATGGTCCAAGCTTAACGTCAATGGCAGTTGGGACCCAAAAAAAAAAAAAAAGGCATGCAGGAGATGGCGAGGTAATTAGGGGAGTAAGAGGGGCACTAGGCCGGGTCTCTTTGCGCGGAATTGTGGGCTATTTATCATGTAGTTTAAATTTGCCAAAATTTTGGGCAGCTTCGAATTGCAGTTTGAAATTGATCCTGGCTGGTGAAGTTAAGCCCAATCACACTAATAAAGTGAAACTAAAAGATCAACGCAACTTCTGTGCTTTAGCTCCAATGGTGATTGGCGAGAGTCGTACTAAAATAGTTGGATTCGGCTACTGTCGATTGAGTTCGTCAAATTGATTTTAGTCGAGTTAATTTTAGACTTTAATATTTTTTTTATTTTACAGATTTGAGTTATGTCGGTTTTAATTCATTTGAGGTGTTGATCGTTTTCATTTTGGAGTAACTAAATTTAACATTCGAATTATGCGATTTCAAGTTATTTTGAATTTAAGTTATTTTGAGATCAAATCTAAAATAATTGATTTTAGATTATTAATTTTTTTAATCAAATTATGTTAAGTTAAACTTGAATTTGAGTGATCAGATGGACGAATTATTTTTAAGTTAATCAGTAGTGACAAGCTGTGAAATAGTATGGCTGATTAGCTAGCAAGGAAAAGTCAGAACAGCCACCACGAACCAACGGAATTTCTAAAAAACTTCGAGAGTTTCCGATGTTGTGAGTACATGAACTGGAAAGTAGTTTTCTTTTCAATAATTTATCGAATTTTTTAGAGGTTTTGCCCTCCATTTTATCAATATATGCATACATATATATATATATATATATATATAACAACTGGAATTTTCTTTTTGTGAGATGGGATGTGACAACACACATATTTGCTGTTGAAAATCTAATAATTATTTTCTTGTTTACAACAGCACTATGAAACATGAAAAATAGAATCTTGTGAATTTAAATATACTCAAATGAATTTATTGAAAAAAAAAACACTTAAAATTATGCAAATATGGTTGATGGTAAAGTTAAATTTTAATGTCGCGATTACGGGTGACGCTAGATATGTTTATCAAACGAATCAAGTTAAATCATGATTTGAGTTTATATATATATATATTTAGATTAAGCTCAATTTGGGTTAAGTTCGGATCGGGATTAAAAGCCCATTCTATTATTAAAAATTATTTTATATTAACATTAATATATTTTATAATTAAATTTAAATAAAAATATTTTTATTAAATGATATAGTAATTTAAGCCAACCCAAATTACAAAACCTAATGTTCAAACTTGATTTAGCTTGGATTAGGCTTATCATTTTGGTCCAAGAATACGTCCAGTTAGATATGATAATTTGTATATTTATATCATATTCATATATTTTATTATATCTTAATTATATTTAAAGTATATTATATTCATATGAAATTTGACGCATTAATAATTTATATTATATATTTTAATACATTCATATATTTATACCATATTTATATTATATTTTGATAATATTTTATATCATATTCATATCATATAATTGTGTGACATTCATGTCTAGTTTACTTAGTAAATGGTTGTCTTATGTTGGGAAATAAGAATAAAAATATCTTATTTTAGGCACAAAGATTTTTACGTGTATTCTTTTGGGGTAGAAAAAAAATCCTCATCAGCCTTACTAACTCAGCAATATTATAAGCCCAAGCACCTATTCATTATCGAAAAATCAAAATCAAAATCAAAATAAAAAATACCCATAAAATTGTTAATCTTCACTGATCTGCATTCCTTAAATCAAAAGAAAACAAAACAATAATGAACAACGAAATCGAGCCAACTTCTCCAGTAATTTCTCCATCGTCTCCAAAACAAAAGCTGAAATCTTCCCTTTGTCTTCCATGGCTTTACCCCCCCAGCTACCAGTCCCAACGCGTAATAACACTAAATGCCGGCTCAACTATCCCTCTTGATCCGACCCCTACGGCAAACAAGCAGAGGCTGAGCTGGACATCGTCTTCTACGTGGATTAAGTCCCCCCGCCCGGGAGTTTAAAGACAAGTGTCGTAATTTGATTAACCGCATTGGACATGGACATGGTCCTTGTCACCGTCGTAGCCACAGCAACGGTCATGGTCACCGGAGACGACAGTTGATGGATTTTCGATATGATCCGTCGAGTTACGCCTTGAATTTTGATGAAGGTTGCGACGGTAGCCAACTTGATGAGTTCCCTTTCAGAAACTTTATTGCTAGGTTGCCACATCTCCTACTTCGACGGGATCTAGGGAAATCACGGTTTATACTCAAAATCAAAAGAGTTTTGTGCTTTAATCATAGTTCTGTGTCGCATTCATGGATTTCATCGCTAACGCTGTTGCGGATATCATAGGTGTTAAAGTAATATTTTTCAAAGTATTTGATAGTATCATAAATTTTAAGTAACAAGTAAAATGAAATACAACTTCTTAAAAGATAGATACGAAATGATTGTTGCACAACCTATTCTAATACTATGGCTTTAATGGGTTTATTATGTCTTTTCTGTTGAATTTGCATAGCTTTGGTTTAGTGACATATGATGGTAGGGATTTTTATTTTTATTTTTTATTTTTTTAGTCCTCAGGTAGAATATTGAGCTAAATGTTCGGGTAAGAACTTTTATTGTTTGAAAAAAGAAATGCTTGGAATTGTATATAATTTATTTCTTTTTCTTTTTTTTTTCTACTTTATTAGTTCAATTTAATCTAAATGTCGATGAAGCATTGTGTGAATAGTACGAGAAAAAGACTTTGGAACTCTCAGAATTTTAAGTTGGAATGTATGATGTATGAATTTAATTCAATTTTATGTTGGTTTTTGTCATTTAATTTGATTTATTGGACTTCTTATATTCAAAATAATAATTTCATCAATATTTGTTGAAATTTGTTTGATTCTAATTCTAATTTCTATTCAATAATCTATTCTCACCAAATAATAATAATAGTTGAATATGTCTATACACTAACATTTTATAAAATATAATCTCGTAATTTAATTTGATTACAAAGTTCAACGTGCTCAATGTGAACAACGTGACTAATGCTTTACACATATATTTCAATTTAATGAATTAAGAACTTTTTGTGGAGTTTTTGTTGTAATAAGGTGAGATCAATCTTGTCGCCATAGTCCATAAAATTCAATTTTATATAGCAAACAAATTATTTCATCTATAATCAATCGAATTTTTTAAATTTCACAAATTAAGTTAATAATGACACATACATTTTTAAAATATATTTTAAAAATTAAAATATGTGACGATGTTTTATCACATTTATAAAATTAAAAGATTTCATTATCAATATATATATATATATACATGCACATATATATATATATATATATAAAGAACTCTTCTATCTAGATTGTGTAGAGATCAAGGAACACGAAATATCGTTACTCGATATAAAACTATGTAAGTTTACTAGAAGTCCATGTACTACAACCAAGGGAGCATTCTAGTCCTTGTAATATTAAATTTAGTATTTTAATCTTTGTACTTTTAAAATTATAGCAAATAAAAAAAATAACTAACGGTATTTAAAAAATCATTTAAACGTTGATGCGTCATATGATATGGAGTTTTAAATTTTATACAGAAATAGGTTTGGGTTGCAGGTTGAGTTTGGATTATTTTTTGTATAAAATTTAAAATTCTACATCACGTAACACATTAAAATTTTATCAGCAGTTAAACGATTTTTTTAACACCGTTAATCATATTTTCTTATCTATTATAATTTTTAAAATATAAAAATTAAAATAATAACTTTAATAATACAAACATTAAAATAATTAATTCATTATAATACAGAGACTTTTAATGAATTTTTATCGTATAAAACATTTGCAGGCCCATCTGGAGTCTAGAAAAAAAAAAGCCTAATTAAGCTCAAAATCAACTAAGCCCAAGAAAAGCAGCTGGATCCATTTCCTGTGGAACATCACCAAAAAAAAAAAAAAGGAATATTGACATCAGATTTGAGATACTCTCAAAGTTCTCCCAACAAAATAAAATAAATTACTAAAGAACAGAGAAAGGGTGCTTAGGATTGAGAATCTATGATGCCACCGTCCTCGGATTGACAGGTCTCGTCAACGTCTCTAAAGATTCTTCCATGTTGTCAAAAAGTAACAATGGCGAAATTTTTACTTAAAAGGTAGAGATGTAAATAGATTTATGGTCGTTTTAGACGGTGGGAACAATTGGAATTTGGAAGTACATGGACCCTATTTCTAAGCTGTGGGGGCAGCGTAGAGAGATAGGCCAACTATTTAAATCTGTCTAGTTTAAGTTCAAAATTAAATAATATTAAATAAGATTATATGATTATTATATAAATAAAATAAATAAAATATAATATGATATAAATTTTATTTTAAAATTTATATAATATGAAATTTTAACATATCATAATTTATATAAATATATATACTTTAAATATAATTATGACATAATAAAATAATAAATATAGTATAAATATATGAATTTATAAGTCTACTCCAAGCTAGCAACGTTTACAATTTTTTTAAGTATAAAATATATTGCATCAATTGATTTCTATTAATTAATTTAAGTTGTATTTGAAAACTTAAATTTAAATTTGAATTTAAATTTTAAAATTTTTTTATTTGTAATTTATGATTTTCAAATTCATGATTTTAAAAATTTTTGCTTGTATAATTAAGATCTGGATTTAGTTTAAATAAAAATTAATTTTCAAGTTGTAAAAAAAATAGCAATGAAAATGTGATACGGTAAATTCTCACTTTCAAAAATAATTTTAAATTCTAGATTTAAGTGTTTAAAATTGACGTCGGATTTGTCCAAATCTAAGTCTAATTTTTTATTTGACATTCAAATAAAAAACATAAACCTAAATCTAAATTTTTAAGTTAAATCTGTGTTTTCAAATAAGCTATTATAGAATTTGAACATGTAGCGTTGGTTTTAATGTACACGATACTGTTTAATTGTTGCATTCATTTGGGTAAAACTTCTTAACTTGGGGAATAAACATGTAATACTCTTATTTGGATGTTGGAGTTTATGTCCAAAAATTAAGAAAATATTAGTATTATCTTCAAAAATTATATATGTTATAGCTTAACTATCATTTTCAGATTCAACCCATAAGAAAACTTATACCAACTATACATATATATATATATCTTAGTAGATGTATAGAAATATAGAATTATTTTATTTGATTAATAATGGAAAATTTTGTATCCAACTTTATCCATTAATTTATGAAGAAAATCATAGTGCAGGAGGGGGCCAATGCTGACGTAGCCATAGAGAAGGTGGATCTTTCAGGCTCGAAGAAATACACACGTAAATGAGCATATTGTGGGTTCAACAATCAATCTCCATCATGGATACAATCTAGTTGTTACACCCGAAAAGACACCAAAACGTGTGGGGTTTCCATATCTTTCACTGATATTTTCTTTTAGCCAAATTCTCTAGGAAAGGAAACACTTTTCATAGTTTCCTGTCCCACAAAATAGATAGGTTTTAACAACAAGTCAAAGTCCTTTGGTTTGATTTTGTTTGGTTGTTTTAAATATGTTTCTAGTAGATAAGCTTATGTATATAGTGTACATAAATTTAGATAGTTTTATGCGAGTTTGAATAGTGTTTTTTACGTATTGAATTAGTTCCTCGTAAAAGGTTAGAATTTAAATAATCAATCTTTATTAATATAAGGTATGAAACTGATTAAACTCGATTTAATCTAATATATAAATAAAAATAGTTAAAAAGAAACTTTCAATTTCATATGTTCTCATTCTTAATTGATGCTTCTTCTTGCATTTGAAAGATTAATATTATAATTATGAAAAATAATTATATATTTTTAGATGAAAGTAATAATTTGTTCAAATAGGTTGCAAACTATTGCCAAAAGATATTTGATAAATCGGTTGGCTTTTTTTTTTTTTTTAGGTTAAAAATAAATTACTAAAATTTACATATCAAAGCAAAATTGTGTTATATTTGTGGGATTTAAACAATTGGGTTGGTTAAAATCTAAACAAAATAATGAGTTGACTGATTCAACTATTTTTTCCTTTCGAGATATTTAATGACAAAAAAGAAAGTAATTAATCACAATGTAAACAATGGTGCTTTCGGTAATAACAGACAAAGAAAACGCGGTTTCCCCACGGAAAAACAAGCTTTTAGGATTGGATTTTTTTTTTCCCCCATACAACCTTTTACCCCTTACGCTTTCCATACACTTTCTGTAGTTTTTGTCTTTGCTTTCACTACTTTTTCTTGCCCATAATTTCATTCTCTTTTACTTTATTTTATTTTATTGCAAAAAGTAAATAATAAATCAAATATTTATATTTGATGTATTTATTAAATATAAATTTATATATTATCAATTAATTATACGATATTATTTTATTAAAAATAAAATTATTTTATATTTATTTTTAAAAATTATTGATAAAATGATATAATATAATTTATTAATAATATATCAAATATAATTAATTGAAAAATTCTTTTATTACGAATGTTTAATATTTTAATTATATTAATTAAAATAATATTTATAAAAAATATATATTGAATGCATTGAATTCAATAAAAATAATATATATAATGCAAAAAGCTTTCTTAAGACGATAATCAAACAGTGGCTGCAAGCATCCTTGAATGGGACCATTAAAATATAATATTAATACCTAAAAATTTTTTTCAACTAATAGTCCAAAATAGATATGGAAAATATATAACTAACAACTGCCTAAACCATAATTAACGGCTTTTTTTTCTAAAGCCAATTGAAACGTTGGTTTGTTCTTGCCTCCCCAACATCTCCTTCGGTCTAGCTGTTGGTCAAAAAAAATTTTTTTATTTGATTTTTTGACAAAGGATTATTTATTTATTTATTTATATATTTTTGGTAATGAAGACTATTCCTTTTGTTTTTTGCATTTTTACATTTGTTTGATTCAAGCAAGAGAAAAAAAAGCCCTTTTAATTTACGAAGGGGAAGACCGAGGTAAGATGGTTACATTAAGCTCGGTTTGGTTGATAATTTTATATTTTATTTTTTTTGGTAAAAATTAAATAAAAATAAAAAAAGCACGTTTAGATATTAAAATATATATTTTTTAAAAAAAATATTTGTGCAAAATGTTTAATGTTAACTTTTAAATAATAGGATAGATGATTCTTCTTCGACATAAACTATGTCGTAATGTGAAGTTATATTTTAATTATTTTTTATCTTGAATCATTTAATTTTTATATTTTATTCAAGAGCATATCACTTACAATAATTATAGTATAATTAATCAATAAAAATTTAATACTACGTAAGATCTATAAAAAAATTACGTAAAATCCATAATTATAAGTATTGAACTTCTATATAATTTTTAATTATGATTAAATAATTATAATATTATAGTAAAGAGAATTGACGCTTCTCATATAATTCAAAGTTATTTTTCAAAAATAAGAAAGCAAGTAATGATATTTTAAATTTAATTGTAACTATTGCGTCTTGTTTTAAAATATAATTTTAATTAGTCATCAAAATAAAATTAAAAGTCAAAATAGCCAGTAGAGTTAACCATTGTAATTTAAGGTATGACTGCCCACGTAATATCTAAGATGTTACTCCACTCCTTGCTTAAAAAGAATAAGCCAAAACGTCTACTCATATTCATATAATTAAATGAGGTAAAGAGTTTGGAAAGAGATTTAGAGTTTTCTTAATTGGGAGGAGATGAGTTAGGTAGAGTTAATTTACATTAGATTTGAAAAATAAAATGTTTTATAATCATAGGATTAGATTAAATTAGCTTTAAAAATTATATATTAATTATAATATTTATTTATATTAATATATATAGAAATATTTTTTTATTATTTAAATAGTAATTTAAACTAACTCGAAATTAAAAATCTATCTTAAACTTGATTCAATTTAGATCAATCCAGATGAATGATTCGATTCTTGAATAAATCTATTTAATAATAATAATCAATAATAAATTAAATTGATTTACATATGTTTGCATTGATTATTTATACATCCTAAAAAAAACTTGTTAAATATAAAAAGAAGGTAAATGTTGTAGTTTTAAAGTTGGAGAAAATCCTTTTTTTTTTTTTAAATATAATAGAAGAAAAAGAGATTTGGGAGGTTCCAACTTAAAACTTTTATTAAGAACAAAATGAATCTTTTTGAAGAATTTATATTTTGGGTTATTGTATTTAGCATTAATTTTGATATCGGTCACAAATCTTAATTTTATCAAATTACATAACCAAACTTCTATTATTAACAAATTAAATCACTTATATAACTTTGTTAAAAATTGTAATGTAATACGTGACGTATTTATATGAGATATTATCTTGATGAGATGTAAAAAAAATTATATATGCATACTGAGTCAATTTTTTATTAAAATTAATTAACGAGTTGGTTTAATTGACTAGATTTATTAATAATAAAAAATTCAATGATAAAATTTGAAGGAGTAAAAAGTTTGTGACTTATATGAAAGCTAATGCTAAATTTAGTGATATAAAATATGAATATCTAGAATCTTTTTAACATATTAAGATGCTATCTTATCTTTTAACGTGTAACTTTTATTATAATCCAAATTTAAAATAATTTAAATTCGAAAGTGGCCATTTACGTTTGACTTGAATTTAGTTGGTGTAAGTTGAACCTTGAGCTTTAAGTAAATATCTTAAAGTTTGAACTTTGAACCGAGGCTTTTTATACATAAAGGTAAATTATTTTATATATATTATAAATGAAATTTAAATTTTTTTTAACTTGTGTATAAATATAATAAATAGGTTTATAATAAATTTATAAATTATCAATGAATCATATAATATTTTTTTTATTAAAAATTTTAATAAATATAAATAATTTTATTTTTAATAAAATGATATCGTGTGTTTCAATAACAATGTAGGAATTTATATGGTATTAGTACATATATAAATTTCTAATAAAAAGTATTAAAAAACTAATATAACAAAAAAAGGTTTAATTTGTTAATTTCATTTATAAAAACCGCACAATATGTAAAATACGATAAAAGTTTTCCATTTATGGTAATAAACAAAATCTTATCTTGGATTCTTGAGTAACATGCTTAGATACTGCTGTAAGTGAAGCTTTATGATCATGGAACTCTGGTACTGAAAGGAAGAAAGAACAGAAATGAATAATTAAAAAGAAAAAAAAAGAAAAGAAAACAGAATCATGGAAAATGTTTTAGTAAAATCAAAGAAGGAAGAACAAAAAGGAAAAGAAAGTAGGAAAGAATATGGGTAGAGAGAGGGAGCCCACCAAAGTCCATCTAATGTAAATTGATCATATATCGGTGGTCACCATCTTCTCTTTTTAGTATTTATAAAATCATCGAAATCCTCTTCCCAAATGCCAAATCAATTACAAACTCTTTTGGTTTTGATTGAGATTTTGCATGAAAGCATACACGTGCCCTTACCCCTAAATCTCTCCCAGTTTCTCTATTTCTTTAATTTCTTAATATTATCTTGAGATAAGAAAAGAAAAAAAAATAATATAGAAGTCAGTCATTGTTAGTTGCAAACCCCTTCAGTTTTCTCGAGAAAATTAAAACTCCTACTACAACCCAGAAAGGGCGAAAAAAAAAGAAAGAAAAATCCTCTGATGAATTTTATTTTCAAATCGAAATAGAAACCCAAAGACCAGATTCCCACAGAGAGAGAGAGAGAGGGAGATAAGAAGCTGAGAGACAAAAAGGAGAATGTGAAAGAAAGAAAAGATTCAGCGAAAGCGCGAAAAAAAGCCCTGAATCAAAGGCGGCCTAGCACCACCGCCGACCCAGTGTCTCAGTCTACTTCCGACTTAACTCTCTCTCTTTCTCTCTCTCTCTCTTTCCCTTTTTCTCTTTCTCACCGCTTGAATATGGTATTTGTTAATCTGACTGTTTTTTGATTTGTTTTAGCTCTAGTTGTTGCTTTTAGAAAAGACACTTTTATGTGAAAGAAGGTTTATTGCTGTTTTAGAGCTAGCATGTGAAAGATCCAGTATTTTTTTAGGAAAGAAAGAAAAACCCTAGTTTTATCTCTTCTACACTTGATTCACACTATATTTGAGCTGATATTCAGTTTTAGCTGAACCTTGTATTATAGATTATGGCATTTGATCAGAGCTCAATACCTAAAGATCGAACACCATTGAACGTACCTAGAACTGTAACTGAAGAGTCGCGCATTGCGGCTACAGTGGCAGCTACTAGTAATGCGAGTGGCAGAAACATCGAAGGTTTTTTTCCCAACCCATCTCAGGATCCTGGGAATCCTGGTTCCGTGCCTGTTTTTTATCCGGCAACAGTGTCTGATGCCGGTTTTGTAGGTTTAGGGTATGGCAATGCAGTGCCCTTGGCACCAGGTGTCCCTGCGTGGAGGCCTCATATGCCGTTGCCTATGCCTATGCATGTGCCTATGCCTGTGCCTGTGCCAGCGCCGGCGGGGCATCCAAGTATGAACCCGGTTGTTGGGTTTGGCTATAATCCCAATTTGAGCAATATGGTGGTTGCTAATTCTGTGGATCAGGTTAGTAATGATTTGGCATCTGGGCATAGTTATAGTCCTAGTTTTGGTAATTCGTGTACTGGGAATGAGATTGATCAGGTGAGTAATGATATAGTGCCAACAGGTTTTGGACATAGTTCCAATATGGGAAACAGTGGTAGTGGCAATGGGAGTGATCAGCCAGGTAATAAATTAATCGGTGGGGTTGGCTATAAACCAAATTTAGGACTTAGGAGTAATGGCAGTGGGGCTGATCTGGTGAGTGATGAAGGTGGGGATGATTCAGTGTCAGGGAAAAAGGTTAAGTTAATGTGTAGTTTTGGGGGGAAGATACTGCCTCGACCAAGTGATGGGATGTTGAGATATGTTGGAGGGCAGACAAGGATTATTAGTCTTAAGAGAGATGTGAGCTTCGATGAGTTTCTGCAAAAAATGGTGGACACTTATGGGCAGCCTGTGGTTATTAAGTATCAGCTTCCTGATGAGGATCTTGATGCATTGGTGTCCATTTCATGCTTGGATGATCTAGATAACATGATGGATGAGTATGAGAAAGTGGTTGAAAGGTCTTCAGATGGGTCAGCTAAATTAAGGGTATTTTTGTTTTCTGCTTCAGAACTTGATCCTACTGGTATGGTTCAATTTGGGGATTTACATGACAATGGGCAGAAATATGTTGAGGCAGTGAATGGAATTACAGAAGGAGCTGTTGGTGGCATCACGCGGAAGGAAAGTGTAGCAAGCGTGGCTTCAACACAGAATTCTGATTTAAGTGGGACTGAGGCTGTTGATAGCATTGGTGCTGGTCAAGGGGATGTTAGTGGGCCTCCATCAACAAACGTGTTATCCACTAGCGGAAATTCAGTTATTTCTCATGACAATGCTCCAAAAGTGATGGCCGTGGATCCTAATCCTGCTGTTTATTCAGATGCTTCTGCTGTTCATTTAAGAATTCCAGTGGTTAGCTCTAGTCCTCCTCAAACATTGTCTTCTCAAACTGGGGTTCAGCCGGCGAGGACGGTGCCCCTCACTTTGACACAGCAGCAATTGGGATATGATTTGCAGCAACAGTATGCATCTACATATGTTGATCCTCGCCATGAAGTTATGAACTGTACTGATTATGTGCATCTTGCACCCCAAATGGGGTTCTCAAATCCTAAGTTAGTGGGAACTACTGGTTCTGTGTTCAGCCAACAGCAGTTACATGAAAATGCTACCCCTCATCAGCTCCTTCCTGCATTGCACATGACAATGACCCCCTCCACTTCCCATATTGGTGTTAGACCAGCTGTGGTTCAGCCACTCTCGCAACCCCAACAAACTTCTTTGGAGCATTATCCTGATGAAAGCACATTAGGAACAAGGGTAGTTCAGCTTCCCGTTGGCCAGAGCCACAATATTTATCAGGCCCAGATTCCAGCGGCAGTGGTTGGAGGAGGTTATGCCTGGCATCATATTCCACAAACTGAGCATGTTGTCTTCTCAGATGGGTCATTGCCTCGGCACCAAGTAACTATTCCTGAGAAAGTCCCAAGGCTAGATGACTGCTTTATGTGTCAGAAGGCATTGCCTCATGCACACTCTGATCCTTTGGTACAGGACCAAAGAGATAGTGGTGTATCACCTGTAGTAAATACAAATTCAATTTATCATAGTCTGCGTCCAGAAGATGCTATAGGAATTTCATCAGTAAACAGAGTTGTGGTGACTGGACCAGTAGGGGATGGCTTTTCTGGACAACGAGCTGGGATCCGACAGCTTGGTCTCGTTGATCATCAAGTTGGAGGGCTTCAGTCAGAGGCTGTTGGATTCTCTCAAGGTCCTGATGCACAAATTGAACATGAAAGAAATATTTCCCGGAAAACAGATTATTCTGATAACCCTATGATTCCAGCAAGCTGGGGTTTGATGGGTTTGGCAGGGGAGTTACAATCACCATCTGTTTTGCCGACTCAATACCAGCAGTTTAATCAGGAGGTTCCACATGCTGGGACAATTGGCATTCAAGCTTTGGAACAACCAGCATATGAAGCCTCAAGAGAATATCCTGGCACAATCCATGATATCCCCAAAGAAGATATTGTAGACCCTCACTGTCTGATCCAAATTGATGGCACAATGGAGACTCTTCGGATAGGCAATGAGCTGAGTAATTCACCTGTTGATAAAACCAGAAAAGAAGACATCTTCAATGAGAGATCTGCGCAAATAGCAGGGAGAGAGGTGCTTTCTGATAATAGCTTTAGCAAACCAATTGACTCCAATGAGATGGTTCTTTTGGGTAATGTAGCAACATATTCACAACCAAACTTTGGAGCCCAAAACTTGGATTCTGTTGAAGTTCGGTATCGTTACCCTCCATTTTCCGGTGTTGAGTCAGGACATAAGTTGGATGATATTTCATTGTTGCAGCAGAAGATCATACAAAATGATTCTGAAGATGCTCCTTTGAATACTATCACCCAAACTTCCTTGTCACCATTCAATAGAGGTGGAGATATTTTGGATTCCTCCAAGTCACTTTTTAGCAATCAAGATCCTTGGAATTTGCGGCAAGATACTCACTTTCCTCCTCCTAGACCTAACAAAATTCAAACGAATAGAGAGGGGTTAGCTGCTAGAGACCCTTTTGGAGAGAACCATGTAGTAATTAGTGGGGATTCTAATGTCCAATTGGAAGATGAAGTTTTCCAGTCAGTAAGCCGTGTAAACAAGAATTATGGTTCTGACCACACACAATCCTCAAAAGGTGAGATATTTGATTTTGGTATTGCTATAAAATGTTGGCATTTATCACTTTATGTGTGAAGTAAATATTTATCGTTGTTTTCACTGCCAAAGGCTCAGCCGAGGAACTTATCAAAAAAGAACTACAAGCTGTTGCAGAAGGAGTAGCTGCTTCTGTTTTTCAGTCATCTACCCCTTCCAATCCTGACATACCAGCAGAGGGAAACACGTCTGGTTACGAAGGCAATCAAGACACAGATGTTTCAATTAGCAACACTGAAATGCAGCATAAAGCTAAATTTGAGGTGTGCAATCAAAGATCTCTTCTTCTTTATTTGTATGCTTATTGTCCTAACCCCCCTTCCCCCTTGCCTTCATTTATATGTTGCTGCCTTCTGCAGATTGCATTTATTGAGCTATCTTTCATGCTGTTTTCTTAACTTAGGAAAAGAAGACCAAACAACCAGACATAACAAATTTCGGTCTTCGAGTTGCAGATGGCATTGGTCGCTTGCAGGTTGAAGCACTGTTTTTACACTGTGTTTTTTCTTTTAAACTGTTAACCTCTATTGCCTACTAATTTGCTGTATGTTCATTTGGAAGATTATAAAAAACAGTGACCTTGAAGAGCTGCGAGAGCTTGGTTCTGGCACCTTTGGTACCGTTTATCATGGGAAGTGGCGGGGTACTGATGTTGCAATTAAACGAATCAATAATAGATGTTTTGCTGGAAAACCTTCTGAACAAGAACGCATGGTTTGGCACTTACGTTTCCTTTGGAAGCCTTCCTTCATATTAGTTCCACTTTGTAAGTTCACTCGCTAATGACTTGTACTATGTTAATTGGATATGATCAGATAGATGATTTCTGGAATGAGGCAATTAAGCTCGCTGATTTGCATCATCCCAATGTTTTGGCATTCTATGGCGTTGTGCTTGATGGTCCTGGTGGCTCTGTGGCAACAGTTACAGAGTACATGGTTAATGGTTCTTTAAGAAATGTTTTACAGAAGAATGTGAGGTACCAAAAGTTCTAGTTTTCTATGTTATACTGTATAATCTTGCCTATAATTGTGTTTCAGTTGTACATTTATCTAGTTGTAAAAAATTATTGGACAACTTGCCATTGCCAGGAATCTTGATAAGCGTAACCGACTTTTGATTGCCATGGATGTGGCTTTTGGAATGGAGTATTTGCATGGAAAGAGTATAGTGCATTTTGATTTGAAGAGTGACAATTTGCTTGTCAATCTTCGAGATCCTCACCGCCCAATATGCAAGGTTAGTGCTCAGGCCTGAGTTTTATTTGCAATCCTGTTCTGCTGCAAGGTCTGTGATGGGAAAGCTCTTGATTATTTATTCCAATCATCCTTTATGAAATTGATATTTCTTGAGATCAGCTCTGGTTATTTATTGGATGGACGTGGAAATTTGATTCCTTGCAGAAGTACATTAAGTTGGCATATTAACAGACTACTCTTGTCCTGAACTCTCAGGGTGATTGCTTTCGTAACTGAGTTAACTGATATGTAAGATATTCGGCTATTGTTGGCTGAGGATTGGGGATGGGATTTGAGTTTTATAAGGCTTTTATTGCGGAGATGTTCGTAAATTATTAAGTTCAAGAACGGTTCAAGGTCTTGTATGAATATCGTGAGCTCTTAAAGAGTAATCTCTAATTATTATTAGTAGTTTTTAATTTCTATCTGCTATAAAACCTTAACAGAAAGAGGTGGCTGGATGGACAGGCCTTAATTATTCACCATATTTGTAAAAACTCTATTTTCTTCTCATTTTACTGAAAAATGAAGGATAAAGGGAAAATTTATTATGGATTTGTTAATGAAGCATTAAAAATAAAGTTGTTCAACTCTCTTTTAAATTGTTTCATTAGATGTCATCTGCAAACTTTTGAACAAATTTATCTCGTTCCACTATCTTGTTGGGCTATAAGTATGAATAGGTGATTGATTTAGATTTTAGACATTGACTGTGAAGTTTCAAATGATTGTTATGGAAATACTAACTCTTAATTTTTTCAGAGAGTGTTTATATGCATTCCAATTAATGTTTGAGTTGAGGACCCCGATTATCGATATAAAATTATGATTTCTGGTATGTTGTTAGTCCTTTGATCAACTGTCAGGAGTGAGGTAAGTCTGATGCCAACTTGCATGGTACAACATCCTCTAAGACATTGCTGTTTATAGATTGTATCTTAATTAGCACCTGAAGTTTCTCTTGTCTTTGCTTATTGGTTTTAATGATCATTTCAATTTGATTCTGTACCCGTTCAGTGGATTTGGTTCTCATGCCTAGTTTTTGGTAACAGGTTGGTGATTTGGGTCTATCTAAGGTGAAATGTCAAACGCTGATCTCAGGTGGTGTGCGTGGAACACTTCCATGGATGGCACCGGAACTTCTGAATGGCAGCAGCAGTCTTGTCTCGGAGAAGGTTTTGTGATTTGCACATTTTCTAGTGTCTTCTATGATTTTATTTGCTTATCTACTCATGGGAAGTTTTTTTTTTTTTCATAGATATAGTTAATCGTGGGATTTATGTTTCGTTATTTACCCTAATTTAGGTTGATGTGTTCTCATTCGGTATTGTGATGTGGGAGCTTCTCACTGGAGAAGAACCATATGCAGACTTACACTATGGGGCTATTATTGGTAATTGCGTTATTTGTGAATGTAATTGGGAATTCTATTCTTTGCGCTTTGATGGATTGTAGTTTGTCTGACTGACCACTTGCCCGGAATTCGGTTCAGGTGGTATCGTGAGCAATACACTACGCCCACCAATTCCTGAATCATGTGACCCAGAATGGCGTTCATTGATGGAGAGATGCTGGTCAGCAGAGCCATCTGAGAGACCAAACTTCACCGAGATCGCGAATGAGTTACGCGCAATGGCTGCAAAAATTCCACCTAAAGGACAAAACCCAAAATAAAACTCACAACCCAACCCTCGGTTTCAAAATGGTTTTGGACAATCTACTCGTTGGCATCTCCTGTTTGCTTTGCATGGCAGTTGTAGGAATATGGTCGTAAATGTGCTTGACGTGAATGTACATGGGGAACTTAGCTTTTTAGTTTTTCTGCCAGTTTTTTTTTTTTAATTTTTTTTTATAGAAATTATACTTGCTTGATTGTGTTTTTCTTACAAATTAACCTCACTGAAAATTGAATTTGTATGCAGTTTATTTGTTAATTATGGTGAGATCTTACGTCACCTGTAAACCATTAAGGCTCAGGTGTTTACGCATGTGGGGAGGGTATGATTTTGAACTAATCAATGATCGATAGCATAGCATTGGTCTCCAAACGGACTGATCAAATTCAAGTTTTGGAGCCCTTAATTTATTCAGTTCCCTTTAATTCGAAACTGTTATGAAAATGACCGATAAAATGACCCAGCAGGCCTTAGTAATAATCTATTACATCTATAATCTATATCTAAAATATAAATTTTGGAGAAATCTGTGAAAAGCGGGCCTGTTCACAAGGCATTTTTCTTTTTTTTTCTTTTTCTTTTAAGATTTTATAATTTTGTTTTTTTTAATTTAGGAAAAATAAAATGAAAAAATAAGGTGAAGTTCATGTTAAACCACTTTAGATATTTAATTTTTTGTATGATTTTCGGATTCAGGTTGTTTCAATTTCAAGTAACTTTGGTTTTGGGTCATTTTGGTTCAGGCCATCGAGGTAAAATTCGGGTTGAACTATTATAACTATTTAATTTGTCTAGTTATTTTCGAGTTTGAGTTGTTTCATTGAGGTCATTTTAATTTCAAGTCATTTCGATTTCGGGTTGATCAAGTTTAACATTCGGATTAATTGGATTTGGGTCATTCTAGATTCGGATCATTTTTGACTTGGGATAATCAAGTTAATCGAATGGAAGAGGTATCCACATGTCACATGTTTTTTTTTAATTAAGTTTTATTATTTTGATTTTCTTTGACTTGGAAAAAAAATAAAATGAAAAAGATGTGAAATTCGGGCCAAACCATTTCAGGTATTTAAATTTTGAACAATAGAAGAATACAATGCTATGCCAACCAACTCGAGCTCGAATTGACCTGAATCTAGGATGGCCTAAACTCGAAATGCCTTGAATCCAAAATAACCAAATCAGATAAATCCGAGTGTTAAATTTATTTGACTAGAACTTGATTAGCTTAGGTGCTAAACTTAATCAACATGAACCCGAAACAACCTAAACATGATTAACTCAATGTTAAACCTAATTGATCCGAAGCCAAAAATAGTTCAAACCTGAAATGACTCGAAACCGACATGAACTTGAAATGATCTGAACCCAAAAATACTCAAAAATTTACTAACCCGAAAAGACCTAACTCAAAAATAACACGACCTGAAACTAACCCAACTAGCCCAATTTACAGATTTAATTTCCCTTAAGTTTTTCTCTTTTCTTTTTATCTTAAAAAAAATTATTTTGCTTAATTTTTTGTTTTTCAAAAAATCTTAACCAATAATTTTTTTTACTTATTACTGATATTTTGTTAAATATGCGTTCTTATCTGCATCCAGGACTTTCCCTATGCTCAATTTATTCTATATTCTTTTAATATCATTATAATTAATGAAATTTATATAAATTAAAAATTATTATAATGAATACATAATTAATTTATAATTTTTTTTAATATTACATTGAAAAAAAAAAGTCCTACGGCATCGCGCAGTCAAACAACTAAAATATAATACAATAATATAATATAAATATATATATATATATATAAGTGCCAACCCAAAAACTACAAATAGTGAAAGGCATTTATACGCTTTATAATTTCTTAAATTACTATTTATTCTTAATAAATAATTTTTTAATTAAATTAACATATAATTAATTTTTTTATAATTTAAATAATTATTACACGTGTATATTATTAATTAATTACATATAATATTTTGCAAGTGCGATGCACATATATTATTATTAATTATATAATATTTTCTACACAGGCAATGCACATATATATTGTTATTAATTATATATTATATTTTATATGAATTAATAATTTTATAATTAAATTAATTATATATTAATTTTTTTATAACCTAAATAATTATTGCATGTCTGTATTGTTATCAATTACATATTATATTATGTACATGCAATGCATGTGTATATTATTATTAATTACATATTATATTATGCACTTATAACACCCACGTATATTGTTATTAATTATATATATTATATTCTACATTAATTAATAATTTTTTAATTAAATTAAATATGATTAATTTCTTTATAACCTAAGTAATTATTACATGTGCATATTGCTAATTTGCTATTACCAACTAACTTCGGCATGTTTACGCTTTCTCCTTCTTCAGAAAACGTTTTAAAGAAAACTGCAATCTTGCTGGTAATTTATAAACAAAAACACTGCTATTGTTCACATAAAAGAGAAGTGCAAACAATCAATAACCCATAGCTGAGAGGGTAGCGAAAAAATCTTCTAAAAGTGCGTGATTGTTTTAAAAGGACAAATATTCATATTAACACTTACACTTACACTCAAGTTCAAATAACATAAATTCATACTTATATTACAAACCAAATAGTAGCCAGGCAAAAGCCAAATACAGCAGTTTCCTTAGCTGTAAGCAGCCTGTCTTGTACATCTTTGTTTCTAGAAACTATTAGATTTCCCTTCCACTTATTACATATGTCTACGATAAACTATTTGGGTATAAATATCTTTGTTTAATTTGAGAATTGTCATTCTCGTCATCCTGTTTTGCAGAAAAATTTGGTTCCATGAAGGACTTACTATTACTAACCCTTTTCGAGTCTTGGGTCCTTTTGTAAGACCGAGCACTAACATGATTTACTGACCGGTCCTTAAAGAATGCTATTGGCAGATAAAGAGCTAAAAGAGAGGATCCAAGATATGTCACAGCAAACAGATGTCCGTAGTTTTCAGATACACTTCATCGAAGCATATATAATATGTATATCAATATTTTTTATATATAAAAATATCAACTCATTTTTATTTATAGAAATACCAACTCAAAAACTGCAGAAAGTGAATGATATTTATACCTTTCATAATTTCTTAAATTATCATTTTATCTTTAATTAATAATTTTCTAAAAAATTAAAATATAATTTATTTTTATTTAATGAATTATCATTTTATCTTTAATTACATATTATATTTTGTATGTACAATGTACATGTATATTATTATTAATTACATATTATATTATTCATGTGCGATGCACGCGTATGTTGTTATTAATTATTTATTATATTCAAAATGAATAAATAATATTCTAATTAAATTAAAATAGAATTAATTTTTATTCCAACGGAATTTGTTAATTATTTTTTAGTAGCATTTAATTTAGGTTAATTACCTAAGAATATCAAATCAACGCCTGTGGCTAGATTAATGTTTTGTATATTTATACAATTTTCACGTGTTATTATTATATGTTAAACTATTATACATTTAAATAAATTTTGATATGTTAATAATTTATGTTATATAAATTTTAATATATTAATATTATTTTATATCATATCGTATATTAATTATTTTCTTTACATCGTATTAATATCACGTAAATAATTGAACTGTGTCTAAAAGTTGTTAGCTCCACCCATTGCATATATACTGTATTGTTTTTTTTTTTTTTTTTTAAAGTCTATAAACGAGCTAAAAAGCAAATGACATTCTCGTGTCCATTGAAAGGACAAATCTGGGAGAGTAATAAAATCAAAAGTTGATTATTAATTAATTAACCTCAAATGGAAATACACAGCAGTCAACATGCTTAAGAAACTCGTATTGAAAAAAGCCTCTATTTCCAATTAAAAACAGTAGGACCTTTTATATACATATATATATATATATATCTATTCAATTTTAAAGAGAAACCAATCTTCATGCGGACGAATTCATCATTAAAGCATCAAAACATACAAAGGAGATAAATTAACTGTTGTCGATGAGCATGGAAATGAAGTTTGGGGTTAACAGTTGTGATTGGTTTAGCCTCTTTTGTCTCCAATGTCGGCGAAAACGATTTCGATGAAACTGATTCGGTTCTGCACCAGAGTAGAGTGCAATTAGAGACATGGTTGAAATGCAAACCGAAAAAACTGAAACAAGTCTCGGAGAAAAGTAGCAGGGACAAAGTAGAAGAATTATATCATGAAGAAGAGTGGATATTGCATTAAGTGGAAGACTCAAAAGCCAATATGATCCTTGCAGCTATGCTTTCAACTTTGACAATAGTGCAGATAAAGGAGATTATTTGCATCTGTATTTCTTGTCCAGGATTTCAACCTATCCTCTTAGAATTTAAAGTAGAGTAATGTTCTTCGGGTTTTTTATTCTTGAAAGCCTGAAAGCTAATTAACATGAATTTAATTTTGAGGAATGTGTGCAATGTCAAATAATTGGTATTAAATGTAGGGCCTTTAAAATGAAGTTTGAATTGAAATTGTTTATGTTTGCACCTTCAGCTATATACGCCAGTTTTTCAGGCATGGATTAACTCCAAGCCAGTGGAAGATTTCAGTACAAAATGCAATTAGCAACTTGGCATAGCATAGGGACAAAATGTAGAACTAGATATTCTAGTATTTGCAAAAGGGAAATGCATACATCCATACAGCTTAGTTACTTCACCAGGTGAAAGATGTCTTGGTTCTTCTTGTCATTGCGAATATCCACAGCAATAATATTTCTTATGACCGTAACCACGATAACAGAATGTGACCAAAAATATGTCCATGACCAAGAAATTGGAGCAATACCTTGGTTTCTTGACATTAGAAAAATGCATAATGTTACAGGCAGTCTACAAGACAAATTCAGCAAAGAAATTAAAAAAAAAAAAAATTGAGGTTGTTTGAGAAACCATAAGGGCCAGAGTGAAACTGAAGAACCAGACAATCATGCCTTGCCTTTTTTGCAACCGAGCAATGATGAAGTAAATTTTGAAGCACGATGATATTATCTTTACTTGTGTATTCCATGGTTTTATTTAGTGCTGCTTTGACGCCATAGTTCTGAAAATTAAGCACAGTCATCTCAGAAGATACAAACAGAGACAATGGAACCATTCCACAAATAAAATATATAATAGAAGAAATTACACCGGAAGGCTTTACAAATTTTGACTAACTGAAAATGAGACACCTCGAAACCTCGTGTCTCAGACAATACAATTACCAGTCAATCGCTTCACTGGAAGAAACATTTCATATAACGAACAAGTAGACAATTACATTATCCCAGCAATTCTTTTTCTTATTTCTAAGCTGCGGCTTCTTTTACTAACTTCTAGGATATGGGGCTAACTGAGTACTGAAATAACAGACTGATAGCTGCTAATATAATTTATTCATAATAGCTAGTAAGTTCCCAAAAGCTTAGATGGCAATATTCATAATAACACACTGATGCTCCTCGCTCCTGTTGTTGCTCAGCTCTCAAATTCAGCTTCCATCTTCCCATTAGCTACCGTATCATTCAATGAGGCTTATTGTCTAAACCAAAAAAAAAAAAAGAAAAAGGGTTTTTGCTCCGTGTTTTAACTTTCTGCTTTCTTCCCAAATTGGCGGAGCAGTTCCTAATGTTCATTTTTTGCTAAATGCGACTGCATTCAGTTTCTAACATTCGTGCAAATATAAGCGGCAACAGGCAACCAGTTCAATCTCCTTGGAGCCCTTTGTCCTTCTGGTTTTGCCTCAAAAAAAAAAAAAAAAAAAAAAAAAAAAAAAAAGGCTGCAACTACAAGCATTCCCTTCATTGCGGTTTGTGTGTGGATCCGACTTTGAATTAAAAGGTGAAGAGATTCAGAACAGTAGCCTAACATTGATTTTTTTTTTCCCCTTTCCTCATTTAGATTGTAGGCATAGCCAATCTGCATATATGACATGATTAGGTCGAAGACTACTAGAACCGTCAGTTATAGTCTCTTTTGCTCTTCAAAACCCTAAGCACAGCAACAAAGCTATATGTTCCTTATATCAAATGCTGTAAAAAAAAAGAAACCTACAGGGAGCTGCTTATCACTACCAACAAAATATTGCTTGGAACAGATATATTTTGTGATTATACTCAATTCAAGTGAAAATTTTACCACCTTTGAATGTTGCCATTTACACGAATTATGTGAATGGGATGGCCATGGACTCTTCAAACCTCCTTTTTTTTTTTTTTTTTTTCTTTTTCTAGCTTCATGGAAGGAGCTAGTAAGTTGTAGTAGTTGAAGAAGAATCAATACTGTGATCTGGCGGCTGGTTCAGAGTTGAGACAGATGAGTTTTTTGCAAGTATCATGGTAAAAGCACTGCTGGGTTTAAAATTTTAACTAATTAATTAATTTCACTTGAAATTATTGATCCAACTTAATCAAATTAAAGTAAAATATATTATATATTGTTGATGTCTTCTTTGCTGGTACTAGGGGTTGCTGGTACTAGGGGTTGGGCAAAATCCTGCAATACAGAAAAGTTAGAAGGGTGCCGGAGGTAGTGCTCCGGGGACCCTCTCCGATGGTTAAGTTAGTATGAGGGTTTTTGGAAATATAGCCATGGAAACTAAGAAAAGTGGAGATCCCTTACCTTTGGGTTTGCTTACCCTTTTATAAGTGCTATCTGGAGACATAGTGTCAGATGGTTTATTGGTGACATGACCATCGCCGAGCTAGATGTCGGCTATGGTGTCTAGTGGTTGGTTCGGCCAGTCGGCTGCCGGTCAGGATGTCAATCAGCATTTATTGTTGTTGTCAGTGGGTCAAATCGTTGTCAGGTGAGACTTGGCGATCGACAATTACAATAGTGACTGTCGGGTGAGACTTGGCGATCGTCATATAAGCAGTGTTGTTTCGATCGTTGCAATATGGCGATCGGCATGTAAAGGTAGTGCCGTTTTGGTCGTCGCCATGTGCGGTCATAACACATATGATTTCAAAATATTTATAAATTACATTGTATTTATATAATTTGACGCAATCGTTATGTAGGTGAAAAAAATATTTTAAAAAATAAGTAATAAGTAAAAAAGTGAAAGTTTAAAAAAAATGAGTATTTTTGTTGAAAAAGTGAATAGTTTTAAGAATAAACAAAGTAATATCTTTTTTCTTAATGCATGCATGTAAAAATTTAAAATACATAAAAATAAATATTTTACTTTTAATAATACGATTATATTTGGTATTTTTATATTTTTAATAACTAAATTAATATCATCTAACTCGTGACACCAAACACAGTTAAACAATATTATAAATAGCATAGATAATATATTTTAAAATAAATTTATAAAATCAAATAGTTTGATTTATTTAATTGTAAATTTAAAAGATATATAAACAACTAAATTAATCAAATAAATTATTTTTTAATTAATTAATAGTAGAAACGAATAAATCAAATTAAATCAATACATTTAACTTAATTAAATATATTGGTATCTCATTTATTTATTTTTTCTTCTTAGTTCCCAACTCCTTTCTCCTAGCAAAACATTAAACAACGTTAAACCAATAGTTGATTTTAACTTTTCATCACCCAATAAAGTAATATGATCAACTCAATTTGTTGTATTTTCTTGTTTTATTTTCTTTTGGGTTAATTTGTTACATTGGTTTAAAACAATATTTCGACTTTTAACATAAAATGCTTTTGAAAAAACTAATTATTAAAGTTTAATCATTTACTTGAGTTAAAAAAAAAAAAGGACATAATTTTAATTTCCCTTTTGATATCAATTTATCTTATAATATGAGTCACTATTATCTTGTTTAATTACTGTTTTCTTTAAATTACTCAAAATCCAAATATAACTTTAAAATTCAAATTTATCTTTTTCTTTTCAATAAACAAAATAGAATATACTTCATTGTTGGTAAAATATATATATATATATTTATTAACAAAATAAGTTATATTTTAAAAGAAATAATATGTCCAAAAAAGATGAGTTATTTTTTAATAGCTATTTTTTTTTCAAATTAAAAAAATGTAAATATCTTAAATTTTATTTTGTTATTATATATATTTTTAATTGAGTTAACGTCATTTAATTCAAGATATCTAACTTAATTAGCGATTTTATATCGCCATAGATATAAAATCATCTCATTTTTTGTTTAATTTGGACTTTAACATATTTGTGTGTATGGAAAGGTCTACCATCAAGCATATTATCTTAAATTTCAAAATTCTTTTGGTATTCAAAACAAAAATTAAGAAAAAAAACATTTTTTTGTCAAAGGAAATATAAATAATTTTTAAAAAAGCTTCAACCTGAAAAGTAAATTTAAAATTAGAGAAAAAAATTACATATTCGAATTTTTAATCTATAGGATAGCACTTATTAGAATCAAGTATACAAACTAATCGAGCTAAGGCTAAGTTCAAAAAATTAATGAAATTGCTCTCTAATTAATTCTAGGAAAAGGGAAAAAAAGAAAGAAGGCAAGAAAGAAAGTGTACTTTGTATTTGGTCCCTCCATTTTAATTTTTTCTTTTCACGTTTCTTTAAAGCCTTAAATGTGAAAAACGAAGCATTTTCTTTGAACATATAATTGACAATTAACTATAAATAAACCTATTTTCCACTCTCCTTTTTGTTCCATTTCGATCTGTTTTGTCATTATTTAAATTAAAAAAAATAAAGTAAATGACGAAATCCACTAAGATTTATTTTACTACCTTTTAACTTTTTTTTTAAAACAAAAAAAAAATTGTTTAGTACCTTTTAACTTATTTTAATAGTTGAGGGTTGCATCGAACAAAGCAGCCGACCAAAGATGGCAAAGAGAGTTTCTAAAATAATGTGTATAAACCCAAAAGCCAATACACTACATTTTCAATTGAATTTTTTTTAATCTATCGTGTTAATCTTATTCTGATTTTCGCATCACATTAATTTAATTTACGGTCCAATTAAATGATTAAATTTAGATTACATTGACGCGGTGAGAGACTTACCAATTATTCGAATAAAATATCATTGAAATATAGGACAAAGTTAAAAATAAATAAATAGAAGGAAGAGTTCAAAGGATAGTAAAATTGTTGGTTGAAAGATACCCCTTTTGTTTTCTCTTATGCAATTTCGTGATCGACTTGCTTAACTCAAAAGCCGAAAAACAAACGTGTTCTAGAAATGCCCACTTGGAAACACTCCATGTTTCTTGGTTAGCTCTTACCAGATATCAACAAAACCAAAAGAAAAGGGGAAATGCTTAAAACTTGCCGATGCCAATTTCAAGATCGCTTCTCATATTCAACGTTATTACATTCCGTGATGGATTAAGGCAAAAACCATGATCAAACATTCAAACCCAAGAAGTAAATGAAAAACATGACAAGATGTTGAGTATATTGACTCTAATATACAGAGATATGAAAAAGGATTTTGGCGAATTTTACACCCCCCCACCAACAAGTAGAGAGCAGCCAATTTTGATTTAGGCCATCCTTTTTTCCACAGTAATGGATTTACGAGGCCAATTAATCAAAAATAATGCAATCAATAAAATACCTCATCACCCAGTGATCTGTACTTATTCTAAAACCAGAACAAAATATGATCCCCAACATCACAAAAGGAACAAAATTTATTCATTCCGAATCCCTTTCATATTCATTTTCACTCCTTAGCTTTAATGGCCGGCTGATTATTTTCCACGTCTTCTTTATATGATTCAAATGGCTGCTTCCCTGCAGGCCAATGAACCCCAGCGGCCAAAGGAGCCGGCGAGGAAGACGGAGAAGAATGACAAGAAGCTGCTGATAAGGCCAAGCATCCCTCACTCCAGGCTCTCCTTAGAGGATAGGACACGATCTTGCTCTTATGGAATGCGCCGGGACAATTCCCTCGTGACTTGTCGTGGAGGGCACATCGGCAGTTCCGGTGGTAAGGCCGGCGCTCGATGCTGATGTCGCAGCCGGAGATGCACCCTTCGTAGAGCGACAGTAAAAGTCCTTCACCAGCTCCCGCGGCCATGTTCCTTAATTAACGCAACCACAGCCTTTGTGGGTTTTTTTTTTTTTTGGGTTCCTAACTTTCCAATGTAACGGAACAATGGGGGCATTTATAGAAAAGATAGCTTCGGTACTTTTGGTAGAACGAAAAGACAAAGGGCTGTTTTGTTGGGGAACGCTACACGCCGCAATGTCATGTGCCATTAGCAATGAATAAAAAATCGAAGCAGAGATCAAAATAGTATGATTTCCGAGTTACTGATTTAATTAATATATTTAATTTAAAAATAAATTTAATATTAAAATATAAATTTAATATTAAATAAGTATCGAATATAATATTTACTTAATAAAAATCTATATTTCATTTAATAATATAATTTTTAATATAATATATAATTAAAAAATCTCGTTATTTAAAAAAATTTCTTAATAATTTTTTACTTTTTTTATTAATTAAATTAATTTATTAGACCTTCGATTTTTTGTTATACTGCAAACCGAACAGACCATTTATCCCCAATTGGACTGGTCTGACAAACCTATTGGATCCAATATTTCAAAACTGGGCATCGGCGCTGTGGAAGCAGTGTCTTGAGGATCGGTTCATAGGCTTACTAGCATACATCTAGGCCTCTTTAAAAATTATATTATGATTTCAAAATTTTTAAATTTGAGTTTATATTCAAATTTAATATAATTTGATTTAATTATTAAATTTATTTTTTAAATATATTAAAAATTTATTTTTATAATTAAAATTAAATAAATAAAAAATTTAAATTAGATTAACCCAAATCATAAACTTTTATACTAAAAAAAAAAAAGGATTGCTCAAATTTTGAGCAAATCTACATACGTAGGCTTGTTGATTTGTGTTGCTGACTAGTGAGCAAATAAATATAAAAAGATAAAGATAAAAGAATTAGGAGAAAAAAATTGGAGAAATTGGGGAAATCACCGACAAGAAAGTATCTTAGGTTGTCTCAAAAGTTGCATTGAAGGTTTACTTTATTGACCCAGGTTTTGTAGGGAAGTGTTTGGTCTGATTATATAAGGGATTATGCTTATTGAAAGTGTTCACTCTAGCTCTTGTTACGAATCGGTTAGACCTATGAAATTGATAAGAATTTAGGGAGTAAACCAAAGTTTTAAGACTATTACTGTAAGGTCGGTTGTGGACATTAACATTGGCATGAATTAATTGGACTAGGTCCTAGGCATACATTAATTATTAATGTAGTTAGAATCTATTTATGATGTGCCCTTGGATTCCGTAAACCCTAATTCGAGCCTTGAAATAGAAGCAAACCTAGGAAATGGGAGAAAATCCATGCACTTTACTACTCCAGCAATTAACGCATTATAATTCAAGCCACAAGACCATATATAAATATTTCAGATATTATGAATATTAAAAAAAAATTACATTGAAAGTTAAATTAGTGTGATCTTTAGCTATTAACAGTTAGATTTATTAGTTGGATTAATTGTTTTGAATTAAAATATTTTAAATTACTAATTTAGTGGGATCAATCGGTTAAATCGAGTAATTTGAACTAAAATTTTTTAAATGTTAAGAAAACTTTTAACTTTAAATAAATCATATATATATATAGTAAATAATTGATAAGAATATAAATCTAAGAGGTTATAGGTTCTAATCTTATCACTTAAAAAAAATTTGAAAAAAATTAAAAATGAAAGAACATAACTAATTTTTTTTTTTTTTCAGTTTGGGTCAACTTGTTGGAATAGAAATATAGGATAACTTGTCAAGGAGAAAATAGAAATGTTGGTGTATCTGAAAAATCAAGATAAGATACAGTGAAATGAAGAATGCATCCCAAATGTTTATTGCTTCAATGAAATGCATGGCAAATATATATATATATATGTGTATATATATATATAATATTATGTGTGTGTGTCTACTGTTTTTGCTGTTTGAAATATTTCACACCTACTTCACCACCAGCTAGGGAATGCTTGACGATTTTAGAAATATATGTTGGTTTTTTTTTTTTTTTTTTTTAAAGAAAAGGAAGAAGAAAACCTAAATGACAGTTTTTAAAACAGGAAATGTTCCTGTAAGCCAACTATTTGAAAATTTAATTGAGAGCTTTGAGTGTATATTGGGCTCTTTAAGTCTTTAATATTTATAGTGACACCATTGCAAACGAAAAGCAGTTCAAAAACTTTCTGCTACCCCTTATATCAAGCATGAAATTAGTGTGCTTTTCCTAGTTCCAATCACTGTTCTTTATCCATTTTCCTTTTCAAATTTAAGAAATATATCTATATATATATATATATATATATATACATATATCCAAGGCATCAACTGATTCAACTTTAAGTTTCATTTGTCAATTTTAGTAGCCAAATAAAAATGTTAACAATGGTCACAAGAAATGATATGCATTAAAAAAAGACCTTGCCAAGGAGGCCCAAGCACAGATGAATGAGGAGTTATCTGGGTGGAAGCTAGTAGTTGGGGATGTTTTCCGTGCCCCATCAAATCCTGCTCTTTTGTGTATTATGATTGGGAATGGAGTTCAGATCCTTGGGATTGCAGTTGTGACAATATTGTTTGCAGCACTTGGATTTTTACGTCACCAGCATTCGGTGGAAGTCTTATTACAGGTATGCTGTTTTTCTTCGTGGTTCTTTGTATCCCAGCTGCATATGTTGCAGTTCGTCTTTGGAGAACAATTGGCTGTGGTGATCATGAGGGATGGATTTCTGTTGCTTGGAAGGCTGCTTGTTTCTTCCCCGGTATTGCCTTTTTTATTCTAACCACTTTGAATTTCCTGCTGTGCGGAAGTCACAGCACAGGAGTCATTCCATTTTCTCTCTTCGTTATTCTTCTTGTACTTTGGTTCTGTATCTCGGTTCCACTCACCCTAGTTGGTGGATACTTCGGGGCTAAGGCACGTCGCAATTGAATACCCTGATCGAACCATGCAGATCCCTTGGGAAATTCCGGCTCAAAAGTACCCATCCTGGCTATTATTTCCTGGTGCTGGGACTCTGCCTTTTGGTACCCTTTTCATCTAGCTTTTCTTCATCATGTCTAGCATCTGGATGGGGCGAGTATAGTATGTTTCAGATTTCTATTCGTTGTTCTAATCCTACTTGTCGTGGTTTGCGCTGAAATATCTTTAGTGTTAACTTACATGCATCTCTGCGTGGGGGACTGGAAATGGTGTTGGAAATCCTTCTTTGCTTCCGGTTCAGTTGCCATCTACATCTTCTTGTACTCCATAAACTATCTCATATTCGATCTTAAGAGTTTGAGTGGACCTGTCTTCATGGTTCTCGCAATCATGTTTGCAACAGGCACAGTCCGATTCCTTTCTTCTTTCTGGTTCGTGCATTATTTATTCTCTTCGGTAAAGCTGGATTAAAGAAAGCTTATCCAAGCACAAAAATTGGCACATTGAAGAGTTAAATTGGTACTTGAAGAGGCTCTAGAGGGAAAAAATTAACAATAATTTAGTCCTTACATTAGTCAATCATCCATTCAATTTGAGCTTTTACTTTGTTAGGAAACTTTTGTAAGTGTAATACAATAACTTGGCCTTGTTTAGCTCATTTCTTTATTAGATATCTATGATGCAAAATAATGCAGTAGGAGTCTGATGCATTGGAGGCTGATTTAGGTTGTGTTGGGCAAATTTATTTGAGGTTGTTACACAATTTTCTTGGTTATTTTCAGTCGGAAATGCAATGAGAGCACATATCACCATTGTTTTTTTTGGGGTTTGCTTTTGTGCTTTTCTTTCTATCCATTCTACTTTCAAGTTGAGCTCAAAAAAAAAAAAAAAAAAGTGCTTGATTTCTCAAAAGAGAATTACTTGTCGCGAGCGGTGATGCAAAGCGTTGATGGGGTTCTCAGTCTGTCCCCTTGGTTTTGAAATTTTGGCCACCCTCCCAACTGTGACCATGACAGTAATTCCTTGGTTCATTGACGCGGTCTTCCAAAATTTAAAGGCTTTGCACAAAGAAGTCAGGGATTTCTAATTGATAGCTTTCACTTCTATTAATGTGAGGGTGAAGTTCCGTCGTTTCTAGGAGTGAGCACTTATATGATCATACTAGTGTTCTGAAATATTTGCGTATAAGACGTATTTGATTAATCAAATGAAATATATTTTAAATACAGTCAAACTTTAACATGTTTTTGGTAAGTGACGATGGAATGTTAGAACATATTTTATTTTCAACATTATTAAAATCTAATTTATTTTGGTAAGAACAGGAAATTGATGAATATTTTTAAAGTAAGAATGAGACAGTATTCTAAGTAGTGGAACTTGAAAGCATAGCACCGATTGTTTCTCATTCTATAATGATAAGAACATTTCACTTGCAATTATTCAATCACTGTTCAAAAATTATATAAAAATTTAACTATACATTATATTTTAATAAATTTTACAAATTTTACGTAATTTTAAATATTGATAGCTTAATATAAGAGACTTTCTTTCTGTAATAATATTGCAACTATTCTTGGTTGGACCCAAAAAAATATATATATATATAGGACTCACATACAACCAATTCACTTTTTATGAAACATTAGATGGACGCGGGTCTAGCTCTGAAGCTTTTCTGCAAGTATCAGTTTGCGCCTGGTAAAACTATGCATAACTGTAAAGTTATAATTTTGCATATAAATTTGTGTTCAGTGACACTATGCATATTTGTAAAATTGTAATTCTGTAACACACCAATCGTTGATCAATAGATTTAATTTAATCAATGCAAAACACAAAACAACTAGACTTTTTTTTAGCCTCGAAGTTTCTCCCGACAACCCTTTTGTGTAGTTAAATAAGTGAAAGAATAAGATACTAAAAAGAAATGATACCGAGACACGTCTCGAAAAGTTTTTTCAACTTTTCAGACTTCCTATATGACATCACTGAAAGCCAAAGTCTAAATGACAAAACTTCGGCTACATAAGCGGAAGCAACCACGCCTCGCAAACCAGGGATCATGCCTCGGGTGGACACACGACATGAAAACCAGTAAGACTGGAGTCCATTAATAAGCAACCAATAAAAGCATGCGACCTCTTAAAATAGAGGAATAAAAATAACGGGGTGCACCATAAATGAAAATAATAGAATACAGAGAATATTATGTATTTCGCGAATCAAACCCCAATTCACATCAGATTCGTGCTCAACTGCTTTGAATTCTTTGAAATTCCCTAACTGCAGGCACTCCATTTGCCAACAGGAAGAAGAAGAAGAAGAAGAAGAAGAAGAACAAAATGACTTCATAAGGGATCAAATGAAAAAAAAAAAAAAAAAGCATGAAAAATATGAGATGATCATCATAGGGCCATCGAAAGATATAACACTAACTAGCTGCCTACACGGATGAAACACCCATCTGCCCTACAAAAAGATATCTGAACAAGGACCAAAGCAAATATATTTTTGTGCATGTCCAACGGCAATAATGGGAATTATGTGCAGCTTGAACATACATGCAATGCAGCGGCAAGAGAAGTAGAAAAAATTAAAAATTAAAAAAACAAATGACCCTGAATGAACGCAGAGAACAATTCTCTCCAATGAGTGTGGCCATGACGCCTAGCAGGTTGTCGAGAACCCAACACATGATGCAAAGAAAGCCGAAATACATCACCAAATCATTTCCAGCTGCTGTTCTTGCCACTTTAGCCTCTTGTTTGCCGAGTATTGTATGACTTGCAAAATGGGCATTTTTGAGCCAGGACATGATACCGAACCTCTGATTTCGTACCACAATCATTGCAAAGGATTGAAACCTGTTAATCAAAACTAAAATTTGTAAACAAAAATGAATTTCAACTAAAATCATCTCAGGTTTGTCAGTCATTCTTTATGCTTAAAAGACATGTTATATGATACATGGTTAGTAGGCAGGGCTCCCAGCTGTCAGAAAAATACACAAAAGACATAATATGTAAAAAGAAGAGAATCTGAGATCACAAACCATTTTAGTTTGATATGGTTCCAGCATTGGTGTAGCTGCGATCTCCTCATCAAATTTCTCCCAAACCTTTAACATGTCGCAAACTGACTTGGAGCAAAGAGGACAGGCATATCTGTTGCAACGATTAGCATACCAGTCAAGATACAGTAAAGTTACAAATAATATGAAATAGTCATACCAGAGATCGACCTGAAGCACTCACTGAAATGGTCCCTCATCTCCTTCAAGCAATCTGAGTGAATGGTATGTCCGCATGGCAGAACTATAACATCATATCTTGACTCAAACAGAAACTGCAAATCAAATGGTGGCTTTCAGTTGGGCATATCAAAGCAAATTATTAATCTATTTAATCGAAAATAGGAGAATTTTTCATTGAAATTACCTCAAAGCATACAGGACAGTCATGATGCATTGCTCCTTCCACACAGGGATGGCTGTTTTTCAGAAGAATTGAATAGCAGCAACCTTCATGCAACAAGAAGCACAAAAGAAAGCAGATAAAAGTATTGGTAATGTTCAAATACCCAATAAGCTCTAACACAAACCTGTACAACATAGAATCAGATTCTCTTACCACACTTGTAGCAATGGAAGAAGTTCTCCCGTCCCCCAATTCTGGAAGAAAATAAGAATGCAACGACAAGAGTAATAGGCAAATGCAGTGACACGATAAAAGGAAAAAAGTGAAGCAGGAAATAAGGAAACCAATTTCATAAAGAATACTAAGACAGTTGGGGGGGGGGGAGAAAAAAAAAAAGCAAAAACTTGTCGGCAAAAACTGAAGAGGCAGAAATAAGGAGACCGGTTTCTCAAAACTTGAAGGATATGAAGAAAGCAATGGCACTTTCAACTAAGCTAGGTCCTCCAATCACATTAGGATTCTCGCTTACAATTTCAAATTATGGATAAAAATGGTGAATATAACATGATGGACTACTGTCTTAGGGTTAAACCCATAAAAATAATCCACAGAAAACCATTCCTGCACAAAAAAATTATGGCAAAGAAAACAGGGACATGAACATCATACCTACAGATTCCACAACCATCACAATGATACTGTCTCTCTGATGTCTGCATAGTAGAAATAATATTAGTATGCCAGCACATGCATTGTTTTAATCTTTGTGCAAAAAATAAAGAGCTGAAACAAGAAGAAAAGTAACAAAACTATAAAAGATGAGAACCCCAAGGTTCACCATTCCGTTGCTAGACTAGAGAATTGTTATCCACTTACATCATCATCAAAAAGTTTACAGGCCTCGCAGAAATATTTCCCCATACATACGCCACAGTTAATACAGACTTGTTGGACCTGTTCAAAATGAAATCAAAAGCAAACTAGTGTAGGGCAATGCCGACTGCATGTAAAAATCTTCTGAAGCACTAAATTCTACTAATTAAAGTTTTCCTTGTCATAAAAAATACCATCATTCCTCTATCCCATGAGGTCTAATGCTGACAACTTTCCTATCAAAGAAAAATGCTTAATGAAAAGCAAAAAAATTAAATTATTCTAATTTACCTCTTGTTCTGTGCCACATAGTGAACAAATGACCTACAAACATTTAGAGGAAAAAATTGAAAATGTCAGTAACATGGGGCGTTACTACGGCCAATACAAAGAAAAGATTTTCAGGGACCAAATGGTAGAAAGAAAGAAAAGCTGACTTCAAAGGTACAGATACCTGACCGACTTGATGGCGTGGGATATCATGTCTGAGCTTCTGGTAAACATTGATATTGTTCTGAACATAATCAATAATAAATCGCACATTAATGTTATTGAAATCAATAAAAGGAAATATGTTTTTTTTTTATGATAGAATGAGAATACTTCTCAACTTGCCAGTTCCATATTAGAATGATTGGTCATAGCTAGTGCTAGATATTTTCAATAAAAGCATGCACAAATTTAAACTTAATGATTGGAAGGCATCCTGAAACAAATTAAGTAAAAATGTATGATACTATGTTACTCAGATGCGGGTTTGAGTGTCGGATACGGGTCTATGTCCAACATAAGCATGTTCAATTTTTTTCTAAGTTTTTCCGTGAATTTAGAGGGTTGTATCCCTATATCCATATCCATATATGGGTTAAATATAGGTGTCAGACACAGACACCTTAAGAAGAATAGAGTCGGAGCAACATAGGTATGATATCCACTCATATTATTAATAATAGCATTCTCAAACTACAATGTCATATAGATAGCAATTTATGTTAAACCATGGAATGTTAAAAAGAGAGAACTAACTTTTGCCTTATTATGACAATGGTGACAATCAAAGATCTCACCACAACAAGGGGCTCTAATCCGGCACCTTCTTTGATAATGTGAGCAACCGGAGAAAAAAGGGGAAAAGAAACAGCACACGATATTGATTAACAGAAAAAGAAAGTAAACCTGAGTGGAAATAAATTAAAGTGAAGCAAATGACTAGTGCATACCCAAACTCCTTAAACCCCTTCTCCAGCACTTCAATAGCTTCTTCCTCATATGATTCTAATTTGACCACACAATTCCCACCAGACTGAGGCGAGCATGACCCCCCTGCGTCTTCTTTTACTTTGCAGCTTCCATTTTTTACCTGACGGTCAAGCTCTAGTTCTTCAGCTCCAGGATGTTTAATTTCCACGTTCTCCATTGAAAATTATATCTCCAGATCAGAAGTATGTATCTTATCCAACAGCTGGTAATAAGCCTAGAAAACCTGCAGATGGTAACACATTTAGCAAAGATCCTAAGATTTAAAACATTATCTAGTGGCTTGAAAAAGCCAGGCAAACACTCCATGACATTGTTGCTTTCTTCAATACTGCTGCAGACCAATCGAAATCAGCAACAAAATAATCCAAGAAAGGTTGAACAACTCCAATCAGCATTACTCCAAGAGAAGGATTCATCAAAATAAGTAGAACTACAATAATCCCACACAAATAACAATAATGCGGCACTGAGGAACTCCAGAGCCTCCAGAAGTGAATATAAAGCAATAGCATTGCATGATCACTTGATTGCTTCAAGTTCTGGACACAAATCCAACTATACTGGAAACAACCATAGATGTCCCAACCTATGGTAAAAGCAATAGATCACAGAATCAAACATGTTCTATAATGCAAAATAAAAACGGGAAAGAGAGTGATTGCAGAATTTTGCTGTGTTAGCGTCCAGAAGAACAAGCCTACCTCCATCAGTGTCTCTGCACCAAGTCACCTTGACAATCGTACTTACTCATCACTTAATTACTTACACGCCCTTAGAATTTGAGGTGTATCGTCAGATAGAATTGAGCTTATTTCAACCTAATTATTTCTGTCCTAAAATCAAATTCTACACAGAAAACTCCAATCTACCAGAAGATTTGCAGCCATGAGTAAACCAGCCTGGTAGTTCACCACCCATTAAGGTGCCTCATATCTAGGAAGACAGGAAGATCGTAGTCCGCACCCTAATAGCATAGATTCTTTTGCTTCTTTCGGTTAACATCCACCTTCACAAGATTTCTGGAGAAAAATTGTAGCTGGGTAGACAAAAGTGCTTGACCCATAGTCTGGATCGAGGACATGGCAATGACGTTGTCTGTATGATATTGCCACTTTTCAAGAGTTTTGAAAGTAATAGTTATGATAGAACTAAAAGCAAATGTCAGTCATTCAAAAATCATGCTAACGCTGTAAAGGTCCAAATTTGATGAAGAAATGAATGGCCGATGGCAACTTGGAGAGGTATCTCTTAGCTGAGCTATAAAGACAACTTTAGCACCCCACACACTTAAAGCCCCTTAATTAAATAGATTAACAAATTCCACCACCTGTAAAGATAGTGAAGCTTTGCGGAAAACAGTCATGCAAAGCGATAAATAGTAAGGATTCACCAGACTTCAGCATCTTCACTACCTGCAGCTAATGTTAAAATATATATATATATATATATATATATATATATCTGAATGCAAATCCCTAGCACATTCCGATCATAAGCTGCAGGAGCAAATGATGAAATTCAAATTACATAAGTCAAAGTTGTGGTGTTCTTGGTTAGCTGACAATCAACCGCACATTTCAAGGGATGAAGTAAAGTTTTTTATAGTTCGCACATACACTCAGATGTGGCAGCCAAAAAAGTCTACTCTATGGCACTTTGTTGCCCAGCGAAAGATATCACAAGATCAACTTTGCAAAGTAATCCAAAATTGAGATTGTAAAGTTATTCTCTAGCGTTTTGTTCAAGGAAGACTTAGAAGTTATTCAAACCCCAAAAGAAATCACATATTGTGTAAGATAATATAAAAATTGCTCGTAAGCAAAAAGCAGTCTAATCATAAAACCAATAAGGCACAATGTATGTTTGTTTCCCCCCTTTTACAACAGACTGCTCACATATGGCACATTAATTAAATTTAACGCTTTAGGTATATAGTACACAAAACTAATTCTTTTTGACACATTATCCATGAAGATGCCTGAATGATGCATCATTTGGGTTAGCTGTATTCTCCCATAAATACGTGTATGTATATATATATATATATATATATATATATATATATACACATATACATATATTAAAGACACCATAATGTGAAAGTTAATACATGATATTGCTCAGCAACAAGCAAAATCTAAGCTACCATCCTTCACAGGACAAATGTATAATGCTTATGCCAAAGGCTCAAACAGCTGGTTGCATAATGTATTCATCTCATGTTCATGTATTTTATTGTATCATAATTGTATAAATATAAATTTTGATAATAATTCATATTATATAAATTTAGATCGTATCGTATTGTTATTACTTTATCCATCTCATATTTATGTAATTGTGTCTAATATTTAGGTCTACAATTGAAAAACCACCGCAAAGAACTATACTTTAATAGAACAAACCTTGTAAAGACAAATGGCATCTACACGAAATGTTAAAAACCTCTGATTAAAAGGACCAACCGCGTATGAAAGAACTTTCAGATCTAAATTTAAATTCCTTCCCAGCACCGCAAACAGATGTCAACAGCAGCAACGACTTGAACAATAACAAAACAACAGTCGCAGTTGCAAAGACAACACAACCATTACCTCAAATCAATCTGCCAGCAAACAAATTAACAACAAATATTTATTTCTCACATTATTCCATGCACAATCGAATTCAATCAAAATTTACAATCAATCAATCAAAGCTTCACCATCCTGTGCTTAATGGGAGCCACTGAATCAATAATCTATCATGACCAAACATAAAGAATCGAGCATATATCATAAGCGCACCACGATTAATCCTCAGTTATTCCGCTTGATCATTAAGTAATCACAAAGAGAAAGATAAAGAAACTTGAAACCATAGATTCCCTCTATATTTTTCAATTTTCACAATAAACGAACTATAATCTTTTGAAAACGTTTCTGTGTTCCGTCTAAAGAGGGAATGCATGATTTCAAGCAACTTTTCCATCTCTTTCACTCCATTTTCTCAGAAACAAACAGAAACTAAAACAAAATCAACAAATCACGTCCTTCAACAATAACATTGGCTGACACATCACCTAAACAAATAATTTTAACAACAAGCAGAAGCAAAACTATTGACAATCAAATTTTTATTGAAATAACGAACTTTTAAGTCCCGAAGAATCGCCCCGATCTGAATAATAACAACGGCTTGATCCCGACTAGAACGTCCGATCGCAAATATTTCCTTCCAATTTCTCAAAAGAGATTCTTTTCTTTTTCTTTTTTATAATCCCAGAAAATTGATAATAACTTGATCATACAAAATTGCTGATCAAAGCACAGCCCTTTTATAGCTGTAAACGAGAAGATCGATTTCTTCGATTTCCCGAGACTTCGAAAATTATGGGGACTGCGAAAGGGAAAGCTGTTAGCTTCCGCGTTTTCATCTTCATCGTTGCTGTCATCGTTGGACAAATTTGCACGTCAATATGACGTATTCACCCTTCTCCATATCTCAAAATATCTCATTCCAGTTTGATAAATTAAAAGCGTAAAAAATCCGATGCAAAAGTGGGTAGCTCACTAAATTTGCGCCCTCATTATAAAAAGTTTGGATTAAACAAAAACTTTGATCTGAACGAGAACAACAAGAAGTTAAATTAGCTTACTCTGAGTTTGAGCGTAGGATAATTTTTTTGGCATTCCGTCGGTGAAGTAGGCCGGTCTAATTATGAAAGCGAAGATAATTATTGTCTGCAGCGAAAAAATGAACGGTCTTGATTTGATGTGACTACAAAATAATGTAGTGGTGACACGTGTTGGAAAAATGGGCTGAGGTTTTTGATTGGGAACACGTGTGTAGTCACCCAAACAAGTGGAACGACGATCTGATCCTCATGCTAAAGACGCGCGCTGGCTGACGTGGACAGATTGTTACGGATTGCAAACTATCAAATTAAGATATGATACTGCCGATTGCCTTCCCTGTTTTTTAGGCCAAAACGAATGTCCGATAAATTAATCATTTTAATTAATAAATAAAATTTTATAACCATATGTTACTTGTGCATATTTTGTGCATATATGTCTACATCAATGATTTATTTATGGAGCACATAAACGTTTGAAGAGTATTGAAGATTTTCTTACGTGAAGTATATTTGTAACTATTAATTGTAAGCAAAAATTATTCGTAATTATATGTGAAGTTAGTATACCGATAAGATGTTCTTGGTGAAGATATGATAATGGCCTAATGCAAGATTCGTTAAATTACTTAATTAATCCGAATATGTTTTGAAATTTTCTCAAATTTTTGTAATCGGCAAAAATATCATGATTGAAAATTTTTATTATCTTATATAATTATATATATTTTTTCAATACACAAATAGTTAAATAAAATTATTTTATATATTTGTATAAATAAATAAAATTAGTCCGTATATCGTAAGGATAATTTTACTTCTCAGCTTAGGCCGCTGCTTACCTTCGGAAAAACCAAAAGCTAGAACTTTTAAAAATTAAAATTGGTTTAAAATGGGTTTGAGTTTTTAATTGTTTTAAATAAGTTTGGATTTAATATTGGTTTTTTAACATGAATTGGACCGTTTGGGTTAAATTGATTTAGTTAATTGGGTTGAAAAAAAACCCAACGTAATAAAACAAAGATTAAGTCGGTTTTATTGGTTTTTCCTGTTTCGGTTTTTTTCTTTTTTTGGTTTTGAACGGTTCACAAAATTTTTTATTAGATAGGTATGGTTGAATCGACCAATCCGATTTAATTTTTACAATACTTTAATCCATAAATCCCTTTTATGTTTTAGCAAAGAGTTATTTGAGGTGAATATTGCTTCAAATATCTTTTTTCAAGAAACAATTAGTAAAGCATAATTGCCAATTGGATCTTAATCATCACCGGTATATTCATGACTTCTTGAATAATATTCTTCATCTTTATGTTATCATCACTGTATTTAATGTTTTACATTTATAAATTCTTCATGAATTTTAATAAAAAGAAAATAATAATATTTATATATAGTAATTCAAAACATAAATATTTTTTATAAATTAATAAATATTAAATTATCGATAAATAGATAAAACAATGTTAAAAAATTAGACCAAAAATTAAGCCGGTGACACATTTAGACACCAATTCACCAGAGCCAATCAATTTGCTCAGTAACCAAATGATTTAATTTTTTAAAAAAATCAAATATTAAATAGTAATTTTAATATCAAATAGGTTAAATGAAATGGCATTTAATATAAATGTAAGAGGTGAAAAAAATTTAAATCTCGTTTCATATAATAATTTTTTAAAAATAAAATAACCTAAAAGTCAATTTTTCTGATTTTCTATCATTTTTTTACTAATTTCCTAAATTTTCGTTTTATTGCATATATCAAATTGGACTGAGTTTCAATTATGATTCAACCGATCTGGTTAGTCAATTCGATTTTTAAACAATGCTTCAAAATAATTTTTTTTCTTAATCCCAATAATATAAAAGTTTTATGGAATGACATAAATATGTCTAAAATATGAATTATTAAATATATCATAATTTTAAAATAGAAAACAGTACATATAGTAAATATATTATATTTATTATATTTATTAAAATAAATAATTTTTGTGTTATATTCAAATTACTAAATCTAATACATAAAAAAAGGAATTTTATAACATAATTTACTGAAATTGAAATATAATAATTAACTTATTTTTACTACAAAATATTAGCTCATACGTAGTTCATTGACATGTTTTTAAAAGTTGCAAGTTCAAAAAAGATTTAAACGAATAACATTTTCTTCATATAAATTAATTAGATAGAGACTAAAAAGAGTACGGATAAGTTAAGAATTTAAAAATTAAAAAATATTAAACTTAAATTTCTAGAATAATTAATCACCTAGTATAATTTGATATCATAATTTTTAAATTCGAATAAAATACCTTTTACTCGAATATATTTCTTTTGTAAAACGATGCTCGAAAAATATTATCTTTATGTTGATTACTTTCATTGCACATAATAATTTATAATATATAAAATTTAATTATATCTTGTTTGAAATTATAGAATCATTCATTTGCCACTCATTTAATAGCCTTTGCCTCCTTCTTTAGCGTCAATTTTTTTAGACCATTTATCACATGCCCTTAATGCAGAGAACAACCAAGTACGTGCCATGGGGGACCCTTCACTAACTCACAATTCTACCTAACCTCTCGAATTCTTTATTTACTATCCAACAAAATACCCTTTTCCATTTTCTTTTTTGAGTCATTATATAGCTTTTGTTCTTATTTTTTTTATATTTTTTTTCGACGTTTAATAATGTCCATTACATTGACACTTTAACACCAATCTTATGGTACTAATTTTTCATCCAATTTTAAGAGAAATAATTCATTAAATAAATTTTTTTGTATAAATAGTGATTTAATAATAATTCATTAATTTGATTAAAAGTATTTCAAGTTTTTACCTCAACTTAAATAATTTTCGAATGATTTTAAAATTATATTCAGATACTAATGGAACTTTCTACTAATTTGACTAATTCTTGTGATGTTATAAATGTCAATGTAAATCCATATTTATAAGAAAACCAGCTAAGGTTTTGTAAATCTTTTACATAATTATAGTCATTAAGGATAGCCAATAATTGGGACTTTCAGATTTTCATTTTTTGTTGTTATTATTATTAGTTTAATCAGAATTCTAATGTGGGGTTTCTAAATCTTCCAAATTGACCGAAGGACTATTTCATAAAGTTTGTCGAAAGGTTAGAATTGTGAAATCCTCAGTGTCAAGTTCAACTTAAATTTAGTGGGGATTCAACTATTCAAATCATGACCAGGAGATAAACCCGGGCTACTATACAAAGTGGAAGAACACCAAATGCTCTTTAATTATTTGACTCAGCCTATTATGGTATTTGTATTAATTTTTTTATATTATATTATATTATAATTATTTTATATCGTATAATAATATTTAAAATTATTATATTTTTTTACTGTCTAATTTAATATTTCTCCCATATAAGCTGCCTTCTCTAAGAAATTCTCAAATCTAAACCAACACCAGTTTCTCAGCTCCAGCATCTCCTTCACCGTTTCTCTCCCTCTCTCTCTCTCTCTCTCTTACTACTCAGATCTAAACAAAAGCATAAGAAACGATAAAACGAGAAAAAAATCCAATCTTTTTTAACGTATTAAAATATTTCCATACATGTTCGGTTGTGCCTGATATGAAGAAAAAAATCGGTAACATTCTTGCTTTCTTCATTACTTTCACACTCATTCCCTTCACTGCAGCCAGGCAAAACTCCACTTCTAGCCATGTAGCGACAGCCTTCGCAGACGCCCAGGCCTCATTCGGGAAACCCCGACAGTTGTTTTATTACGGCGAGCAGTTTGTCTCTGGGGGTGAGTTTGATGAGTCAGTTCCTTCGTCGCTCACCTTTGACAACTCCAGGCTTGAGGATGCCTACGTTGCCTTGCAAGCATGGAAGCTAGCCATCATCTCGGATCCTTTGAACCTGACGTCCAACTGGATGGGATCCGATGTGTGCAACTACACTGGTGTTTTCTGTTCCCCGGCGCTCGATGAACCATCTATCGAAACCGTCGCTGGCATTGATCTGAATCACGGGGACCTGGCCGGGTACCTCCCGGAAGAACTGGGACTCCTCGCGGACATTGCATTGTTTCATGTTAACTCCAACAGGTTCTGTGGGAAGGTCCCTTGGAGTTTCAAGAAACTGAAGCAGCTTTTCGAGCTGGATCTCAGCAACAATCGCTTTGCAGGGAAGTTCCCTTACGTTGTTCTTCGTTTGCCAAGCCTCAAGTTCCTTGATCTTAGGTTCAATGAATTTGAAGGTAAGGTACCCAAAGCTCTCTTTAACAAACATCTTGATGCCATATTCATAAACCATAACAGGTTTGCTTTTGAACTGCCTGACAACCTTGGGAACTCGCCTGTATCAGTCATTGTTCTAGCCAATAATAGGTTCCATGGATGTGTGCCTATGAGCCTAGTTAACATGTCAAACACTCTAAATGAAGCGATCCTGATGAACAATGGGTTGCATTCATGCTTGCCAAAAGGGATTGGATCGTTGAAAAATTTGACAGTTTTAGATGTGAGCTATAATAAACTGATGGGTGAATTGCCTGATTCGATTGGGGAAATGGAGAGCTTAGAACAGCTGGATGTGGCACATAATATGTTGTCAGGTACTATTCCTGAGAGTATTTGCTCATTGCCAAACTTGCAGAATTTTAGTTTTGCTTACAATTTTTTCACTGGGGAGCCTCCAATGTGCTTGGATTTGGAGGAATTTGATGATAGGAGGAACTGTTTGAGAGGCAGGCCGGTTCAGAGATCAAGATTACAATGCAAAATGTTTCTTTCCAGGCCTGCTGATTGTAGTGCCTTTAAATGCCGTCAGGTAATTCCTCCCAAGCCTCTACTACCACCACCTTCACCACCGCCACCACCTCCTCCAATACCCTGCATTCCTTCAGCGCCACCACCTCCTCCAGTACCCTGCGTTCGCCCTGCACCACCACCTCCAATGAATTCTCCACCGCCACCTTCAGCTCAATCACCAACCCCTCCACCAAGTCCATTCTACTTCACTTCACCACCTCCACCCCTACAATCACCTCCTCCACCTCCAATTAATTCACCACCGCCACCGTTGCTACCACCACCTACTTACTCTCCACCGCCTCCACTAAATTCACAACCACCACCACCGCCTGTATACTCTCCACCTCCATCTCCGCCACCATGTTGGCAATTACAATCACCTCCACCTCCAACGGCCGCTCAACTCTCTATACCACCGCCAAGTCCCATATATGATGGCCCATTGCCACCAATAAAAGGGGTAGACTATGCTTCCCCACCACCACCACCTTTGTACTAATTCATTTCGAGAGAGATTCAAGATTTTCTCCTTGCACCTTACTCTGCAGACAGACTGAAAAAGGGACAAACACGTTTAATTCATTAGTTGCAACTGATTACTCTCGTCAACATGCGAAGAAGAAGACATCAGAAGCTAGAAGGAAAGATTATAATGTTGTCATAGCAGCTGTCAAAGGAAATGATTTTTCTGGTTTTGCTATTTTTAATAAGATGCAGAATATAAGCGACATTAGGTTGCAGGAAAATGTAATTATAAAATGAGATTTTCGATGGGCAGATTCAGAGTTAGCAGCATCTCTCTGCTACTAATTCATAATTTGCAGCTAATTCTAGATTTAAGCATGAACTGCCACCGGAGTAATTGTAGGAACCTTTCTTGTTAGAATTCCAATCAACTCTGTTTATCTTTGAACTTTGAAACAGTGAAACTATTTTATAGTTGACGATAGTGGGATCTGAAAATGACCAATTATTTAATGGTAAAAGTAAATATTCATACAAGCAGAAAGGTAGGCTCTTAACCCCATAAAATTACGTGACCCAGCTTTGATTTCCTTGGCCAATAACGAAAAGCCCAAAAAATCAAGGTAAAGGCAGCATTCAACGTTTCTTGTTTTCAAAAAGAAATGTTTTATAAATATTAAGGCACATAAATCAAATCATTCCTCAGGTTAGGTGACAAATAAAACTGAGGATTTAAGTTATACAACAGCCTTTCTCGAGTTAGATTAAAATTAAATGCTCAAGGATCGGCTAGCCTGAGCTGATTCCTTTTATCTTCAACTTCTTTTGTAGTCCTTTCTTTGTTTGTTTCAATTCAATTGCAAAGATCTCATGGCCCCAAATTCAGCTATTCATGCAAGCCGTTACAGTTTCTTTTAATTACGCTTCGTTCTAACTTTTCAGCCCAAAAAAAAGTGTCTGCCCTTCAATGTCACTTAAAAGTGTGAGTCAGATGTGAGCATTAGAGGCGGATATAATATCTTTAATTTTTTTAAAATTTTTTTATATATTAAAAAAATTATATTTTATACGATCATATTTTATGGTTATATTTGAAAATGTGTCGAGTATAGATATTTTTAAAAAATTGGATACTTCAAGAAAACTGAATCAACAGAGCAACATAATATCTGTCTTTTCCTTTTAAGTCTCTGTATCTAGGCAGGACCTTCGAAGAAAGGAAAGAAAAAGAAAGAACCTTAGGATCTTTCATGGCTGATGATAGAAATAGATAAGTTAACTTAGCAAGCAACGTTGACCCATAAATGTGGTTCACTTAGAGAGTAAAGAAGCATAAGATAAGGCTGTTACTGGCTGTAAAATAAAAAGTGCAATAAAACTCAATTAAGGAATCACCAAAATTTACTGACACCACTAACAAGTAAAAGGTTCTAGCTCTAGCCCTTTACACCACGACTTCAGCAGTGCCACCATGCATGAATACAACAGAAAAACTTTTGAGGCTGAAATACTTGATAAAAGAAGGATTTTTTTTTCTAGCCAATGACCTTAAAAGCACTCTTTAATACAGTCAATGAATAATAAAATTATCGACTTTTGCATTTAATAATTATTTTATTATTATAAATAGTGTATTAACAAACTTTAGAGAATGCCTAGGTGCATTTGTTATTAAGAAAAAACAAACTCATAAAAGAAAAGGATATTAAACTGTTAACAAATTGATTAGTCTCCGCACTCTTTGCATTAGCAATTACTAATCAACATGTGCTTACATTAAAAGTGTGTAAATGCACGAATGACGAATGTGAATGCACCTGCAGTCCTGCACATGTTTGGGACCATGCCCCTTTCAACAATTGGAATGGCCCAGAATATGTTTCTTGACCATCCATAAATGTGAAGGTCCACATGATTTTTGGATAGCTAAAATCCACGATCTATGTGATTGATAAGTTAAAAAGTAGCAATCCTCAAAGCTCGTGGCAAGCATATATAACCAATCCTCAAAGCTGACGTCCTTGTTCAAGAAAATCATTTCATTTGCTCCAATCTTTTTTTTTTTTTTTAAATTTTCATATTTAACATATTTTCAAACATAAATATTGAAATATGATTCTTTAATAGCCCTAATAAATTAAATACACGTATTAAGATATGAAAGCTTCTTATTCCACAACAACAAAAAAACTTTTTCACTCTTTTATAGACTAAGGGATTTCAGTTGAAAAAGAAAATGTTACATACTAATAAATTCAGGTCCATAACTGTAGGTTCTAATGCACGAGATCTTGTAGCACTTACCAATGAGGCCCTATCAATTAGTATTACAGAAAAGAAATCAATTATAGACACTAATACAATTAGATCTATGAAAAAATAACTGATACTACTTTACAGGATTTTAAATTATAATTGGTTAACCATGATGTAATAGTTAAGTATGATATAATATGTTTCCATAAATGCCACATTCAAATGCCACAAAAGATGACTAATACTGCTAATGCTTGAGAAATAACATTCATTTAGCAAATTTGATGCTGGAATCCAATGTTAACAATCCATTGCATTCTTTTATTATGACAGCTGAGGATGGGCAGTACATGTATAAGCAAAACCGACATGGTAAACAAACTATACACACAAGTCAGAGGAGAGGGCAACCCAGTTCCTTGAAGCAACACAGAAGAACAAGGACCATCCTACACATACATACATAGATAATAAACGCTTCCGACATAATCCCACATTGTTCCAGAAAATTAACAATGAGGAAGCAACCAAAAAAGAAAAAAAAAAAAAGATTCTTCACCTCTAATGAATCTCTGTGAACACATAAAAATAAGATAATAATTTACTTACAGCATATTTCTTTCTTTTTTTTTCTCATTTCGGAAAGTACGTTTTTGTTTTATATATAAGTAACCTACCAAATGCTCCAAAGTCCAAATATTTCAATCACACAGGAAATTTTTTAATTTGATTCCAAAGAGGATGCTGTATTTATTTGGGCCACCTGCTACTATGATATCGAGAGTCTAGGGGGAAAAAACGAACAAAATAAGAGGTCATGGAAAAAAAATTCTGTACAGAGAGATCGGCTGCCAAAATTCCATACCCCACTTACCAGCAAAGATCAAAACAACAGTTGCACAGAACTGAGTAACCCGGCTGCTGAGATTAAAAAGAGACCTACGGGGCCATAAAAGCTGTGATGTTGCAAAAAAGAACCGCCACGATATGTAGCAGAAGCGAAAAACTACTGTTACTGCCCACAGCTCTCCTGTCAGAACCTTTATGCTTAAGCAATTGCTGACGACTCCAGGCCACCATCACTGAGAAAGGGAAAACCAGATTCATGCCTGGGAAAATAATGTCAATCCATTATTTATTCTTCAACTCTAGAGCTGCACGGTGCTGGCTAGATTCATTCTGTCAACACTTCATAATTCATTTGATGATTCTACCCATCACCATTTAAGTCCTCAGAAGATTCTTTAATGGCCTCTGCAGTCGTAAGAGCAACCACAGCCTTGTGAATTGCCAAATCAGCTCTGAAAAGCAATCTCTGGGCTTTTTCTTTCTTGAACTTGGCCACTTTAAGTGCATGCTGGGCTGCGCTAGATGCTTCATGCAATCTGAACTCATCAATATCAGAATTATCCCACTGTTCAGGGCCATGCCTTTGAAAGCCCTCTGAGAAGTAATGCCGCTGGCTTGGCCAATCAAAAAAGCCCATGTTCCATCGGTAACTTCCATTCCTTTTGCCAATTAGCCTCTGACTACATGAAGCCATCATTTGTGAGTCATTTGATGATAGATAAGTGCCATATTTCTTTGACTTACTTCTTTGAAGTTTCTGGTGATGATTCTTATCAAACCTATCACTGCCCATGGGGAAATATCCCATATTACCTGCATCTCGCAGTGAAAACAACCTTGGTGATGCCTGAGACAGTGGGGAATCTTCTAATGATTCATAGTTATGCACAGGATATAGAACCTTTTCATCCCCAAACAGGAACCCATTTGATCTTCTACCTGAGATGACAACAAGTGAAGTCAGACTTGTAAAAGAAAACATAAAAAATAAAAGCTAGATGAAAGTTAAAAGCGTAAAAAAAATTACCAAAGGAATGACAACCCTCATGATCTCCCAAGGCATGGTGGCTTTGACCAGAAACTGAAATTTTCCTCTGGGATCTATGCTTTGACCCTTTATTTGGAAGTTCCAAACCCCGGGGTTTCAAACAGAAAGCAAACATGGGCGGCTTCTCAATTGATTGAACCTTGTCTGAGCATCCATTAGACGGAACAGAGTTAACTTTAGACATTGCTAGCTCCCATTCTCTCACTTGCTGTTGGTACCTTTCCCACAATGGCGGCTGAATGACAACCAAATATTTTACCATAAGTCAGACAGCATAAAATGTATAAAATATAACATGAACAACAAGCAAACCACAGTAACAGGGTAAAATTTGTCAAGTAAAATCAGAGCCTTGTGACTTTGAATCTAAAATAAGATGGATGCAATAAAATTCAGACAACGCATCACATACTCAATGATAATTAAGCTTAAAAAGGACAAAAAAAAATTGCAAACAAACAACAGCTGAAGACAACTTACTCTTGGTGACAAGCACAGAGGAGCTAATCAATTCTTACATTTATAGTATGTTATGATTGGGTAAAGACAGGAAAGGAAAGGAAATGAGGAAACATTTCCATTGTTTGGATATTGCATAAATAAAAATAAAAGGGGTGCTGAGCCCCCTTGGTTTCCCTCAAACTCCCTAGTTTCCAATTACCCAAGATTTTAGGAAACCAGAGGAAAAGGAAAAGAATAGAATAAGCGTTGTCAAGGGCGCAAGGCGCATTCTAGGCGGTAGGGCCCTTCTATTGCCTCAAGCACAAAAAATGCGCTTGCCTTAGAGAAGTGAGGTGTAATATGTATATGTGTATGTTTTTGTATGTGCTTTTGTGTGTGTATGCGTGTATTGTATATATAATAAGCTTAATATACATAACTACGATAATAAACTCTAAAGAGTGGTCCAAATTATCTACAAAATTTGCATTTTTTTTTTGTTAGCCAATAAGCATGATTTCCTTACAGTCTCATGTCTGTTGTTGAATACTCAAATATTGAAAGGTAGGGAGTTTGATACTATCCTTTTTCTTACTATTAAAGGTACATTTAATGAAAAAAGTTCAAATTAAAGAGAACTTCAATTAGGCAGGCCTTCTTATGCCTATCACCCTACAAAAAAGTATGCCTAGGCGCACCAGGCGTACACCTGATCAAACGCCTCGCATGAAAGGGTTTGAGATGCATTTGTTGTCTAACTCAAAGGTGCAGGCACGGCTAGGTGCACTCCTTGACAACACTATTAGAATTTCTAAAATATGAAATGACTACCATACCTTTTATTAGTTTCCTAAAATTCCCGATTTTCAAATTACCCCCAGAACGTTTTTCTTTACTTTCCAAATGAAGCATCTATTAATTTCCAAATCTAGCTATTGCCAAATCCTCTAACAGCTCTTCATTAACTAAATTTTTATGATCCATACTTTCAGCTTTACTAAGTTCATAGCACAAATACATCTACGAAACCCATTTTTAGACAATGTTAATTATTTTTAAGCATGAAATGGAATAAGGATTAATACATGTTACTGGTAGATATATAGGTATTTACATCATTAATAAACCCCAACTTCCAAAATAAAGAAAATGTCATCATATCTTTATACTCCCAATATTTTAGTCTAGCAAAGCATCGTCTTCAACGATGCAAATGGTCATTTGATAATCACCTCAAAACCAGTGCAACCAGTCCGTATATTTACATAATTCTAAATTAAAAAAAAAAGTTGTGCACGAACAATATCAGAAAAGATTTTCTTTAATAAATAGAACATATACTTAATTGAAGTTCTTTTTTCTTTACTTCCAATTTTAAATTTACTCCAAATAGTAAATCTCCAGATTAATAACGTGCTAGGTGAAATATTTAAAAAAGATGAGCGGCAAAATGTATTGTAATGCATCTTTTTCTTTTCTTTCCTTCTATAAACCAAACCAAGGTTGTTCGTAATCCATTTCTTCCCTTTTCCTTTCCCTTGCTCGTGTTAGCTATCCAAAACAAGGGAATGAAGTATCCATTACTTTCTTTTAAAAACCCTCTTTTCCTTTCCTTTACTAACTCAATCCAAACATAGTGTTAGAACGAACAGGAATGGGCACTGACATATAATTCTACAAAATATAATCGATACAGCGAAGTGCCAGCACTTCAAAACGCAATCATCTATGCCCAGGAACATAATAGCAAGAACCCACAACAAATCAAAAATTGCAATCCAAAGTGGAATAAATGTGTGCATCCAAGTGTGCGATTGGGTTGGCGAGGGGCCAAGAGAGACAAGGTTTCAAATGTAGAAACAGAAGACACATGAGGAGCAAGAAATAAAAATAAAAAAAAGTCATACAACTTATAATGTAAGGCCACAAGGGGCCAGGGTCTAATGCAATTCCCTCATCTTTTCTTGAGAAAAACTGTAAGAATTAATTGAAGAGGAGAAAAAATCCTTAAGCTTTACACATAGGGTTCCATAGAAGTCACAAGTAAGGTTGACTGAAATATACAGCCAAGAATAAAGGAAAAGAAAGCTTTACAGCCAGGGTCCTTAGGAGTCACACCTAAGATTGATTGCCTCACTGAAACACAAAAGAATTACCCGATAATAATCAAAACCTCAATAGAAAGAGCACATTGCCTCGGGAAGATGAATTTACAAGAATTGATTTTGATTCAATTTGTTATATAAATTTTGAGGATGAATGCAGATATTATGTAAAAATTAGCTAAGACTCAATAGGCCTCTATATTTTAAGGCGTTCAAAAAGATGAATCCAGAAATTTCATGATGATATTTTTGTCATGTTCTTTGAACAAGTATTAAATAATTCCTTGTTATTAGTTTTAAATCATATTCAGACCAACTATTACTTAAATAACTGAATAGTACTTAAGCCATAATCTGTTTTTCCTTTTCAGGTTCTTGAGAAGCATTCTTTCTCTCCCTTCACATCACCCATTTCCCGTCTACTAGAAGATGCTCCCACTCTAAGATGACCAAGTACATGTGCTTGTGAAGAAATTACATATAAATAAATTATTAAATGAACAGTATTCAGACTACTGAATACAATTGCAGAACCAAGTACTTCAGTAGATCAAGTGCCCTTGCACCAAAAAGATGTTGACAATTTCAATCTGCTTGTAATCTAAAAGGCATTGATATTATAGACATAAAAAGTAAAGGAAACAAGACTCAAAAAACAGGCATTTCAAAAGATACCTGGAGATGCCGTATTAGAGGCATTCCAACTCTCTGCCTCTTCTGCCGCCAATGCCCATAGATTCCTGTGATTACTTTCATGGACCCAGCTCCAGCCATGAGCTCTTGTATTTCATCATAATTAAACTGATCACACTGTCGAGTATATGCAGCCTTCTCAAACATGTCCATAATCTTCTCAAACATTTCATCAGAAAATTCCAAAGAATTGCTACTATCACTTTCTGAAGATTTGCGAATTCTCGATATCCATTGTTCATCATCACTATCCATGTCATATAAAACACGGGATGGATCCAAAGCCATCTCAAAATCAGTTTCAACTTGACGCAAGTACTTCAAAGAATTGCGAACAAACATCACTTCTGCTCCATTTTCATCATATTCCTCTATCAAGCGAACCCCAGGTATAGGAATGTTCTTAACTGAAGCAGCACGAACATTTCGGTTGTAGCACTCTTCATGCATCTCCTTGAAAAGAGCCCACTGACTCCTGTCTGTGAACTCCAAGATCCAATCCTTTCCTCCTCTCCACATCATAGCATGTGTAAAACGATTGGTAGATCCAGGCTGCAGGAACTGATGTGCCTTGTAAGAGTACCTCGTAGACCCCAACAGTTTCACAGCCAGCTTCCATTCATTATGATCAAAAAGCTCCAGGGCAACCTGTGCTCCACATTCTCGCCATCCTCTGTCACCAGTAGTAATTAGTACGTTGGCATCACAAGATAATAATTCCATGTTTCTTTGGGAGGCTCTAGAAACATCAGATGATCTCTTCTCATTAGCCCTCCTAATTCGCTTGTGGGGAAGACCTCTCTGGTGATGGCCTTTATTTTTTGAGCTGTAATCTAAACCTCCAAAGGGAACTGAGTATGATACCTGAGTTCGTGGCTTCCTAGGTCCATTTCCAAAGTTACTGCGGAAGAAATCAGGCCTTCCATCTGACCATCCATGGGCATGATAACCAATCGATGAATTACTTCTATTTCGATGCCATGTACTTCTAGGAGCAGTAGGATTAGGACTTGGGATAATGCCACCGTTCATATTCCAAGTTAAATCAGTAGACTGTTGTGTACTAGGTAAGTCAGTGTCAACATGCTTTTCAGGTTGCTCCAAGGGTGGAATTTCAACCCTAATACTATTCAAAACAGAACTAGAGCTTGCATTCTTCTTATGATCATCACTTGGAGACTTCGATGACAAAACAAGTTGCTGATATTCTGAATGGTCACACTGTTGCTTCTCTAATGGACCAATGGCCATGGCTCCATCTTCTCCAGGTTCATGAGAAACGGTAGAAGTTCCATCAAAGATTAGATCACCATTTTCATACTTCTGAGAGGGCTTTTTCGAACATCCATCGCCACAAACAGAGAGATCAAAACTTGTTAACTCAGCATCTGAAGCAACATCCTTCAATAAAGCCTTCAGATTTTTTTCTACACTACTTTCAGTACTGTTGTTCACACACTCCTCTCCACTAGAACTGTCATCAACCAATAAATTGCCAGAGCTTCCTGGTTGCTCAATGAAGTCATGATCCTGAAAGCTGAGGCGAGCAACACTACGTTCCATAAGTAGCTTAAGATGCAAACTGAGAAAGAACGTAGGTGCAGCACCAAAAGAAAGGGTAAAGCGAGGAAGATTTCTAAGCTTCTCAGAACTGCAAGAAAACTGGCCAACTTTAACAAAACTAGATTCACTGGAGATACCAATGAGGCTGATGCCCTGCCTATACCTTCTCCTCCTTAAACCCTGGTCAATAATGGAAAATTTTCATACCATTTAATACAGCCACCAAACAAAAGAAAGATATTAGATATCAGCAATTTTAAAACTCTCTGGAAATCATGGCTGATACTTAAATGACCACAGACAACAGCACACAAAACTAAAACTAAATAGTCTTTCTGAAGAATGGGCTTCTTTTTGTGAAGGCTAGTGTGTTTTTTAGCCGCAAATGGAAAAATGAGTAGACATAATCACAAGTAAAACTCAAAAAAAAAAAAAAAAACATCTTCGAGATTTCAATATCAAAATAAAATGGAGAATAGGCATACCTCAACTGATGAGGATTCTTTCCAAGCAGGAGAACCAAGTAGCCGATTAGTTCCATTCTGAAGCGCCTTAATGTTATCGTAAGTGCACTCGGACAGAGGTAATTGCCTATTGAGTAGACAATGTCTTTTCAGCTTAGAATCCAAGAACATCCATTTTGAATGCTTCACTTCACAGAAGTTGTAAAAAGCAAAGACAATCTGCTTCCTAAAATCTTGAGGGCAAGAAAATTTGAACCTGATTGAAGTTACAGGCAATTGCAGATCAACATACTTCCCCTGCTCAGTAGGTCGATAAAATACCATCAGGACCTGGAAAACAAAAGCTACAGCCTCTTTCAGGGAACCTTCAAACAGAAGAAACCTTAGTCCTTCTTCATTATCAACAAAAAGGATCTCCAGATGAGCCGTTGGCCAGACAGTCATCACTGTACCAGAATGCAGCAGCAACAAAGTACGAACCATCCAAAAGCCCTTTGTACCAAATAAGTTATTTGAGACACAAAGCACAGGGAAGCTCAACACAAACCTGATTTGTTTTGAATGTATCAATGAAATATTTAATTGTAACTGCCCTGCATTATCAATAAACAACAAATCTCCTTCAGGATCCAACCTTCCAAGACAAGTATCAAGTACACCCAAATCCTGAAATTCATAAGCACATCCAGGGGAAGTGATAGATTCAGACACACTACTGGCAACACAATTGCCCTCAGAAGCTTGACACAATATTTTATCTGTCCTGCGAAACCGCCTTCTAAAATATACGATAGGACAACTAGTGCTACCCAAGGAAGAATCCCCAACCCTTCTGCCATCAAGGGGTCTGTCTGACAATGCAGAGGTACCAAACAATTTAACTTTGTTTCCTTTCAATGAACTCCCATACAGACAACCATTTTGATCTACCGCTTTATCACATGACAAGCGTTGGCGCGGAGAACTACGAGACGAAGCAGATGTTTTCTGTCTCTTCACATCACGCGAAGGGCAGGATTTGACACGATGACTGGAGCGAGCCAACCAAGAGATGATGGGCTCAGAATCCATATAACTCCCATTAGCACTGTCATCTTCTGTCATGACATTTCTCTTCCCCTTCTCTTTATTGATCTTCATGTTCCTGATTCTATCATCAGAACCCCTATCTCGCCGAGATCTTTTCCGTTGAGACTTGTAGGGAACTTCACTGGGAAAAAGGAGGAGTTTAAATCTCTCATTCCGTAAATCTATCCATTCCTCATCGCGGTCATCATATTTTACATGGTAAAGTTTTCTCTCTTTGTCATAATCATAGACAAGACCATAATACCAAATCTTGTCCAAAGGCCAAAACACCTTGATTCTTCTATTCAACACCCAATGCACATCCAAGTCTCCTGAGAAAATTTCATAAAAATGGCGCCTTTTCCTCTTGTTGGTCTTCTCTTTATGACTTTTCCGTGGTCTCAATACCCTACCAGAAGCATCAACAGATGCAGATTCCGAACCAGACAAATTCTTAGACCCAGAACTAGCATTCTGACCAGAAGATAAGAGAAAAGATAATCCATTCTCAGATGGCGATACAGAAACTTTGCTGTTTAAAGAAAAGCCAGTGCAGCTTGGGTCAAACCGTGATGATAACATCCTTGCTGCGTTCTCTTCAAGATTCTCTTCATCCTCTTCTTGAAAGTCATCACACGTCTTAACTGAAGAATCTACTAAAATATCAGCATTGTTAGCAACATTTTTACCACCCTTCCTAGGCTTCCTCTGAGATTTTTTTACCGAGGAGTCACCATCATTTACAGCTGAGTAATCAGCACCACCATTCTCTTCATCATCTTCTTGAAAGTCATCAAATGTCTTAACTGAAGAACCTACTAAGCTCTCAACATTGTTAGCAACACTTTTACCACCCTTTACTGAATCCTTCCTCTTCCTGGGCTTCCTCTGTGATGTTTTTAACAAGGAGTCACCATCATTTACAGCTGAATAACCAGCAACATCATCTTCTTCCTTCAAATGCTGAATTGAAATTGATTCACTGTTTCTATTTTCCTTCAAGTCATCAACAACCCTCTCCTGTTTAACCTTCACAGACTCGTTCTGAGTGCCAGAATCTTCACTGGCTAATTTCACTTCCTCATTAACAACTTTACTACTAGATCGCCCTGCCAACTTCAACACTTGACGATTCTCAAACTTGTTCCGCCCCACAAACCATCGTTTACGCCTCGGAATCCTAGTACCACTGCTACCCAAACTGAGTGAAATGCCATTTGCAGCAGAGCAACCATTCTTTGATTTCTGACTCAAACCTAACTTCTTCAAGCTTTCTGGATCATGCAACCTCGAACTGAAATCCCCATTATAGACTTCAGTTAAACTCTTGCTACTATTGCCATCATGGACAGTTTTAAAACTACTGAGAGGCAGAGATTTCCTACTCTTCTTTCTCTGGTTATTATTATTACTATTTTTCTTCTCACCATCAGCTTCTTGTGAACTTTCATTCCTCTTCAAGCTCCTGTTTTTAGAAGACCCCTTTAAATCACCAGATTTATACAAACTCTTAAGATCCAAGGATCTAGATTTCTTAGGAATTTCCGCTCCATGAGAGTTTCCTATTCTATTTTCCATCAAAAATCCCTCAATCCAAACAGGGCAAACCCAATCCCCCACTTTTCATATTCCCATCACACATGTTTCAGATCTGTAAAACCAAAATTGCACAAAAAATCACGAAAAAAGAAAAATCCCTCAAAATATTCCATAAATTAGCCGATCAATCCCAATATTCATATATTCAGATCGTATCTTCAACAAATTAAACAATTAGCAAATAAAACCGCAATAAAATTCATTACTTACCTGGATCAGTGTATGAAAGAACATCAATTTCTCCGCTGAATCGTCAATATCAAGGGTAAGAGCGTAGGCTAGGGTTAGAATCTAGGGATTTTGAATTGAAACCCTAAATCCCTAATAGATTTGTCGATTTTTTAAATTAATTTCTCGATAATATTTGTTTTCTGAAAATCCCTTTTTTTTTTTCTTTTTTTTTTTTTACCGTGAGAGACGGGGACTAGCCTAGGGTTTCTGTCGGTTTCACGAGAGTAAGGGCTTAGATCGAAAATAGCCAAAAAAATTCAGAAATTAAAAATGGAAAAAAGGGAAAAAAAATGAATACTAAACTAGGTTTTTCAGAATTAGCTACGTGGCAATATATTAACCCTCAGATTTAGAATGTGTGGTGGGGATCTTGTTTCGATTATTTTAAGCTGCCTAATTGATTAATACGGATCGATATTTTCGGGGCAAAGAGGGAGATTAAGGAACGGCCACGATTGGGTATACTGAAAGGTGGACGGTTAGGATTTTGAATTGATATCGGAGATGTGTGGTAGTTAAGTGGCTCAATTTTTGCTAAAAACCATCAAATTGGAAGGAAAATAAATGGTTTTATTCACATTACCATTTTGGTATTGGTTAAACTGACCTTAATGTTTTGCGAAATAGCACAAATGCCACCAAGATTTTAAGTTAATGGGCGCCATTAAGCAAGTGAAAAAGCCACTCGCTAGGCATGAAGCGTGGGAGAACTCGCTTCAACGGTGAAACATGTGGCAGAACAATAATCTGAGCCTGGCACGTATCCGGAGTTAAAACGGCGAGTTCGTTGTCCTTTTGTGCGTGAGAAGTGGGTTGGTGAAAACGAAAAAAAGTTAAATTAGATTCCAATGTTAACGAGTTCTCACCGTCTCAAACGCAAAGGCTTTTGGATTTCCTATTTATTACAATTTGAAATTTTATTTTATAGCTCTCAAATTTTGAGATCAACAAATTAGATTTATAAATCAAAAAAAAAATATTATTTTATTTATATAACATAAATATCATTTTTATAAAAATAATGAATATATAAAAAATTTTAATTTTTTCGTAAAATTATTGTATTTATTATTAATAAATTTTTTAAATTTTATCGATAAAATCAGATAACATATCTTTATAAAATATATTAAAAATTAATATAAAAAAGTACAAATCAATTTTTTGATATTAAAATTTAATTAATTATAGATGAAATTTAGTATCATTATATAATTTCCTTAGACAACAAATAATAACTCAAATATGTTTCTTTTTTTTTAATTTACAATTAATTCAAATATGTTTCATATTGGTAAGTCACATGATATTGCTTGCCCATCTTATTCCACCAACAACCATGAATTGGAATTTAATTTCTTGAATTGAAAAAAAAAAAAAAAAAGGAAACATTCTTTTCAAAACAACACAAAAGAAAAATTTGTTAAATGAGCAATAACTTCTTTGAGTTAATTTGTGCCTTAAAAAGCATCATGTTGACAGTTGAATAAACTCTATACACCTTAGCATGTGGCAATCTACCTGCAAACCCATTTCTTTCTTTTCTTTTTAAATCTTAAAAAAAAAAAAAAAAAAAGAAAACCATTTCTAATTTTCATTTTAGGCATACATCACTCACTAGAATGCCACTTTTAGGCATGATGGACATACTTAAGAATAAAATGACCACCTACCACTAGCCACTATAATTAGTAGAAATTATTTTTTATTATTTTAAGTTAAAAAAGGGGGAAAAAAAGATTTAAGCTCTAAATTGTATCCCTCATGATCTTTAACTATGTGACTCTTTCATTATGTAACACGTTTTTTGTTTCTTCCACCAATCACATGGCATGGGTCAAAGACGTTTTGAAGCTTGTAAAGCTGTAATTGATAAATTAAAAAAAAAAAAAAAAGAGAAAAAGACACCCATTATTATTTTCCTACGTATAACAAAATCATGTACAATCATTTATTTTCTTTTACATATGGAGAAGTATTTTTGTTGAAGTTTCCTTAACATTTGATATATATAAATATATATATTTATTGTAATATTAAAATAATTAATTGAGCTTATATCTATCAATTTAATTAATAAATTTATTTTAATATTAGTGAACTGTATCATATAGACTACTTTGTTTATTTTTGTAATTAAAAATATTTTTAATTTGGTTGTCACATACTTTGTCTGGTAGAGTATATCTGATTGAATTGTCTGTTATTTCTCTCCTCGTATACATTAGGCATCATTCCAAGCTATAGACACATGATAGTGGAAATTGAGTGCCTTCCCTTTTGAAGTTCCCTGGCTGCCCACTGGTATTCTGTAGTCCAGTCCAGTCCGCTGCTCTCCTTTGCAAACCTCATATAGGTGCAAAATTTTCTTGCGCTATCCTCCTGGAATATTCACATTCGAGTAACATGCGGCATCCGGTTTCCTACTTGACTAAGCGGAAAAAGTATAGTTCCATCTATCATCAGAACCAAGAATTCAGCCTGTCATCCGAATAACATGTGTATTGCCGTCCAGGACACTAGGGAGGTCTTTGGACGCGAATGAAAACTAAACTATCCAAATTCTTTGGACGCGAATGAAAACTAAACTATCTAAATGCGTATAATATGAGTAGTAAAATATGTTTATATTTATTAAAAAAAAAATCAAAAAGCAAAAATTGATTTCGTGTAAGTTTACAATCACGAATCTCAAATAAAACTTATTTCAGATAATAAAACGAAAAAGAATGCCTATGAAAAAACCCCCCCAAAAAAAAAAATCAAACTAATCTATCCCGGTCCACTTCTCTTTTTTGGTCTTGAGCTCATCCCAAACCTTTGAGATTGAGTATCCTATCTCTTAGCATATTCCCTTTTTTTTTTTCTTTTTTTGACATTCTGGTAAGAGTGATAAATTGGGAGGCCAGTTTCCTCATTTGTAACACCTTTCTCTAACACCAACCACCGCCCTTTCTAGGAGGGATTTGCCGAGTTCCAACACCAGGGATAATTATCAACTTATAAATATTTTAAAAAATTACCCACACATTTAATATAATGTAACTTTTTAAAAAAAAATTTACACATAATAAATGTGTAAAATCCAATTTTGTATATTAAATATCAAATTTAATTTAATTTTATGAGTCAAATAAAAGTGATATCAATCGAATTAATAAATTTGCACACAAATCAAATAAATTAACGATAAGAAATAGTGTTCTTAAAAAATTAAAAAAAAAAATAGAAGAAGAGATTTATAAGTCTCTTTTCTTTTTAATTTTTATAAAATTAATTATATCGTACTGAAACAATGGAATGGCTCAAAATGACAGAAGCAAAATAGTAACAGTACTAATAATAATCTAAATTCAAGTGGTTACTTGCAGTTGAAGAAGGGCTAAAAAATAACAATAATAATAAAAGCTAAAAAAGACAAAATTCGGGGCCTCTAATGCAAAAATCCAATTAACAAAGGAGAGATTATTATTTAACTGGCTAAAGGCTTGGAGAACCAATTCGAATAGATGTGTTCATTTTTTGTTTTATTAAATTTGGTTTGAATAATTAATTATATTTAGTTTGATTTTATTTTTAATTTATAAATAAAAAATTATAATTATTTGAATTAAATTGAATTGAATTTTATTTTTATTTTAATTAAAAATAAATAATTTAATTTTTAAAGTAATGAAAAAAATACTATAAAAATAATTTTTTTTTTAAATTTTAAAATTGATAAACTAAACCGATTCGAATTATTGGAATGCAATTCAATTTTATACAGTATTTTGTTTGGGTTTTAAAACTAAAATATTATACATTAATTATAATTTTTTAAAATTAAATTAAAATCGTTATTACCCTTGCATTCAAATCTAAAAATTCATTTAATATTTAAAAATTTAAATATAAATATTAAATAAAAAAAAATTTTAATAAAAAAATTCATTCAAAAAGAAACTGAATCTTAATTTTATCATTCAAGATTTGAATGTCACTTAATCTGACTCGATTTTTTTTAATTAATATATATATATATATATATCATACAATATAATTTATAAATATGAGTGGATTTTAACTGAAATTTCAGATTCGTATGTAAGATAAGAACAATTATATATGACCTAGGACCCGAGGATCCCAATTCTTATTTACGAATTACGTCGTCGGTAACGACTTTCCCCGAATTCCCCAGTCAAGCTCTTTTCTCCATTTTGGATATATATCGTTGCTTCCTTTGCATTTCCTCGCTAAAAATGTAAAAACACAGCCGAAAATTCTTTGGTTTCAATTTCACCTACCAATCAGCCTTCATGTCGAAGCTCACTCGTCGCAAATTGTAAGCGTTTCATATCGATCTTGATCATGGATTTAGAGCTTCAATTTCTTCTCCTATTGATAATTCGACTATATACGACAGCGTTTTACTTCAATTTAGCGTCGATCTGGTAGATTAGGGTTTCAGATCTCTCGGATTTGAAGTAAGATCTCCGCTGATATCCCTATTTTTTTTTTTTTTTGCTTAGTTGCAAAGAAAATCGAGGAAATTAAACTCTTTAGCCTTCCATTTTCCTTTTTCTTAGGGCATCAAATATTAGGTTAGGCATTTTGGGGTTTCTTTGAAGATTGGGGAGTTTAACAACAAAATGCCTGTAAAAGTGGCACAATCGTCATTTAGGGATCGGACGCAAGAATTTCAGAGCGTAGCGGAGAGGTTAAAGAAGTCGCTTTCGTCTGGAGCGGGTCAAAATGGGCCAAGTAGCAGTACATTGAGAGCAGAGGAACAGAGATCTGTGGTAGCGCATCAATCGGAGTTTAATAGGAGGGCTTCTAAAATTGGATTTGGGATTCATCAAACTTCACAGAAGCTTTCTAAGTTAGCAAAATGTGAGTACTTATGTCAACTTCATTTACGTTTATAATTGTGATTTTTTTTTTTTCAGAAATGATTTTATGGTATAGTTTTTAGAAAGATAAAGGTAAGCCATACATGGTTATTTAAAACCTCTAATTTAGCTTCTCGGGGGCATATAGGGTAGAATTTAGGAGCGTCTCAGAATAGTGTTCTACAAAGTTGAGTGATGGATTTAATTGAATGGAATGTGCAAAAATGAACTTAGTTACTTAAGGCTGGATTTGGAAACTTGAATGTCAAAAGATGGTTTTGGATTTCAAAAATAGTGTAAATTGTGTGATAAAACACATATAAATGTAACATTCATGATTGTTTTTCAAATTCATGGATTTGTCATATACCTATTTAGTAGTGAATTTGAAATTCCTATAGATACTTTTGAACTTGCAATTCATGAGTTTATATCTTTAAACATATAATCATATTGAAATTTAACTAATTTTAGACGTAATGTATGGATTTCATTCTCACAATAGATATAACAAATTCAATCCAAATCCAAATTTTCAAAGTCATGTTCCCAAACATAGCATAAAAGAATTTCAATCTAACAACATTTTGGAAGAATGTACTGGACCCGCTCAAAAACTCCAGTTGGGTCGTGATGACCGTTAAGAGTAGGAGCTTGAAGAAATATGTTCAGTGAGGCTTTGTTTGGTAATAAGTACGGAAAGTTGGACTGATAGAAAAAATTGAGAAATTAGGAAAGTGAAAGGAATGAGTATTTTTTTTCTTGTTTCCGCTGTTATCCTATGCTTGCTAAGAACGATGGAAAAAGTGGATGGAAATGAGAATATTATATCTATCCACCGCTTGATAGAATGAAAAGTGAATGAAAGTCACATGATTTAACCTTTATAACCTCTCTAAGTTGAGATAGGAGGAAAGTATTTTTAGAAAGTTGGACAACTTTGTACATTTTAGCTCTTCAAGCTCAATTTCAACTATTCTCTCCCTCTCCCCTGGTATTTGTAATTTGAGAGGATTGAGTTTTTGTCAGTGCGTGCAGGACCAGACTAGGCCTACCTGGCCTACCTCTTCAAAAGTCAACCTTGAGCGGCCCTGTCCACCAATTTATATTAACCTTATACTATTATAAAACCCTTAATTAAGTTTGGTGTCATGAGTCAAGTGATTAAAACCCACTTGGAGAATTAACTAAAACAAATAAAGTTATTATAAAATATAAAATTGAGGATATAAATGTAGTCTTACTTTAAAAAGGATAACAACATGTTTAAAAAAAATTACCAACTATTTTCTTTTTAACTATTATTCTCTTTCAAAACACGAATATTTTTCCAAAACATCATTTTTTTTTTCCGCCACGTAGTGGGTGTGTCCAATTCTAGTTTCTAAAATAGGTTTTTTTTTTAATACATCAAAACAAAAGTATGTAGATTCTTTCTTAATAAATAAATATATCATTTATTAATAAACTAACCTGTTTAAAAAAATACCCACTATTCTTTTTAAATATTATTCACCTTCAAAACACAAATATTTTTCCAAAACATCTTTTTTTGTTTTTTCACCACATAGTGGGTGTGTTCAGTTCTAGTTTCTAATATAGTTTCTTTCTTAACAAATAAATATTTTATTTATTGATAAAATAACTTGATTGGATCGGGCCTTTTCTCAGGTTTAAAAGAATGGACCGAAATTGGACCTGGCCTGCAGGCTTAGGAAGGTATCATTGTTCTTATAGAAAATGGCACTTGCTCCTATTATTGTTCTTACCATTGATGAGTCAAAATCTTTTCTCACCTTCCTATTTCCATCCTCTCTCTTTGTTTTCTACCAGGCAAAGTCTTTAATGAGGAGTATAATGTTATTTGTTTGATTACATTTAGACATGATTCATTTAGTTTAACATTGAGTGGACTAGGAAACTGCACATTTCTCAAATATTACTTTGCTTATAGTAGTGGTAAAGTAATTTTAAATTGACTTTTTTCATCCTTGAACTGAAAAATAACATAATCAAGATTTTAGTCACAGTAGGAGAAGCTGCCTCACTTTCTTTTACTGCCGCAGAAATGTGTATATCCCTGACTGATAAAACTAAAATTGAATCAGTAACTTTCTTATTTCTGTGATTTTACAAGCTGTTTGTAGGTCTATTTATATAGTAGGTTTGAACCTTCACATATAGTGTCCTAGATAGAAAA
>JBBYHK010000008.1:2887695-2899223 GCA_038382065.1 Adansonia grandidieri
AAAGATTTAAGTTAAAGCTAGGTTAGTATGGATTAATTAGTAAATTCAAAAGAAAACATAATTTTATTGCTTTTTCGATGTGAGGCTTCTATTCTTTTTTATTTGAGAATAAACCCCAAATTTATTCTTTTTTCTTATTTTCCTCTATTGTTTTATTTTTCATTTCAATTGTGACCTTGTTTTAGAACCAAATCTATCTTGGTGGGTAGCCAAAACATTGATTAAAAACTGGTTATAATTAATTATTATTCTATTTTCCTTTTATTATCCTTTTGGAATTTTAAATTTAAACTTTCCAAAGAAATTCCAAAATAATGTTCTTTAAGATTAGCTTTAACATAGTACAATATTCTTCCAACATGACATGTTAAAACTTTAAAATTGCAATATGGCTAATATAATATGTATTACAAAGATTTTGGTGAACAGAGTCAGCTGGCACCGGTTCAGCTGTTCTGGAAGCCAGCGAGCCTCAGCTGGAACAGCATCCTTTAGAAGACCAGGCACCGATAGAGGAGTCTCCAGTCTTATATTAGTCGGATTTTTATTTTCTTTTAAATTATTTATGTATAATATTTACATTTACATAAATTTAGATATGAATATTAGGTATAACCATTTAAATATATAACAAAAATTAAATATATTTAGATTATAGTCTAGATTTGCTCATGAGATGAGCCGTATTGGATTGGGCTTAAGAATAAACTTTTATTATTTAAATCAACTTGACTTGAATTATCGTTTAAATAATAAATATATATATTTAATTATAAATATTAAAATAAATATTTTTATTCTTTTTAATATTATTTTGAATAACGAAGTGGATTTTCGGGTCAACCTGGCTTAGATAAAAAATAAAAAAATTTGGATAACAATCTAATTTGACTAGTAAATACCTTTATATCATACACATAAATATAAATATATCCAAAATGAATTTTAAGTTCAAATAACATCAAGGATTTCTATTATTTAAAAACAAGACCAGACTAGCTATTTAAACAAAAAAAATCAGAGGTTCAATCGGTTCAAAACTATTAAAAAATTGGATTTCAATTAAATCGGCTTAAAATTGATTTAATCAGTTAGAAAACCATTAAAAACCACTAAAAATTGAAAAAAAAAATCAAAAAAATATTTTTCATATTTTTTTCATAAACATTTTTTGTATTTGATGAAATTTAAACTCATAATTTGTAAAAGTTATATTAAAGACTAAACCACTACAAATGTTTTTTTTTTTTTATTAATAATTTGATATATTTAATATTTATTTAATATTAAAACTCTTTTAAAAATATTTAAAAATTTATTTAAATTAATAAAACATTCAACTGATTCAATCGATTGAATCAATAACTAGAAGTAATATTGATTTAACCTTCAGTTCGATATTTTTAACCTTGGGGATTTTCCTCCAAACCCAATAAATGAATGCATTCTAAGGAATGACAGAAAGTATAGAGAACAGAGACCAAGGCTTTGGTCTTAAGTCTTTGCACAACTCACAGCAACTAATCACTCCAGCAAAGCCACTTCTCTGCTTAAGATTTGCAAAGCTGCAAAGTCTCTTTTCAGTTACACTTCGAGTAGTCACACTCTGAGCCAAAGAGTATACTTTCCCTGCAACTTTTCTGCTGGCTGCCCCCTACATAAAACACAGCTTTCTTCAACAACCATCCCCCGAGGACAAGGCGGATCCAAGGGGCTGGTAAGAGGCTTTGGCCCCCACCTCTCAAAACTCTCTTAATCTCGAGCACCGTTTTAGCACAAAAGGTGATTAAAACTTTATTTTGACCTTCTGAAAATTTATGATTTGACTTTCTTTTATTTTAATTTTCCCAACATAAAATTTTTGGGTTCGACTTTGCTTCCCAGAGTAGTATGCCCTTAGTTAGTAGGAGTCGGTTAAGTACTACAGCCATCTAGATCTAGGCGATAAACAGTATAAGCCAAAAAAGACCAATGCTTATGTTAGGCCATACAAGCCAATGAAGGTCTATTTCTAGTCAAAGGTCATATTTCTTTCCCACCTTTCTGGCTTATAAATGATCCAGCTAGTTTGGCTGAGCTTACTACGTTGGCTAAAATCAGATATATTTTTCAAATATATATATATATATATATATATTGTTACAACAAAGTTAAGATTTATTAAAATTTATTATGGGAAGGCTTGTTTGCATCAATTAAAAATTATTTATTTATCATTTTTGGAAGGCTTTTTATATCTAATACATTATATATTTATTGAATTCAAGAAAATATCATCATATACTTTTCTTTCCAAATATATTATTTTAACCTGTGTTTTGTAGCTGGTTAACATTTCTCATTTATTATTGTTTGATGATTGTTCTTTCTTAAGGATTAGTAAAAAAAAATGTTGTTTGATAAAGTGAACAAATTAAATAAATAATTAAATATTAAAAAAATTAAGTATTATATTTTTAATTTTGAAAGCTTTAAATACTAAATTTATGATATAAAAGATATTTGGTATAGTATAAAGAATTAAATTGTTAATATATATATATTTTTATTTATTAATCTCTTATATAAAATAGAATTTTATAATTATTTTCAATAGATAAATTTTTTAAAAAAAGAAAAAAATTAAAAATTAAAGGGAAAATAATATAAAATTAACGTAATTAAATGTTTTTTAAATAAAACTGAATTGATAGTTTACGTAGCTAAAAGTTAATTAAAATTTTCAACTTTTTATTTTTATTTTTTGAAAATATCCAATTAAGTAGTTTTCTAAAAATATTTATCTAACCCATTTGAATAAATAAAATCAATAATTTATCAAACAGATCCTAAGTTTCTTTTAGTCATTGAAGTTTATTGAAAATCAAACTTTTATGATAGGCTTTTTTTCCAATTGTCCTCCAAATTTTGAATCACTTTACAATGTCTTTTGATATATATTTTATTTTTTTTATTTATTGCAGATTAAGTTTTTTAATTTTATAAATAAATTAAAAATTCAACAAATGTATTTCTTTTTATTATATTAGTAATTTTTTAGCTTGTCTGCTTAGGATTAAGGGCCATTGTTCGCTACAATTGTCGTTTAATAATACAAATCTACAAACTTCGAACTCCCGCACCAATCCTTCTATCACCCTTTGCGCTATGGTGGCCATTACTTCAGCCTCGAACAATTTATTAAAATATTCACAAGCCACAATCAATAACATTTTTCTAAGAATAGCGAACGAAAAGGTCTAAAATGCCCATTCCCCACATGGTGGACAACTAGAGGTTAAATAGTTGCTTTAGAGCTTCAGTAGACTCTTTCGGTATTTTGACGAATCTTTGACATTTGTTACGTATGTCCATCAGATTAGCGGCTTATTTTCTCATTGTGGGCTAATAATATCCCTCTCTTAGTGTTGTCTTGTGCTAGGGCCTTTACGATAGGTGATTACCACAAAATCCTTCAGGGATTTCTCTAAGGACACAGTTAGCCTTCTCAAGATTTAAGCAACTCAACAACGGTAAAGTGCATGATTTCTTCTAAAGTGTGTCCACTAGGAGTATGTATCTGGCTACTCATTTATGTAGGCATTAAGCAATCAGAGAGTTTGACGATATTATACCAAATTTTAGGAAAGAAACAATTGGAGTCATCCAATTATCATCTTCATTGGGGACAGTCAACACTTCAATGTGCTTATCAAACCTTGGTAACTCGACATATTCCACGAGGATCTTTCCCCCTCTCAATTTCAATGATTGTTGCTAATTCAGATAGTGTGTATGCTTTAACTTATCACTTTGGGATCTATTGAATATTTTGGCCAGTGTTGGTACTTCATATTTGCCATTAACTTGTTTGGTGACCGACAGAAAGTCCATAAAGACTTGTAGTTTCTTGGCGCCAAGGTTCGAAGCATGCTTCAATCTTATAAAAAGAGCATCTTATTCAGTAGCGTTATTGAACGTGACAAAGCTGAAGGATAAGCCATATTGCTCACTCTTCTTGTTTGAGGTTTTATGAGTAGCATTCAAGTTTTAGATCCCTATGTACTTTGAGGAATCATCTACATATAGCAGCCAAGTGACTCTGAGTTGTGATTCACTCAACATTGGGCGATCAAACCTTTTATCATTTGATTCGGTTGAATTTTTGAATTCTTAATAAGTGTTCTGATTTTTTAAAAAATAATAATAATAAAATAAGTCATTTTTTGTAATGAAAAAAGTTTTCTCTTGATCTGGTTATATCTGAAAAAATTCAGATACTTAAGAGTTTATGATCTAACGAAGCATTTATTAACATGCCAACAAACGGTAAAAAAAAAACCCATCCTTGGGGGAAGCATTGTTCCAAGTCTGTGAAGTTGCTTATATTCACCATTTATCGTTAGTTTATTTTATTTTATTTTTTCTAAAACCACATTGTCAATCCTTATGTATTTTGCGACCATCAACTTATCTACCTCTGCCTTGATGGCTTGAACGAGTGCAAGCTTAAACCTTTACATTTTTTGTCTATCTGGCTTAGCTATCGTGCAATGTTCAAAGAATGCATTATCATATGAGTATGAATTCCCAATATATCTATTGCTGAGCAAGAAAGCACATCAATTTTCTTTTGTAAGAAAGAGGTCATGACGTCACTTGCTCATGGATCCAAAAGTGAACCAATCCTTGTTTTTAACTCTGCATCATCTTTGTGAAGGCGAAAAAAACTGTTTGTTCAAATGGTTAGGCCTTTATATTGGTTGGATTTCATTCTATTGTCCAGAGTTTCTACTGCTAAAGTTCGAGACACTAATAGGTCAACCATGTTAATTTTTACTAAAAAAAATATTTATGACCTTATTAAATGTTAAATATCAAGTTAACATTTATTTAACGACGTTAGTATAAATTACTTAAGTGTTTGATGAAATTATAGTATAAGTACCTAATTGAAATAAATTTTTTTTTAAATACTCAATTGAAAAAATTGATATAATATGAGGGTCATTATATAATTAATCCAATTAATAATAATCCAAATTAGTCAACTCAGTTTCAAGAATTGTTTACCTTGTACTTAATATAATCTAAATTGTATTATTCAATCCCTTGACCAACAAACATGGTGGGTAATTTCCAGAGTCTTCTTTCTTTGTACAAAAGATTCAATGTTGGAAAATAAAGCAATTTTATTTTCAAAGTTTGCCCATTTATTTCTTAATTATTAGGGAATAAAAAAATACGACCATGATATTTTTGTTTTCAATGGTGAGGAAGTCCTTACCTCGTGAAACTAATTAAGGTTATGATTTGTTGAGGTTCTATATTTATTGATTTATTCTATATTGAAAATTGTTTAATTATAGTAATTTTATGCTATATGTAATTTTATTAAACAATAAAATAATAATTGTTTAAGTATTAAAGAACAAAAGAGTTTGGCAAATAAAAAAGTGGAAGAATATCATCCAACCGCTACTTAATCTCATAACAAGTCCGTCAAGGGTGAAAGATGGCCCTAAAGTTAGGCTCCGGAGTAGTCTTTCTTGACTATCGATCGACGTGATAATCAATGCCTGTAAGACAGACGACTTCTTGACAATAAAAGCTCCAACAATCAATTATCCTAAACAATAGTTGAAAGAAATGTACGAAGTTTAGACTGAAAAAAGGCTTAAATTAAAACAAAATATGGTTTAAAATTTTTAAATATTTAGTATTATTTTAAAACAGTATGAAAGAAAAATGTAATATCTAAGATATACACCAAATAATTATATTTAAAAATAAAATGATATTAAAGTTATTATCATTTAGAAATATCATATGGAAATAAAATGATAATAAATTTAATATCATTTAGAAATAAAATGAAAATAAAGTTATTTCTTACCCCAAAAATTTACTTAAATTGCAAAAGTTAATTAGTTGCATTGTAACCTCTTGATTTGGATTATCAAACTAAAATTACCCAATTTTTTTTTATTATTCAGAGTTCATTCAGATGGACGGTGAAATTAATTCTGTTGAAATTAAAATTAATACTATGATATATATTTGCATAATAAAATAGCGATGGTGGTGAGATCGAAATGAAAAATGATTATTAAAAATATTAATCTAAGAGTATATTGATAAATTATTTTTATATATTTTTTGTAATAGTTAATATTCGAAATTTTAATTTGTATTATTTTATACATTTATTTAAATATTTTAATCAATTAACTCATTGTAATATAATTATACAAATTTATTTATTATATGAAATGAATAAACAATTTAGTGTGTTTAAATAAAATGTTGAAAAATAAATTAATTAAACTTAAAATGAAAAGAAAAAAATAATTAATTAATTGAATAAGTAAAAATCGTTGAAAAAATTAGAGTTTAATAGAAAATTTTAATCCCTAATGCAGTATCTAGCGCTTAGACCTGCTCATGAGCCGGGCGGGGCTTGAGTATGATATTAACATTAAATAAGTTTGCCCAAGTCCAGCCAGGCTCGAAATATGAGTATCGAATTTTGCCCAAGCTCGTCCATATTTGTAAATAGATAGTCCAAGCCCGTTTAGGCCCTATCATATTATATTTTTTTAAATTTATTTTTAAAAAAATATATTTTTTAAAAATTTAATCTTTATTAATTTAATAATTTTCTTTTATTAAGTTTATAAATATAAATAATTTAACTTAGTTTTAAAGTTTACACTATAATATTATATATATGTATTATTATATAATAAAAATTACATAATAAATAAAATATAAAATAAAAATATATAATGTAATAGTAAAATAGGTCGGGCCGAGCCAGGCTTGGGCCTTGAAAGTTGAACCTAAGCCCCATCCATTTTTAATCGAGCTTAATTTTTTTGTCCAAGTCTATTTTTGGGACCTAATATGTTTGTTCAAACCCTCTCAAATATCGAATGAATTTTTGGATTTGAACGAATAACCCGACCTTTGGGCAGGTCCACTAACGATCAACCAGACTCTACCCTCTAATTAAAAATTAAAGTGGCTAGGTGACATTATAATATTATTAGAGTTTAGATTCAAGTCTTAATATCTTAATTTTAACCCAAATTATTAAAAAAAATCGAAAGTGTTGATTAATTTTGACCGCATCAAAGTGCATGTCAAATGCTCCATTGATGCAGTTAATAGTGAAAATTTATTATAATATATTGTTTTATAACTCAATCATTAAAATGATTGTTTTTTCCTGAATAGAGTGTAAGTAATTCGTCTTTAAGATCAAAAAGATACCAACGAAAATTGAAACGTAAAATCCACTTGATCGGACCTCAACTTTCCACAAAAGTCAAATTTGAGGATCCCATCTTTTATTAGTACCAATTCATCAATGGTATAATATTGTTCTAATTTGGGGATTTGTGTAATGATGTTGGCAGGTATAATCACGCTTGTATTGATTTAAGGGTAAATAAATTTTTTATATTTGTGAGTTATTTAGATATTTTTAAAATTTTTAATTTTGGTTTGATAATATTGAGTTAAATTTAAACTTAATTATTAAGCGAAGTAAATTTAAATATTTTAATGTTTGATTTATTAATTTAAGGGCTAATCTAAGTTTTTTATTTTTAATTAATATTAAAAAATTAAAATTTCAATTCAAATTCTAGCATAATTAATGAAAATCTAATATGAAAATTGACTTTTACTTTATCAAATAAACTAATTTAATCTAACATAATCGAATGAGTTCAAGTAATTCGACCTTTATCTCAAAAATAAATTTTAATCAAATTAGAATTAAACCTTAAGTTTTGAATTTTGAAAAAATTTGAGTTTTTTACATTTAAAATTGAGTTTGATTTTATTTTATTTGTCTAAAATTCTTCGATATTCGATAACCACATTGAGCTTTGATTATTAAAGTTGAACTAGGTCGACTTAAAAATCAAAGCTTTACTTAAAAAACATTAAAGTTTTTATCAATTGGCTCAATAAGTGTTGATGATTTAATTTGATTAGTTACACCTTTATGATTAACCAACATTAAAGTCAAGGGTGACATCTCGTATAGATTTAACCCTCTCAAAAATTTCAAAAATCTTTCGATCTATATATATATATATTTATTTATATATCTATTTATATGATAAATATAATTAAATTAAATATGTAAAATATAAATATATTTATTTAAATTTTTTAATTTTATATATTAAAATTTATAAGCAAACAAAATTTTTAATCATGATTCTTTAAAACAAATTGATTAGCTTTACCCCCGTTAAAGTAAAAGCCTCATGTGACCTGAGCTGACATCCAAGTCAAAAGGTTGTCTTAGATTTTAAAAGAAATATTTATCTTCCCGAAGCTAATACTAGCTTCTTTTTGTTTTCTAGGCTGGTTTCCCGAAACTAATGGCTAAAATAGTTGCTTTATACTCTCCAGTTCTCTACCCTGTTTATCGGCGTGTTCATAGGCTGCTCAATGATACAGAGCCAGAGGGGCAATGGAAAAGTTACTTGATGAGAACGGAATTAATGGAAATAAATAAATATGACGTAATTTGATTAGTTAAATAAAATAAAATAAAAATATTATTATATTATTTGAGTATTTAAATTATTGTTAAATTATAAATAAAAAATAGGTATAAAATATTATATTATCTTTGAATTAAATAATAGTATTTTTATTTATAAAATTAAATTTATTTTTATCTAATAAAGATATTATTAATATTTCAAAAATATCATATTTTAATATAAAGTATAATATTTATAGATAAAATACTCATATGTTATATTTATACTATTTACAATAATTAAATATTTTATATTTAATAATATTTTAAATAATTATTATAACATAATTTTTTAACCTAAAAAAATTAAGAATGTTGTTTATGCTCTCATTTCTCCCAACTATCTCTACCCCTCTCTTTCTCTCTCCTGTTCATGTTATTCAAAAATAGAAAAAAAATTCGAACTCATCCAAGTTTTCCAAATTCCAACCGGTGGCAACTATCGGCACCGCCGTCCACCGCCAACTGTTGTCGTTCGCCATCTTTATTGGAACACAGAATATTCCTAATTTTCTCTCAAGCATCCTTTTTGTCCCTTTTTTTTCCCCAAATTTCAATTTTTTGATTTTTTTTATCTGTGTCTCGTCTTCCTCCTTTATAAATTTTAAGGAAAAAGAAAAACCTAAAACTACCAACCAAGACTTGAAACCACATAATTTCTTCCTCATTTTTTCTTTTTTATTTTTGGTATATTTTTCTGATTGCGTTTGGATTAGACTGAATTTGTTTTTGATATTGTGTGTGTGTGTGTGTGTGTGTGTGTTTTTCTCGTATTTGTTGAAGGTAGAATTTTGAGAAAGACGTGCAGCAATGGGTATCCGCGATGTAGGATAATGGCTGTCTTAGGTCCAACCAAAGAGTCGCTATTACGGAACAACACGCAAAAGACGTGAAAAAATCTTTTCTTTTAGTTGAAGGTAGTAAAATAAATTTAAACTAAAAATTTTATTTGAAAAATTTAAAGTTTAAATTTGAATTGAGTTTGATTTGATTAAAATGTTAATGATTTGAATTTTAAAAAATTTAAAATGGTTCGACTTGAAATTATTTGAACTCGAGTTTAATTTGAATTCGAATTTAATACTAAAAATAAATATAAAAAAATTATAATTAAATAATTTTTAATAAATCAAAAACTTTAATTATGAATTTTATTTTAAAATTCTTTAATAATTTAATTAAATATTAAAAACTTAATTTATATTTTAAATATGATTAAACTTGTTAATTAGTTGGATCGGGTTATGGTCTAAATTTTTTTAAAATTCTATGCCCAGATCCTTATTTAACATGCCCAAACCTGCTTATTAAAATCAAAGTTACTGTTTATTACATTAAAAAATATTTTTATTAATATTATATATTTTTATAATTAAATTTAAATAAAATATAGTAATTTAAAATCACTATTCTAAGTTGGGACGGCTAGTTTGATATAAAAAAATGAAAATCTCGACCCAGACCCAATTGAATTAGATGGATAACCCGACTCTTGAACATGTTTATATATAATAAAATATTAATTTATAAAAAAAAAAATCAAAATTTCATATAAAATAGTATTTTTGATAAAATTTTTCATCATTGTTAATTTTTGTGGCGGAATTGAAATGAATGTAGGGAAATTTTCCGCCTAAACTTTTTCCGACAAAAAATTTCATGAAAAAGGTCAAAATTCCATCAGAAATAACTTGGCTATAAAAGCCATCTATGCCTCTTCCCCTCATATTTCTGCGATTCCAAACCTAAAATATTTTTATCTATTTTTTTTTATTTTAAGGGGCCATTTTCAGTGTTTAAGGTACTATTTGATAAGTTTTAATATGTTTTGTTCATTATTTTGCATGTCATATTGTTTTTAATTTATTTGTTTGTATTATTATAAGATTATTCAGTACTTTTAGGAGTTTTGTGGCTAGTTTTCAAATCATTTAAAATATTTACGTTTTAGTTTTACTTATATTTTATTTTGCTGATAATTAGGAAATAATTATTTGCTTCATAATATAATTGGTTTATAATCTATATTAATATGATTAATATTAAATTATTTTTTTATAATTTTTTGTATATTTTAATTGTTAATTAATTAATATAACTGTTTATAGTTCAAAGTATTTGAATATAATAGTATTATAATTAATATAATTGTTTATAAACTATTATTTTTATAATTAATTTTAAAATAATTATATTTATAATTAGTTTATTATAATTGTTAGATTTGTAACTGTTTACTACATATATTCATATTCTAATTGAGGTTGAGATATATCTGGTTGAGAATATATATTGGATAATCGATTAAGGATATATTCATATTCAATAATTATGTAATTTCGTTAATAGAAGTTTGCATGATCGTTCTATGCAATCACATGATAGAGTTGAGCTTCTAACGCATAAAAGCAATGATACAGGTGGATCTGGCTACAATCCGAGATTTTGAAGGTAGATTTATATAATTTTTAAACAATTTCTAATAATTTATTATTCAAATATTTATGAAAATTTATTTAATTATCGCATTAATTATATTTAATTTGTTTTATAATTACAAAATGCCTATTTTTGAAATTAATTATTACATATAAAATTGGATATTATAATGATATACATAAGTATACTTACAAATTTATTATTATAATTAAAATTATATATAAATAATAATTTAATTTAATTTAAGAAAATTCTGTAGTAAATAGTTATTAGTAACAGAATTTTTCATTACAAATAGTTATTTTAGATGAAATTTTCCGTCACTAATAACTATTTGTGACAACAAATTTTAGCAAATACTATTTGCAATGAAAAATTCTATCGAAAATGGTATTTGCTACATAATATTTCCTTGGCTTACATCTCTTTGTTAAAAAAAATTCTGTCGCTAATAATTATTTGCTATGAAAATTTTGTTGCCAATAACTATTCATTTGGCCGAAAATAGTTTGTTGGAAATAATATTATTTTTGAAGGAAAA
>JBBYHK010000008.1:2911728-2925936 GCA_038382065.1 Adansonia grandidieri
AAATTTTTAAATTTAGGTTTTATTATTGAATTTTGTTTTGTACGGGTATAGAAGAAATTTGTTGTATTTTGAGTTTTTTGGATTAAAAATATTTTGGGTTAAAAAAAAAAACTAAAATACATACAATATGTATTAATCGTTTCAGTCCAGCTTTTTATAATTGTATTCAACAAGTTTGGAGTTTGAATTTAAAAATCTGCAACCATTCTCTTATACTTAAATTACGATTTTTTTTGTATTAAAAAAATTTATTTTATTTATCGAATTTAAACATATCATATTATTTTATTATTATTATTGTATTTATTAAATATATCATAACCGTATTGTATTCAAAATTAATCTAATTTTTTTCATGGTTTGTGAGAAAGGTGAAAGTTGAAAAATCGAAACATAAGTATTGAACAAAGGCATTGATATCTCAATTCATAAGTTGGGAATTTTTCAAGAACCACGTGTTGATTAAGCACACCCCAAATTGTGCATTCCTTATTGCATGATGTATTATACTCCACAAATATTTTGCGTCCAATCATATTTTTTCTTGTACATTTATCTACACCATTTAATTTTTATTTCTCACTTACAATGCGAGCTTTTAACAATAAAAGAGTTCTTGAAGTCAATTATTTAATTAATTTCTTATATAATTATACTAATATAAAATAAAAATCTTATTTATTAACAATTAAAATAACAAATACTATTAAATTGTTGAAGTTACTAAAATTATTATTTTTGTTTGAAGATAAAAAAATTATTTTTAAAATAATAATAATAATAATAATTTTTTAAAAAAATTGATACATTAAAACTACAAAATATTGTATCATATAAATAAAAATAAAAAATAATTATAGGAAGATCATTGAAATTTTAAATAAAAAATTAAATATTAATATAAAAAATTTGATTTTAAAATATCTAATTTTATTTTTAAACACACTTAAATAGATGATTTAGTGATATGAGTATTTTAATGTATCAGCACTTAGTTTACAGCAATAGTAATAAATAGTTGAGTATATATTTTATTGATGGTAGTGTTTGTGTCCAGTTAGCCGTCCATTGAAAGAAAAACCCTAATAACCCGGAAATCAAAGCAAAAGTGAAGATGATGGAGGACGGGTTCTCTGCCTCAAAGCTGTTCAGCCAAGGCTACTCTTACACCTACGACGATGTGATCTTTCTCCCTCACTACATCGACTTCCCTACTGACGCCGTCTCCTTGTCCACCCGCCTCTCCCGCAATGTCCCTCTCTCTATCCCCTGCGTTGCCTCCCCTATGGACACAGTCTCCGAAGCTCACATGGCTGCTTCCATGGCTGCCGTTGGTGGCATCGCTATCGTTCACTACAACTGTACGCCTTCCGAGCAAGCTTCCATCATCCGCCGTGCCAAGTCTCTTCGTCTTCCTATTACTCCCTCAGTTTCCTTTGCCTCTCCTGCAGATGCTCTTCCTTCTTCTCATGGGAAATATGTTTTTATTACCGAATCAGGTAATTGACGAACTACTTACTTACTTATCATCCAAGCTGTTGGTTTTAGGGTTAATAATTTTATCCTTTTTTTTTTTGAAACAGGTGCTCTACCATCCAAGCTGTTGGGTTATCTCTCATCGTCTGATTGTGAGAACCTGAAAGATAAACAAGTGAAAATCTTTGATTACATGCGGGATTGTAAGAGTGTGAAGTATGCTTCTTGGGATTATGATTTGGGAAAAATTGAGGACATTTTAGAGGAAAAGTGTGATTTCGTGGTATTGGAGAGGGATGGTGAGGTGGTGAATGTGGTCATCAGAGAGGATGTGGAGAGGCTGAAGGGGTATCCCAAGTTAGGGGCAGGGACTGTGGGTTCTGATGGAGAATGGATGGTGGGTGCCGCAATAGGGACAAGAGAGTCAGATAAGGAGAGGTTGGAGCACTTGGTGAAGGTAGGGGCCAATGTGGTGGTCTTGGATAGTTCTCAGGGTAATTCTATATATCAGATTGAGATGATTAAGTATATCAAAAAGACATATCCTCAGTTGGATGTTATCGGTGGGAATGTGGTGACTATGTCGCAAGCACAGAATTTGATTCAAGCAGGTGTTGACGGATTAAGAGTTGGGATGGGATCTGGATCCATCTGCACCACACAAGAGGTCTGTGCAGTTGGACGAGGACAGGTAAAAAATAACTTTTATTTCTTTTCGTTAACTTCCATGGTTCTTGATGATGGGTTTGATAAAATTACACATGTTATTTGAACATTTTCCGTTTTTCAGATTTATGTTGTGGTTTGTTTCAACTCTTGAAAGCATTAGTTTCTTTGACTGTCAATATTATCTGCTATGTCAAATTTTTTGTTCTGCCGCAATTTTTTGCCATCTTTGGTACATTCTAGTAATAAACTTAACTTGAAATTAGGTGTGAGATGGCCATCATAGGAATAGCTTCTAGAAATAAACTTAAATTGAAATGATGTGTGGGATGCCATCATAGGAAGCATGAGTGCCAGGAATTTAAATAGTGGCCATAATGTGACATTTCAGTAACTATTTTGCGGTTTTGGCTTTTGCAGCTGCTGGTATTCACTGCACTACTGTGATAATATTCGTTATGACCACTGTGATAAACGCGGTGTGACTGAAAATACATCTGTGATTGCAATTTAAATCCCTAAATTGAGTGTCCATTAGTGGAGATATCTGATTCTTATCCGGCAGAAAACATTAGTGCGGTTGTTGTACAAAATATGGTGGGTGATAGGATAAAATAAGATATAAGATAGTGGACTTATTTAAATAATATATGACATCCTATGCTTGGTGCATGCTGAGACTACCTATCATTTGCCCAGTTTGCTAAATCAGAATGACTAGAGAAACCAAAATAGTGTTTGCATTTGCTCTGTATTTAATAATGCACAATCTTCCTGTCTAATAGGATGAAATCTTCCCTTTTTCAAAGGATGAATTATCATCCTATCTTATTCATCATCCTGCACATCAAAGTTATCTAATTTCCTGAAGGATCATGAACTCAATATTTACTTGGCTTGGCTAGCTCATTGTGTTATTGGGGACGCACACTTTGGTAAATCAGAGTTATTGGCGAAACCAAACTGGCATTAGCCTTTGCTATGTACTCTATAATGCATAATCTTCTGTTTAAGCAAAACCTTTATATATGTGTGCTTGTGCGTGTATATATATATAAATACTATCTTCTTTCAACAATTGGGGATTTTTTAGATGTTTGTAATGCATATAACTACGTCTATTATCAATGCAGAAACTAATACCATTCGAAAATGTTAACAAAATTAATTGAAAAAATCATTTTATTATGCTATTCTTTCCTTCTTATGTTGTCAGATTTCTTTTCCTTGGTCTTGCTACCTCTTAGGCAACAGCCGTTTATAAGGTGTCATCTATAGCTTCACAACATGGTGTACCTGTCATTGCTGATGGTGGCATTTCAAACTCTGGACACATCGTCAAGTCTTTGGTTTTGGGGGCATCTACTGTGATGATGGGAAGCTTTTTAGCTGGAAGCGCTGAGGCTCCTGGAGCTTATGAGTATAAGGTATGACACTGCTTCTGCATTCTTATCCAACGGCATAATTTTTCTGCTTAACTTTTAGTCTTTATGGTCTACTTTTTGTGCTTCCTTTATGTAGTTTCATATTGGATGTATTTTGATCTTAGAATCTGAGCTCCCAGAGAGATCTTTATTCTTGGAAAAGTGGAATATCAGTGCCAGAAGTGTAGAAATTTTCAACAACTTGAATCTTTTAATAATATTTCTCACTCTTATGTCTTAACAGCTGGACATGTTTGGAATTTTGAAAAATATGCAAGGGCAAATTTGGTATAAAAATAGTGATCCCTATTCCATGTTGTGAAGAATAGAGGAGTAATAACAATCCTTGGCTGTAAGGCTAAGAAATGATATTCATCGATTTTGGTGAAGAACAGAGGAGTAATAACTATCCTTGGGTGTAAGGCCGAGAAAAGATATTCATTGATTTTGGGGAATAAGGGTGTAATATCTATTACAGGTAATAGCAAAAACAATAATTCAAAGTTTCAAACGAATAAATTAAAAAATTAATGGGGAATCATTCCCCCAACCAAACGTAGCATTATTTCTTGGGTAGTTTTGAAGTGTATGTACGATGGTGGCTAAAAACTCAAATATAATTTTGGAATCATTTGTTATGCGCAGATTTCCTTCTAATTATATGTTTGATTTTGTTGTTTTTCTATTTTTTTTTTATGTACCATTTACAGTTTCTGTGATCAAATATCACTTGTTCAATGTAGAACAGAATACTTACTCTTTTCTACAAATGCAAACACTAAGAGACATACGTGTGCATTCACATTTAACTTATAGCAATCCTTCTCAGCAATCGTTATGTTTTGTTTTGCCAGAATGGTCAACGTGTGAAAAAATATCGTGGCATGGGCTCGCTAGAAGCAATGACTAAGGGTAGTGATCAAAGATATTTGGGTGATACAGCTAAGCTGAAGATTGCGCAAGGGGTTGTTGGAGCAGTTGCCGATAAAGGTTCTGTTCTAAAGTTTATACCTTACACCATGCAAGCAGTCAAGCAAGGATTGCAGGATCTTGGTGCTTCCTCTCTACCATCTGCACATGAGCTCTTAAGATCAGGTGTACTGAGGCTCGAGGTATGATTCATCAGCTCACACTGTTATTCTAATTTAGTTACAAGCATAATATGGAAAAGATCCTTGGCATGTCACTGATTCAACCCTTTAAATGTGGATTCCATGTTCTTTTTGTTTTTAGATTGTAATTGATTATTGGTGCTTATGGTACTATTGTGTCATTACGGAACTGAAACAGGTCCGGACTGGTGCAGCACAAGTTGAGGGTGGAGTACATGGTCTGATTTCCTATGAAAAAAAATCATTTTGAGATTTTCCAATAATTGCGGCCGCTGTCTGTGGCTGACGAAATATCCATCCAACATTTTGGAAAAGCAAATTGTTAGATCTATTTTCCTGCTCTTGGGGGTTGGGGTTTGTTGTTTATTATATGTAAGTTGAGCCTCTCTTAACTTTTTTAAGTAATTAGTAATGCCTTGAAGAATCAAAAGATATGATGGAAGAGAAGTAGCAAGCAAGAGGTTCATCCACGATGGTTTGATGAAATAAAATGTTTTTCATTATGTTGTGATGCACTTTTTTAATAATTAAATGACTTAAAATTGTGAGTTCTTTTTTATATAAAATTTTTTATTTCCTTTTAACATGTTTAATGTATGTTAATGTTAGATATTAAACAGCTAGCATTTGATACGCAACGTCGAATGATTGATACATAGTCTCGCCTCTGATGAGTTGTCCTATGATGATGATATGCAATGCAACGTTATTTCTGTCAGAACAGACTGAACATGTAAAGAGTTCATCCTCATCTAGTAAAGTATGCAGTAAGTGCTGATCCTGTAAGGTGGATGGGGTCAAGTAATTTACTTGCTGCATTTACATTATCCATCATTTGATCTGAGTGAGGTAAAAACCAACATCCTTAGATGCACCACTTTGCTGCTTATTTTCCAAAATAATTCCCCTGCAAGTCATTATGGCACTACTCTGAATTAACCGCTCGATTTCTTTCTTTATTTACCACATCTTGAGTGCAGTGCTACGGTTAGTACCTTGGATTTTCATCTTCATTTTCCTTGGTTAGATTCCCCTTGAAAAGAAAACTGCCATTTTCGGATGAGACCTGCTGTTTTCGGCCTTTATTTTTTTTTTTAAAAAAAAATGTTGTACCAAGGTTTTAATAAGATAATTGTGGAGGCGCCCATAGGTGTTCTTGCAAGCTTGAATATAAGAGAATAACATTCTGGGCTTTTAACCACCATTTTCCTTGGTTAGATTCCCCTTGAAAAGAAAACTGCCATTTTCAGATGAGACCTGCTGTTTTTTCGGCCTTAATTTTTTTTTTAAAAAAATGGTGTACCAAGGTTTGAATTAGATAATTGTGGAGGCGCCCATAGGTGTTCTTACAAGCTTGAATATAAGAGGATAACATTCTGGGCTTTTAACTACCACCTTTCAAGGGCTAGGCCCAATGAAATACATAACCATTGCTGATGATGTAGTAGGAGGTGGAGATACACCCAAGTAAATCAAGCCACTAATGCATTTTGGGTCGAGTGATAAGTAATTTGATGTCTTTTAAGAAATGGTCTGGTTAGTTTTATGAATGGAGAAAATAGTTTTTGGAGGGTTTTTTTTTTTTTTTTTTTATTTGAGGTTTAACCCAACTTAAGTATAAAATGTTTAGGCCTAATTTAGCTATCGGATACCCAAAAATTTCAAACAAAGAACAAATAAATAAATAAAGCCGCTGCAACATCAACATCGCTTTCATAAACTCCGGCTGACTACAAATTTGCTCGGAACAATGGCTGCTGCCTATGCATACGTTATGCCTGTGCTTCATTTTTCTTATGCCACTACTTTCTACAAGCAAATATTAAACAAAGTCCAAATAACATCATGCTTTATTGCTGGATATTCAGTCTAATTCCATCATGGTTTATATCTTTGTAATAACATTATATTACTACAATAGAAGGGAAACTAAGGCGGCAAGAATTTCTGTTTATATCTACGGATCCACTCCAACGGACTAGTTTTCCTTAAAAAAAAAAGATTAAGAAATTAATGATATTATATCCCGTTGTACTAAACTGCACTGATTGGTAATAAAAGGGCATTTATGTTTGTACTGAACTTCATATCTTTGTAATAACATTTACCTCTCAAGTTGCTTGAGTTCTTAAGAACACAGCATTAAAGTCTTCCACTGCTCGTAGTCTTAGGAAATATATATATATATATATATATATATATTTGTTGCCAATACTCGAAGAAGTAGCATCTGAAGAATACAGAATAAGATGCCAATCGATCGGGCAAACGTTATTTATATATTTGAAAAAAAAAAAATACTAATATAGAAGTTTTTTAAGTATCCTTAATGATATCATCTCCGTCAAAAATTCACTACGTTTCTCTATTGTACTCATTCCAATTCGGCATACTAGGGAATTTCAAGAGCAACATTCACCTGAAAAATTACAAAACTCAGCCATTCTCCAATAGGTACAATGAATCAAAATTGGAAAAAAAAGAAACAGGCCCGAAGGTTTCCTTCAAAAATAATTGTTTAATTGCCAATTTACCGGAATATATATATATATATATATATATGTAGATATGGAAATGACGAGGATATATATGGAAGGGATGAACTGTTGGGACTGAAATGAGTAGTAAACAGTGAATAATGATTATTAGTAATTTAGAATTGGACAATGCAATGAAATACATTGGGAATTGTGAAGATAACCTGCATTCCCCAAACTTCTCTCTGAGACAGAGAGAGAGAGAGAGAGAGAGAGCATGGAGATAATAAAGACAACCCAGCATTCTGAAAGGTGATGAGCAAAAGCTGCTACTGGTTTTGCATGGTGAATTGAACAATGATCCATTCTTCCTCTGATACTTCAAGACAATTCTTGCTAATTCCTTCTGAAACATATTGCTAATTGTAGGCTTTTGTTTCCTTTGAGCTTTCTCTTTGACAAACTAAATCAGGAAAATTGGAAGAGTATCTTACGACAGGGAGCTGGAAGAAGAGCCAGAAATAAACCTTCAGTGACAGGTAATAAGAAACAAAATTATGCCTTCTGATCTCTAAATCCTTTTTTTTTTTTTTTAATGAAGTAGAGCATCTATGTCTATTGATCTAAGAGGGAGGTTCACATTCAAATCCTTTACATATTCCATCATACAAGGAACGAAGATATCAAAGCCAGCAAGTTTATGTTGATTCTTACGAGAAATTGAAGGCAAATGTGACCCAATAAACTGGAGGAAGCCTGTAGAAATATATATATATATATATATATATTCACACGCATGGACGGTTGGAGAAAAATGTAAATAGAAGTGATGAATTTGAATACTTTCTCTCATTTGGTCTTCATCAACACCCCATCCTCTAACTGCATACACTTGATTTTGTCCAAGCTTTCTTTCCGATACTCCGGGGTGGCCTAGTTCCAGAATCGAGCAATTGTCTCGGTGGGGTTTGACTCTCTCTATATAAATCAGATATTTTGAGATTAAATTTGTCATATTTTGATGACTGCTCGAGGTCTAGGTCACCACATGGTGAAAAAAAAAAAAAAAGATTGCATCCCAAGGTTTGCAAAAACAAATTCAGTTGAAAAAGACGACGTTCGAACAAAAAATTGATCTTTGGTTTCGTTTTCATGAAATTATTGCTGGCCCTTCGAACAAAAACAATAGCGGAATAATATGATTAGACTCACAAGATCTTGACAACTCAGTTAGTCAATAATACTGCAAAATATAATATGTCAGGTAACAACTTTCATGCAGAAATAAAGAATATCAAATTTTACGTGAAAACTTTCTAAAATAAAAAAAAAAATCGTGGGACAAAATCTAAGTAGAATCCGCTATGAAAATAAGTAAATTACAATATCTTAAGCTTTTGATTAAAGCTTAAGATTCACAACAATTGGTATAATATAATAAAGTTAACTCTTTGAGAATATACCCGTAATCTCTCTCGGATTGGACAGAGTATTATAATTTTCTATGATTAACACTATTTTAATAAATATTCGAAAGACCCAATTATTGAATACCTTATTTTCTCTTTTTGCTCTTGATCGAACACTAATTTTACTCTTTGTATTTCACTATGCCTCTCTATTTTCTTTCTCTTGGTTGTTGCATAGAACAATTGCATCTGATGCCCTTTATATAGTCAAAGGAATGGCTGATTGCATGTGTGAAAATGACACATTTTTCTTTCTTTCTTTTCGGCTCTACAAAGTTACTGAACTTTGCATTTAAAAGCTTCAAAATTGTTTGGCCATCCAAGTTTAAATTTCTTCACCGACCAATCAATTTCAATTTCAACAATTACATATAAAAGCTTTAATGGGACTGGATCTCATATTTGACTGACAATTATGGATTTCTTTATTTTTCAAATCTAATGCATAGTTAAAATTTTCCTTTTAGATAATTTTGAGACCTTTAGACGTAAGATTTATAAGTAGATCATCGTATAATTTGTATCAATATCTATATAATATTTGTATTGATACTTTTTTTAAAATGTCAAATGCGAAAAAAAAGTTTGTATCGACATTTATAATGCAAGATGTCAAATTGCAGGATACATTTTTTTTTCTAAAATTTAATTGAAATTTTGAAATTTTTTTCTCTATAAGAGTTTTCCGTAAACCCTTTTTTTTTTTTTTTAAGTTAAGGATTTCCACTAACATGTAGTTGAAAAATCTTACCTTCCAATTATCTTTTAGCTAACACTTAGAAACGCAGGAAAATAATTTATGATTCAAAAAAGACATACATATAGTCAACACAACCCTTTCGTTTCCAAAAAGAAAAGAAAAGAAAAGAAAAGAAAAAAGAAAAAAGCAATTTTCCTAATAATCTACATTGCTCATATGATAGTAGTAGGTGTGAAACAAATGCTGATATACAAGATTTTGACAACAAAGTGAATGCACTTATCAATGGAATTAAATCTAACAATTCGTATATAAATATTTTATATTTTTATTATTCGTAAAAGCTTAAAAAATTTAACACTGCATGTTAAAAATAAAATTATATGCATTTTAACATCGGTCAATATTTGGATTCTCTGATTTTAATGTAATTATTACTTGTCTATTGTGCTTGATCGATTCAATGCAATTTATCTCCCATATCTCCTAATCTCATTGTAGTTGGAAGCACAACAACGATAACTACGCAAACGTTAGATGCAGCATGCTCTCTATAAAATGTTTTTGGACAGTTTCCAAAACAATTGAGACATGTTCGGATGAGGATACGTAACTGTTCGGGCAAACTTATAGAAAAATCAAAATAAAACCAAAACTGTTTAGATACAGGAATGTCTTGTGCCCCACTCGGATTTCGCTGAAGCGCCGTTTCGGCGCGTTTTGCATGGATTTTGGTTCAGCGGCACCTGTCGATGCTGTTTGGATAACAAGACATTGGCATTGTCTCAATTTTCCGATGGACCCTTTAGGGACCAATTGAAAAAAAAAAAAAAAAAAAAGGTGCCGATTGGCATTTTTTTTTTTTTTTACTTTTCTAAACCCTTTTCTTAATTGTATTTTTTATTTTTATCATTTAATTATATAAAATAATTATATATATAATTAACTATATATAAAGTAAATATAAATATAAAAATAAATTTACAAAAAAAATTAAACAATTTATAGTTAAATATACGATCAACATTAATATAATATGTTAATATTTTTCAGTGAATAAAAATATTAAAATTAAAATATTATAAAAGATAATAAATAATTGAATAATATTTGTTAAGTTTTAATTTATGTAAATATATAATAGTTATGCATACACATTTTAGTTTAATATCTTTTATGATCATTTTTCCTTCTTATTATGATTTACCTCACCACTACCATTTTATTTGAATCCAAATATATATTCCACTACTGATTTTAGTCTTACCGCTACAGTAACTAATCTCATCGGAGCCAATCTCACCGTCAATCTAAATGGAGCCTAATTAGCTCCGGTGAGATTGAAAACAGCGGTAGCGGTGAGATTAACAACATGGGAGATATGTGCTTGGATTCAATGCAGCTGTGGTGTTGTTGAGATGAATTATATTGAGAAAAAAAATGACCGTTTAAGACATTAATTAAAATAGGTATATATAATAGGAGAATTTTCGTTTATTTGACTTTTATGAAAATAAACAATAAAAAATTAATTATAATTATATGTATGTAAAATAATAATTTTATTAATAAATAATTAAAAATCATATCAAATAATATTTTATATTTATTTGATGTAACTATTTATTTTTAATTAATTCATATTAATTTTATAATAATAAAATATATATTTATTAAATTATTATATACAAATAAAATTTATATATAATTATATACAATAAAATTTATTAAATAACTATTTTTAAATTAAAAAAAAAAAAAAAACTCAAAAGTTGGGTTAAAAAGAGTAAAAAGGCCCTCTAGTTTGTACCTATTGGAGTATAAAACTCTAGTGGGAAAAACGAGGGTGTTACATGGTGGGATTGTGCCACTGTGCCTACTCCCATGTAGTCCAAACGGAATACATTCATCAGTTAAAGGGGAATATACCCTAATATTCTTTCTTATCAGGGCTTCGATGAAAATTAAATTATCCTTTAAAATATAATCTGATTAGGTCCGATCAAACCTAATAAGCTAAGTTCAGAACTTTAATAAGTTTAAATTTTAAAAATAAAACATACTTAATTTTTAACCTTGATCCAAACTTAAACTTAGTTTGACCCGGCACATGTTTATTTTCTTAAGGTCGTGGACACCACAAGAAAATCCTTACATATCATTAAAAATTGAAACAAAATCAAAAGGCCTTAAAACTATCTATGTTAAGCTAGGTTTGCTTGCTATTATATATTTTCATTAATCAGTTATGTTACTTAGATTTAAAGTGAACGTTGAATAAAAGTATATATTTAACATAAATATATATGTTAAATTTTTGTTAAGTTTATATATATATATATATAATCATATTTTTAAATTCATAATCAAATACATATACAATATAAAAATTAAAAAAAAATAGTTAAGCCAACATAGTTGATGAAAATGTAAGATAATCGATTTTTAAAAATTTAATTTTAATTAATAAGTGAGGTAATTTTTAATATTTAGTCTTCATTTTCTTTTAATTTTTTTTTTTTCATTTTGGCTGAATAATTTTTGAAAAGTTTTATGATTTATGAAAAATCTAGAACATCTAAATTTGCACCATCCGGTGTATTACGAGGAAAGCCAGTGGTTGTAACTGGCGAGTGAAAAATATATAAACACAAGACGAATAAGCTAAACTCCGAAAAGTATAATATTTTTCACATGATAATCATATTATTTTATTTAGATAAAAATAATTTATACTAATTTTAAAAAAAATTTAATAAAATGTTTGATCTGATTTAATGAAACTGTCAGTAATATAAATCCGTAAAATTATTTGCAATATTTGATAATTTTGACAAAAATTAATCTTTTTTTTATGGTTTTAAATTTTTTTTTGTCATTCATAATTCACAAACATAATTTAAATCAATGGTTTGGATCCCGTTCCTGAGCATCTAAAAAGATAGATGCAACAAAAACCAGAATCGGGAATGGCCCTTCTGCAATTGCAATAAGCAGAAGTATTAATCCGATAATGATAACAAAATCATGCAGTGATTGAATATTTTTGCAATCAAACTTCTAAGGATTGTGTAAAGGGAATATATTAGAATTAGGCTTCAAGCTTGGTTGGCTCCTTTCAGGATAATAGGCTGCCAAAAGGCAAAAAGGGGAGGCTTTGGTCCCCCAGTCTTTGTTAACAATACTTCGGAGCAGAGATTTAAAATGCAATCGCAAATGCATTTTCGGAAGCATCTCCTTAAACAGAGAAAACAGGTCACCGGTCACTAGTTATTGATAATTCACTGTCTGTAAGTCAGATTTGAAGCACTTGGCCGATCAGATGGATTTCTTAATTATTTTGTTAACGACTTCCTTTTTAGATGTGATATTCTCAACTGCTGAAGCATGTCAGGGTGCATTTGGCTTCAATCGCACCTACGTTTTAAGTGAATAAAATTTTTAAAATTATAAAATATTTAATAAAATTAAAATATTATAAAAATATATGAAAAATAACATTCAATTATTTATTATTTTGTTAAATTTTTAATCTGTGCAAATATATAATGATTATATATAATACAATTTAATTTAATGTCCTTAATAGTTTTTTTTTCTCATTATAATTTGTCTAACTGCTGCCGTTGTATTTACATCTAAATACATATCTCACCACTGATTTTAATCTCATTATTACAGTATTTAATCTTACAACTATAATAATTAATACTACCGCCGTCACTGTTTTTAATCTCACTCACCGCTCATCTAAATAGATCCTAAGGGGACCAACACTTTTAGATGGATTCATCGTCCGTCTCGTTTATGTGCCAAGTTGCTATTCATGTTTGAAGGCTTATCTAATATTCGAGAAGGTTTATATAAAAATATTAAGTTTGAAAAATAGATTTGGATAAAATATTAGAGCTATTTAAAACTTAGATCAAACATTGACATTAACATTTAAGATCCGAACACGATTTGTCTTATTTTTTAATTAATATAATTTGTATTATGCGTATTATATAATTTTTTATATCATATAAAAAAATATACAAATATAATGTTATAATGTAAATATTAAAAAAGAAAAAAATGTTAAAGTCTCAATATTTTAAAGATTAATATAAGAAAATTATTAAAGACTAAAACGAAAAGAAAAAAAAAGAGTAAGAAATTGACTTTGCTTTTTCTGATTCAGTGAATTTTACAGGGGGGGTGGCTGGAGTTGGAGACCATCCAGATAACTTCCTCGAAAAAGCCAAACAAAGTGAATTATCAAGAAAGTGTTTATGTCGGAAATGTCTGCATCAACAATTACTGGAATCCATTTCCATTCCAAAATGAGGAAAACATGGCACACCTTTTTTTTTTTTCCACCTTGACTTCCAAAATGCAGTCTGATTTACGATAGTTGGAGTCTTGAATTTGAAAGTCATTATCAGTATCCGTTGATCGAAATGGTAAAGGGTTTGATAGTTTTTAAATAAAGTTTCGGTTTTAAGTTTTATAAATAAAAAAATAAATATTGAAAGGATTTTTTTTTTTAAATTTGATTTAATTTGACTCTAAAATAATTGGCATCTAATATTAATACTGAGAACTAAAAAATTAAAAAAAAAAAAAGCTGCAAAATCCCAACCAAATTTAAATATATTTAGATATATCATTTTTTTTTACGAAAGATATTATAATTTGAAAATAAAAAAATAATTGTAAATAGTAATATTTAAATTTTAAATTTTTTATAAATCATCTCTCAAAAAAAATTATATAGATTAACCAAGTTAAACTCTGGATTCACTTATTTAAACAATACTAGTTGCATGTAATAAGCTGTAATGCTGAAAAGCATCTTTCTCCCTGCATTTTTTGGGGGTTAGAAAACAGTTTTATTGGCAA
>JBBYHK010000008.1:2958729-2977301 GCA_038382065.1 Adansonia grandidieri
TAAAAATAGATCAACAAGAACTAAAAGTAAAATTCACGAGCATGATACTCGTAAGACTACAAAATTCAAAATTAATTTATAAAATTTACAGTTCGATACTTCATGGTAGAAAATGCCAATACACATTTTCCTTGAATATTTATGTTTTTTTGGGGTGAGAATCGGCATAAAACCACACCAGTGTCGATAAAAATATCCAACCACCAATTTCTCAAGTTTTTCAAAAAAATTTTGGGAAATTCCTAAAAATAGAAAAATTAACCGTGAGATCATCCGCAGAGGTAATTTCAAAATTTGTCAAGAACTTGTTCAAAAAAAATTTTTTTCCTTTGCGGATTCGTCCTTTTTACCTGAGAAAATAGATTTTTCATCATGTGTATATACAATTATTTACATATGACTAATTAAAATTACAAAAATGTGAAACCACTCTGGTGGAAGTTGACCTCCATTAGAGTGGCTACTATATATCTGTTCTCGGATACTTGAGACTTTCAGAGACAGATAACCCGGACGAAATTAAGTGTCTACAATTTTTTTATATAGTAGGTAGATTTTTTTTGAAAAAATGTTTTATTAAAAATAATGACAAGAGAAAAAATATCATTGATTTTATATTTATTACTAATAATTTATTTATTTTTAATAATTTTTAATTAATTTTATGTTGCTTGACTTATAATACTTAACTCAATAATAAATATTATTAATAATATAGATTTTATAGATGATACAATAAAAAAATTTTCAGTACTGCAACGTAATGCGTTGCCTTTCCTTTCCCCTTTAATTCTGTTGTGTACTTAGATTTGCAATTAAGACTCTACTTGTTTTATCTTTAATATGGGTACGTTTGGATTGCACCCTATAGGTGCAATTAAGTTTTCTAAGTTGTTAGTGGACACTGAAAGGTTAGAGATCCTGTAAATTTCACTTGGCTCTTGAAGGGTGAAAGATTTCACCTTTTGTTTTCTTGTAATTTTTAAAATATTTTATTTGATAAAATTTTGAATTATTTTTAAAATTTAAATTCTTATATTTTTATTTTATTTAAAAATTTTAAATTATTTATTCATTAAATACTGCAAATAACTATCTTATATAAATTAGTTAATTAATTAAAATATTTAAATAAATACATGAAATAATATATGTTAAAATTTTAAATATTATTAATATATAAAGATAATTTATTAATAAATTTTTATTTTAATATCTTTAATGATTATTTTTATTCATAATAATTTACATCCAAAGACATTTTTCAAAATTGAACACTATTATTATTTTCAATTTTACCAAATCTATTTAACCTGCCATGCAAATGAAGCCTATATAAAAGTTCATTTAGCATTATTGTTGGCATAACTTTTAAAGTCAAAAGTTAATTTTCATCATAAATGTAATGTTAAACAGGTAAAAATTTTTTAATTTTGCATTTAGAAACATGGTTTGGCAACCTAAACCAGAAAAACCAAGAAAATGAAACTTTTTTATGGTTTGAAAACTAGTTTTTTGATGAAATAACTTTATTATTCTCGTATTTTTAAATTTTTATTATTTTAAACATATATATTTTTTATATATTTCAACTCTTCGTACCAATGTCAAACACTTAAGATTTCTTAAATCACATTTTTCACCATACTTTTAAAATATACTTTTTTCAATCCAAACTTCTTTTAACCTGAGTTTTTTTTAACAGCAATGCTAAACTAAGCCTAAGACCATTTTGTTAAAGCTGCTAATAAAGGTGACAAACATGTGGGTTTGGGCAAATTTGAATCGAGCTATCTTTAGATTTGGATTATTTCAAGTTCAGATATATTTCGAATTCGGATAATCTCAGGCTCATTTTTTTTTCGAGTTTGGGCTATCTTGGGCTCAGACCATTTCCATCATGAAATTTTTTGAGTTTGGATTATTTCAAATTTAGATTAGTTCATGTTTGGGCGAGCTTAGATGGATTTAAAAAATTTTAGAATTTTTATAAGCTATAAATAATTTTTTAATTTAGATTTTAATAATTAATTTTACTTTTACGTAATGACAATTACTAAAATTAAAATTTTAAAATTAATAAGTATTTATATAAATATAAAATTATATAATAATTTATTTATATATTGAGTATTAATATATTTTATTTAATATTCTCTTTAATTTTTAGTGTAGTATCATTTAAATTCAAACAAAAGATAAATAAATAAATTTGATATATATATATATATATCTATATCTACTTATAGTAAAAATAAAAAACAATTTGTATATTTTGATACTTCTTATTATTTTACAATGATTATATACTTATACTTTTGTTAGCTTTTGTGATATTAGTATTGATATAATTAATGATTATATAATTTTTTTTGTTTTATAAGTGAGCGAAAATAAATATAAAGTAACACTAGATAAAGTAAATGTACAAAATCATTTGGTTACATTTAAAAAAATCATTAGAATGAAACAAGTTATAAATAAACTCATAAAACATTTATATATCTAACTTTTATTCTTAACTCAATGGCTAACTGAGTTTTTATTTACTAGTCCAACAATTATTTATTCATTCATTTATTTTTATTATATTTTTTAGTCTATTTATTTTAATTTTTAAGGTTGTATTTGAAAATTTAGATTTCAAAAATAGATTTAGATTTAAAAATAATGTAAATTGTGTAATAAAATACATTAAATATAGCACTTATTATTATTTTTCAATTTCTTGGATTTGATAGATGCATATTTAATGGTTAATTTGAAATATTTATAAATATTTGTGAATTTGAAATCATATTTTTGTACTTTTCAAATATGTAATCATATTAAATTATAACTAATTTAATCATAATATATACATTTTATTCTCACAATTTAATAGCAAATGAAATCCAAACTTTCAAATTTGCATAATATTCTTATAATTTTAGTATTTGATTTTTTTACAAAAAAAATAGATATATCAATTAATTATTTTAATTACTTTATTAAATTATAATAATACTATTTATTTTTTATATAATAAGTAACTTAATTAATTTATAACTTTTAATTTATTTGTGTACTTGTTACTATTTGAACTTATTTTTTTGTTATAGGGATTTAAAACTTATAAAATTAGATCTATATCAATATAATAGAGTTAATTTATTTTTATGAGATTAGAGAATTTTATGAGAAGCTTTATGTTCTTGATTATTAAAAATATAATTTTGATATCTCATTCTTCATTAATGGTGAAAAATATATTAATATTTCAGTTACTATAGTTAGAATCAATATTTAAAATCAGTGATAGAGTTATCAGCAAATAAAAAAATTATCTTACCCATCATAATGCAAAAATACTAAAGATCGACAAACATTATTTGTTTGATTTTAAAAATTGAAAAATATATTTTATTTGGATGTTGTATTATTTAATTTAATTATTTACTTTTTTTAATCTTTATATTTTGATTCACAAGGTGATATTTTTATTTTTAAGTAAATTTAATATTTTGTTTGTTTGAAACACTAACAGATATATGATTTAAAGTTAATTTTTATCAATAATGGTGCTTATATTGCACAAAATATCAAGTTCAATTATATGTTAAAATTATTGTATTAAAATTAAACTTTAAACGTGGAATAAGTATAATAATATATTATACATGATTATTTTATAATAAGTATAATAATAATTTTGTTATTTTTATGATTAATTATTATAAATATATAATGATATATAGTACTAAAAACTATTTGATTCATATTTAATATGTTTCAAAAAAATTTTCTTTGATAATATAATTTACTTTAATTCATAATACATTATTAATATAATATATAATAATTATAAATATCTTTGTATAAATTAAATGTTTTTATTGAAGAAAAAAATTTGATTATTCAATTATTTATAATTTTATTTTAAATAAAATGTTATAATTATAGCTCAAGCCTTTTTAATTATAAATTTAAATTTTTATAAGCTTCAGATTGAATTGATCTCGAGTTTGAGCCTTAATGATTTTGAGTTTCGAATCATATTAGTTTCAAATTTTTTTGAATTTAAATTTTTTAAAATTTAAAATTTTTAGATTTAAATTTTTTTAAATTTTAAATTAACTTAAATCAAATTAAATTTAAATTGATAAATTTTTGGAATCAAACCTTCTTTGCTAACTGTAGTTGTCAATTGCGTTACACACCTTTCACACTTTTTCTTGACACTTCTTGAGAGTCGCAGATTTATGCAATCATATCCGACGGTCACAGTTCTTTGGATTTCGTTTTCGAAAAAAAAAGGAAAAAAAATCATATTTAAGAGGTAACCCACTAACCAATGATTTCATTTTAGCTGTCGTGAAAGTCTGAGGGTCTGCAGTAATCTTCACTTGACTGACCAAATGAGAGGAGCCATCGGCAGAACGTTGTCTAACCCTAACAATCACTACCTTACATCTCTCAGCAAACGCACCTCTTTTCTCCTCCCATCCTCCTCCTCCCCCTTCTCCACTTCCTCCAGCTCGGGCAACGGCCGTGGCCGTGGCCGTGGGGGCGCCTCCCCTTCTAGTTCTTTTGGTGGTTTCACTTCGGCCCTGGGAAAATCTGACTCAGAGGATTCAAAGCGCGACTCTGTTGAATCACCTGCCGTCGGATTAGGCCATGGGCGTGGAAGAGGAACACCCTTATCATCCCAACCCATTCCCCCCTCTTTCTCTTCTTTTGTTTCCCAAAATGGGTCTGGTCGAGGCCGAGTCACCGATGAGTCAGTGCCACCGGCACCTCCGCCTCCGCGTCCAAGGCAAACAAAGCAGCCGATATTTATCAAGAAACAGGATGAAATTGAAACTGATTCCTCTGCCAAGCCAGCCACTGAGTCGATTCAGTTGAGTGAGCCAACTTTCCCATCTAGCACACCCACAGCTGCAGTTTTATCGGGTTCTGGGCGTGGTAAGCCCGCGAAGCAACCGCAGCCTGTCTCGCAGATGAAGGAAGAAAATAGGCATATCCGGGTGAAGCAGCAGCAGCAGCATCAGCGGCAGCAGTCCCCCTTGCCAACATTGAGCAAGGAACAAGCAGTAAAGAAAGCAATGGGCATACTTACAAGGAGAAGTGAGAGTGAGGAAAGTTGGATGGCAGGGAGAGGAGGAAGGGCAGATATGGGTATGATTAGAGGTAGAGGTAGAGGTAGAGGTAGAGGTAGAGGAAGAGGTAGAAGGCAGAGTGAAGACACAAGGACATTAGAGGAATCCAGTGAAGAGAATGGAGATGCACTATTTTTGGGGGACAATAAGGATGGGGAAAAGTTCGCCGAAACTGTTGGAGTTGACGTTATGAATAAGTTGGTTGAAGGGTTTGAGGAGATGAGCAGTAGAATCTTGCCTTCTCCTGTGGACGATGCTTATTTGGAAGCGTTGCACACCAACTTTATGGTGAGTTATTCGCCTTTTAAAAATTTGTTCCCTGATTATTATAATTATTTTTTATAGTTTTAATTCATTACAATTAGTTTTTTTTTTCCCGTATGCTCGGTGATATTTTTTATGTTGTAATTTGTGTAGAATTGGACCCATGGAATGTTTGATTATCTTTCATTTTAGAGAAAATTGCAGAGAATTCCTATCCCAAAAATAAAGTCAGAGTGTAGTAGAACAATAATAAGGGCAGAGAATCTGAATTCCTGTTTGGGAAGGGGGGCTTGGAGTGGGGCAAGTCTCTCCCGTGATTGGTTATTGGAGGCAGGGATGGAATTATCAATTGAATTTGGGGGTAGGGATGGTACACTTCTGCCAATGGTCCGCTCTAGTGGCATTTATACTCAGAACTGATGTTTGCTAGATTAGACTTAGAGGTAGTATTATGTAAATTTGGAAGCAAATTAATCTTATTAAAATGTTCAAATTATCATCATGTGTAATTTAAATAGCTTGTATAAGGTCTCCATGTTAATTTGGGAATTCCATTTTTTGCATTCTATTCTTTTCTTGAATTCAATTATCATTTTATCTGAATGGGTTTTAGTTCTTGATTACTTCCAATAAGAATACAATTGGAATTTCTTAGGGAGAATGGTAGTTTGTTTTAAATGAATAACCAAATTGGAGGGTGCCAAGGGGGTGTTGCCAGCCCCTATAGAAAGGTAACATCAATAAAGTCTAGTGCAACTTAAACTTCTTATTCTTGAAAGTTTCCCTCCCTCTTGTTCAAATTTACTATGCAAAACTATAAGCTTCCTTTGATTTAGGTTTGAATATTAATTGATTTCTTTGCTAACATCCCATTTGCATGGGTAGTAGTTTTGTATGTTTTTGCGTCATATCTTCATAGCACTCGAGAGTGATGAAATATTATATATTATATATGGCATTTAATTCATGGGGGAACGTTCATTTGGATAGTAAAGTTCTTTGTTCATATTATTTAAGTTTTTCTTGATCTTTATGGTACTTCATGGGTGCTGATCTGTACCAGACTTTCGGTGTGCCATGTTTACATTGTACATGCAGCATTCTGCCTGTAGGCTGAGATGGTTCAAGAGTCATACATAGTGGGAAGTTAAATGTGCATATTAGTGAAATAACTGACCCTGTGTTCAAAATGTTCAATAGTGAGGGTCTAAGGTTGTGAGTTCGACCCTAAATATGCAGTAGGTGGTCCAGGGGCATTGTGGAGTACCTAATTGCATTAATGAGTGAGAATCTTTCAAAGTAAAGGGTCAAGGGTTTGGATATTTGATAAGAGTTCAGAGGACGGTTGATTCAATGAATATTTTTACATTTATTGGAGATGTAAATATGACAATATAAGTGTAACAAAAATAGTAAATCAGTAATGGAAATCTCTAAAGAAAAATATCCATTTGTTAATCTTATAGAAAATTCAGAAATTTTGACTAAAAACTCATCTTGATAAAGTAATAACTTATTTTCTCAACTAAACTATAGTTCTAATTATTCTTTGAACAGTTTAAAAGGACATGAAGTTTTATTGTATTCCTAAAACCATCCCCCTGTAATTGTAATGTTAACTTTGATTTAATATCCAGTAATTAAAGTAGATATGAATCTTTCGAAAGTGAATTTCAATAACTTGTGACATTTTTAATTTCACTGTGGTATCAATTTTGTTGTTATTACTAAATCACTTCTATTTTTTTTATATATATAAATAAAAAGAAACAGTTATGTTTATATTTGAAAATTGTGACTTCGGAACTTATACATGTGCAACAATGTGACCATTATTATGCTCATACAGTTTATTATAATTAAATTATTCTAAATTCATTTACTTATGTGTGCGCTTCTGTATTCTAATAGGTAACTGTAAATATGAAGGTATGATTAATTTGTAATGGAGAGTATGATAGATGACATAAAATATTATATTAACTTGATTGACAAGTGAGGATTAATATGTATGAATGATGTTAAGGATTCAAAGTCTTTCACATGCATCTGATTTAGTTTTAGGTCAGAAAAAGGATGAAATGAAAAACCCAGGCTGTGACAAACAGTTCTAGCTGTTGTTGAGCATCATTATGGGTTTTCAGGGTTATCTAGGGCAAGGGAGTAGATATGTTTTAGGGGTGACTTGACAATTACAATAATTGGTATTAATCTGATGAGATGTGCCTCAGTGATTGATGTATTTTAAGATTGGCAAGGCTGATAATACTCTTTAGCCATGTTGGGTGCTAATTAGTTGGTGTGAGAATTAAATTTACACTGCAGCCCTTACGTCCTTTAATTAGTCTGGCGCAGTTATTGTATTATTTCTGATTTCCAATGATTCACTTGTTCTGACTGTAATGTTCACCAAAGCGTTTGAGATTTTAAGGAGCGTATTTTGGTTAGTTCTTGAAAATTCTTAAATTAAATGGGCTTTTTTAAGCTCATTGTTGTTTACTTTGGTTTATTAAGAAGATGGAAAATTGTGTTTATTTGTGTGCTATATAACAATATGGTCTGGTAGGTCATCTGATTCTTTTTCTCATTAATTACTGTTTATAAAGTCTTTTTTGGGTAAGTAATTAAATGATTATCAGCATGCTTGAAGCTTAAGGATTGCATAGAAGGTACAGACTGGTCGCTATAAGTTTCCTTACACTACTTAAATTGTGTGCAAAGCAAAAAACTGGCTGAAAAATGGATTTATTTGTTTTTGTAGATACAACTGATAATGCACACATGCAATTGTAAAAAGAGTAGCAAGTTAAACAAGATCCAACTTATTTGTCCATTTCCTTAATTGAATATTGCAACAAATTATGCATGGGCTGTATTGCCAAACTTTGGTGTTTTTCGGGTTTCTCTGGATTTCAAAGCTTTTATGTATTTATTTATTTATTTCATTTGTTTGACAAGGGATAACTTTGGGTTGCAGATAGAGTTTGAACCAGAATATTTGATGGAAGAGTTTGGGACTAACCCTGATATCGATGAAAAACCACCTATTTCTCTTAGAGATGCACTCGAGAAGGTGAAGCCTTTCATCATGGCCTATGAAGGAATTGAAAATCAAGAAGAGTGGGAGGTATATTCTATTGCTTTGAAATATGGTTCATGGTTGTTTTCTTTGATGTCATTAACAGGATGTATTTCTTTTATATGAAGGACAAGGAGAGCTAGAAATATCTCCTCTTACTAATAGTAACATTTTTAGCAAAATTTTCTCAGGACATGCTGCTCCAACATAATCCCATAGTTGAAATTTAACTAGTTTATATCTTTAGTTTCTTACCAATTCTCCTGTGCTTGCAAGGATGTAGTTACATTAATGGAGAAAAGAACCTTTAGTTTCTAAGCAGGAAAATCACCATAAAGAATTATGGAGGTCTTTGTGAAAATATCTGAGTGCACAAGATTTTTCTAAAAGAAATTGTGATAGTTGACCTGTGAAACCAACATGACTGTATCATTCTAATAAACCTTATATTTTTGTCAGCTGCCTCACATACTGCTTCGTTCTATTACGTGTTAAGTTCTCAAAAAACCTTATATGTCTGTTTTTGTGGGTTTTCCACTTCAAAATAATCAGACTAAATATTCGTTGTGCTTTATGGAGATTAAATTAGCACTTCATTGTGAATGAAGGCATTCTTTTTTGACCTGTTCAACAGTATTTTGTGGTGCTATCATTATGCTTTTTCTGAATGAGGACACCATAATTTTTTTTTCTTGAAAGTCTCTTGTGGATGACTTGTTCATGTGAATAGCTGTATGCTATCTTTCCAAATTCTTAAACTTTTTCAGGAAGCCATCAAAGAAACAATGGATAGGGTACCTCTACTGCAAGAGATTGTTGATTACTACAGTGGACCTGATAGGGTAACAGCAAAGAAACAACAAGAGGAGTTAGAAAGAGTCGCAAAAACTATTCCCAAAAGTGCACCTGCTTCTGTGAAGCAGTTTGCGAACCGCGCAGTTCTCTCTCTTCAGGTTACTCTTTATCCTTAACTAATTATACCTTCATTCACAAATTACGTTTGAAGAAAATGTTCTGTGGTGACATTGGGTATTTGTGAGATAACAGTTGTTGAACTTTTAGCTTTCTTGTTTTCTGTTGGGGCTTGTGTAATAGATTTGAGACATTATGAGACAACTTGTCTGCCGTTGGAGGTATGAGTCCCTGGCACTGCTGGAAGGCTAATTACACCAACAAGCACAATTGTTTTGCTTGAGTTTTGCTTCTGTTCATGATCGATAAATATTCTTATTAAAAGTAGAAGTAAGCCTATTGGCACTATTTAAATGAGGCATATTAGAGAGGAACTTGAATGATTTTTTTTTTTCTCTTATTTTTTTTTTTTTTTCAAAGGAGAAGTTTGGAAATGGGTCACCTTCCTGGTTTCCCCTGAGTCCTGGGTGGTGAGTTTAGTTGGCTGGATTGAGCATATGAGAAAGCACAATATCTGAAAATTACTTGTTCAGAGTGACTTCTGCAGTTAGGCATCCTTCTGTTTTATTATTACGAGATAAGAATGCTAAATATAAGCTGTAGGGGGAAGATTAAAAAAGGCTAGAATGTGGTATTTGAACTGCTAAAACCATGTATGAATGAGTTAGTTGCTTAATGCTCTTGATTTACTTGCTGATATCTGTTGTAAAATGGAGGGGTTGGGACCACCTTCTTAACAGATTCTGATGCAGGATGTTAGATTTAGTGCGATATCCAATATAGAAAGTGGTAATTGGGTTTATAACTGGAATGCTTAGATTGGGTTTCTGCTCTCTCTCTCTCTCTCTCTCTCTCTCTCTCTCTCTCTCTGATTAAGAGAAAGGAAGGCTGTGGTTACTGTTTGTGGTTGGAAATGGGTGAGGAAGCTTGGTTAAGACTGTCTTATGTTGGTGTATTGGGTAATTTGACAGAAGGGTTTAAAGGACAATTAGGGATTTAAAGTTACAGCTAGTAAGGGATTGTATAAGTTGTACAAGAAAAAAGTTTAGGCTATATAAGAGAGTCTAACCTTAGGAATTTCATCTCACTTAGGGTTCTCTAAGCATCAAATGTCGAAGTTAGCCTTCAGACCTCTCACAGGAATTCAATATCTTCTATTATAACTGCTGAAAGAAGAAAAGTTCATTATGCATTAGATTGACTAACTTAAAATTCAACTCTGAAGCTTTTTAACAAACCCTTAATTGCTGTTCGGCTAAACAGAAACTCACTAGGACTACCAGACTACGAACGAAACCTAGTAAGACTTATTTAAAGAGCTAGAAATTTCATAAAACACCCTTGACTCAAATAAAACTGAGAAAATTGAATAAACTGAAGCAGCCACGAAATTACTCAAAAATGGTACAAAAATACAGTAAACTTGGCCTAAACTTATTACTCAAGATCCCATGTCAGCACTAATTCTGTATGGATTTTCTGAACTAAGTTTGTGTCTTATAGCTAGCTATCCCTCTCTGTTTGTAGTTTTAAATAGTGTTTTTAAGCTCGACTGGACCAACCTGCTCCACTGGCTTGACTTTAGAACCGGAGAAGTCTCCAACCTTGAAGATACCATAAAACCAGGAAACATAAGTAAAAACCTCCAAAAATAGTGGGTAAAGACCAGACCGGAAGACAAAATGTTTTACAGTTTCAAATTTATGGCCCCACTAGTTGAAAATTTCCCTTTCACAACTCTCTCTTCACAGAATTGTATAGGCTGACAAGCTCTTGAAACATAAAATGCAGCCATGTAGCATTGTCAAAGGTGTCTTTTGCCTTATCAATGAAGATTTTAACTTCCTCAATCATTCTGAATTAAGATTTAGCAACAATTAAGGTGTAGTTCGGATATGTCTTCCCTTTCCAATTCAAATTATGACTCTTGAAATCTCAAAACCTGTGCATTTTTCTTGTTTCCATCTTTTATAGTTCCAAATGCAAAATATGAAGAATGAAAGGAAAAGATATGAAAAAATGCTTTTAAATATATCTAAAAATAATTTTAATATTAAATAAGTAATAATGTTGTGAATAATTAATAAGAATGTTTATTTGGCTTAGTGGTATGGTCTTCAATATAAAATCAAGATGTTAAGGGTTTGAAATCTCATCTCTTACAAAAAAATCTCAAAAAGAAAAAAAAAATTCTTTTACCCGTTAAGCTAGTTTTTCACCGGTTTAAAGAAAATCCAGTTTTACACATTGTACCAACCTGACAGACCACGATTGAATCAGCTGGTCCACTCATTGGATTCCTGGAGCAGTGTTTATAAAATATTAAAAAAATAATTTTTATATTAATATTTATATATTTTTATAATTAAAAATTTAAATAAAAATGAATTATTAGATTATATTACTAGATTAATAAATAGTATACTCTTCCTCCAAATTTGAATAACCTCAAATTACTTGAATTACTAGATGTGCCTTAGAATAACCAAATTTGATGAAAAACATAAGTAAATCAAAGAAGTGCCTATTGTTATGCTTCACTCTTTCTCCAAATATGAGAGAAAGACTTTTAAGATATGAAATCTTAAATGGCTGAAAAGAAATTACACATCTTGGAGTATCAAAATTTCTACTTCCATGGTTTCATGTGGTTGTATGGCAGATCTAATTTGCGGTATTGCATCCTGAAGCTAAGGCATTTCTGGATGATATTGCTGTTAAGGGTACAGTTATTTACTGCCCAAGACTCTGGTTCTCAAATCTACTTCTATATAATGCCATCCTGCAACTGCTAATAGCCAAATAAAAATGGGAGTCTATTGGAGCACTCTTTCACTCATAAACTTAAGTGCTAGTTCGATTCAGAACCACATTAACATTATATTTGTTACCCATTTTGGGCTTTATATTGTGAGCTTGGAGGCTGTTATTATGTTATGGAACTCTTTAAGTTACATGAACCAATAGGAGGCGTCTCCTCTTGATGTTTGAAGATTTCGCAACTTCCCTTCAATAGCCTCATCATATCTTAAACTGATATTTTATACTTTGTTTAGAGGGAGGATGTAGGTACGAAGATAATGGAAGTTGTCTGAGTACCATGGTGCAAATAGCAACTTGATTGCTGATGTCAACAATTCCATATAATTCTCTATGACTATCATGATAGCTTTTCAAGACACCTGACATATTTAGTTGTGATGTTGCATACTTGATAAAATAAATATGTTTCTGGAGATGATTGCTGACTTCATAACTTAATATAACCCTTTCTGATGTTATTTCAAGCCAACGCAACCCTTTTGTTATGCTGTTCTTCTAGCCCTAGAATTTTATTAACTATGTTGATAAGTTATATATATGTGTCTCAAATTACTTCTAGTTTCATGCATAGAAAGTGCCATTTTAGCTGTAATTTTTGGGGATAAGGTCCAGACTTACTATACATCTTTGAACGGGTTCAGTTTTAAACTGTTTGTTTATAATATGGTTTTAAAATGCTCAAAAGTTAACTTTTGACAAATTTTTAACCAAATTAAAATTTTCCTTTCCTTTCACTGTTGATTTTTGGTGATTGTTGAACCAAATTAAAATCACTATATTAAAATTAGATCCGTTCAAAGATGAGTGGTAACGTCGGTTGATCACCCTAATTAGAGTGGTAAAATTGGATTTTTATATTGAATTTTGATTAGTTCTTTGGATAAACTGGATGATGTCCCTTACATTAGTATGTCAGTCTCCAGGAAAACAATCACATTATGTGTTGAGAACTAGGAGAGAAAGGACGGTAGAGGGAATGGAGGGAGAGGAAAAGAGTGTGAAGGAGAGAGCAATTTTCTGGTTGTTTGGATCTCCCAAAAAAAGAAGAGGTAAAGGAATGCGACCGGTACCTTAAAGCTTGTTTAGTTGAAGAGTGGAAAGGGGAGGAAAGAAGTTAGTACATACTTCTACAACTGAGCCATGCTTAACTTAAAGAGAAACATTAAAATAAGAGAAGTATTGTCTTTAACATATATAAAAAAAAGAAGTTTAATGAGCAATCCTTTCTTTCTCCTCCATTAATATGTTCTGACAGGAGAGGTCCTGCTCCTCTTCCAGTATCACCGTATACCTTACATGATGATTGCATACTAGGGTTTTCTTTAATTTATTTCCTTCTTGCTTTAAACCCCTTTGCCTAGTTTTTAAATAGATCCGCTTTTTCTTTGTCCTTAGTTTTAAATAGATCCTCTTTTTCTTTTTCCTTATCATTCTGACGTTTGGAAGTTACAACATTTAAGAGGATGGAGCTATTTTTAGCATGCTCCTTAAGTTTTTATTGTAGGTTGGCTATCCATGTATTCATTTTATGTTTTTTTGTGTCATAATCATGTTTAAAGCATTTTATGTTTTTCTAAATTTTGACATGTTAATTATTTGTTTTGTTTCATATAGATTTTACACAGTTGTATATTTATGTAATGTTTTCGTATTATTTTTTATATTATGTAATGGGCTTGTTCAAAATAACCAGATTTAACTTGCACCTGTCTAATTTTACTTACTAGTTAGGAAAGTTTTACATGCTGTCTCTGGTGAATTTGATAATGTAGAGTAACCCTGGTTGGGGATTTGACAAAAAATGCCAATTCATGGATAAGCTTGTATGGGAGGTTTCTCAACAGTACAAATAAAGCTGGAAGGCTTCGCTTTCGCTTGTTTTGTGACGATGATACTAAGTAATTGTGGTTTCTTGATGGGTCAGATATTATTCTGAAGCAATGCCGTAGGGAAAGGTTGACTACATTCATCTAATCCCTTTTTTTTTTTTTTTGGGGGGGGGGGGGTGGAATTTATGAACAGATTTTTGCTGAAAAGAGAATTTACTTTTATAGTTGATCCCTCTGGAAAAGGAATCTTTGTAATAATTTTATTATTTTGAGAGGGCAACGTGCTCAAGTTTGTTGTTTTATTACTGGAAATGTGCAGTATTTATTTTAATATACTTGTGTGTGACGGCATGCTGCTAGCTTTGTCTTGCTGTTGATATGATGCTACAATTGTTATCGCCAATCCCAGGCAAGGCAGCTAAGCATGATGGTAGAAATTGGGGGAGGTGGCAATTGTTTGCGAGTTTCTTTCCATCTTCAATTTTTTTTTTTTTTTTTTCATTTTGGTTGTTTTGAACCGAATGTTTTTCTGGCCAACTTTTTATGTTTGTATGAAAAATTTTAAATTTTTGAAGAATTTTAAAATATTTGCATTTCAAAATTTATCAATTCAAAATATTAGTATTCTTAATTGTATTGTTTGAATAAATATTTTTTTTTTTTTAAATTTTGAATATTGAAATTTGATTAAATAAAAAATAATAAAAAATAATAATATTGAAAATAAAATAAAAAATATGTAATATAGATGTTATTAGATTTGTAAAAATGTGTATATATATATTTAATAATATAAAAAATAAAAAATAAATTTTAAAATAAGTTTTCTTAGTTAAAATTGAAAAAAATTAATAATCGCTAAAAAAATTTACTAAATATTAATATCTTAATAGAAAAATTAAAGAATTAAACAATTTTTTTTAAAGGTGGAATTTGAATAAGGGATTTGAGTTATCTAAATTGTTTTTTTCAAATTGTAAAAATTTTAATTTTTATTTTATTAGACAAAAAAATTTATTTATTTTTACAAATAAATTATCTGTCTTAAAATCTTTCGTCTAAATATATTATATATAATTTAATAAAATAAGATATAAGTTTATTTGATAAGCATTGCTGATATGATAATTTACACGAATATTTTTTTGACATGTCGATAATTTTGATTTTAACTAATTTTGTAATATTAATTAATTTAAAATTTTTTAATTTTGATTAAAAATTATATGATTTAATGAAGTTAAAGATTATATTTTTTTAAGATTAAATATATCATTATTCAAAATTCAAAAAATTTTAAATTAAATCCTTTTTAGATGATTTCTTATTAATCTTATGATTTTTGTTATCCATCTAAAATCAGATTAAGAAGTAATAGATACAAATATACATCTAAAATCAAAATCTAAAAATTTCCAAATTAAATATTTCTATGTTATCTATTATTAATCTTTTAATAATTTTCATTTAAAATTAAGATTAAACAGTAATAAATAAAATTACTTATTTAAAATCAAGATTAAGTTGTAACAAAAATTTGAAATTTAAGGAATTTCTTTTATTTGACAGTATTATATTTTTTTAAAAATTAAAATTTTTAATTCTTTCTTTGATAAATTTTCTTATCATCTTATTTAATTTTTTTTAATTCAAAAATACACATATCATTTCTTATATTCGTTTTAAATTCAAAAAAAATAATCAATTTAAAATTATATATATATATATATCCTATTTATTCATATCTAATAAACATATAAATAGTATGTTATGTAACTCTTTTTAATTGCTTATAAATTTATGTAACCTTTTTTTTCTAATAGTAGTGTTATATAACATTTTTTTTGTAATAGATTTTATACCATATCAAAATTTATGATTTAATTTTTATTCAATTTTTTCGTAAAAAAAAAGTTAGTAGGGAAATAGTATTTTTTATAGAATCTAATTTTGATATGGTATTAAAATTTTACATAATTTTTAAATATATTTGATATTATAAAAAATATATATACAAATTAAAAAAATTGATGATCTATTGATACCTTAAATTTTACAAAAAAGTAAATTGAATAGATTTAATTCGAAATTAGATTTTGAATATATTTTGTGTATGTATATACAAATAATTGAATAAATTCGATTCAAATTTAACTAAAATTTTAATGGATATATATAATTTGTACATATCAACTAGTAAATACTTTCATCTAAATTTTAAAATAATATTTAACGTATGTACATGTTAATATTTAAATAAATAAAATTAATTTATATATCGCTCGATAAGCTAGTTCCTTTAAGATTTTAGGAAGGGGTTCGATCTCTGCGCATGCGTCAGTCTACTAAGTCAATTGTTTGTCTGCATTTTGAATGGGAGTATTTAGTACCGTAAAAAAATACACCCTAAAAACCTTACTTTCATTTTATTCTCTTGCCACTCGTTTCTCCTCGTTCTCTCAAAAATTGCAAACTCTTTAACTGGATTCCGCCTCTTTGCCACAAATCAAAACCTTAAAACGCTCCTTTATCTTTCTACATCTACTCCTTATTTACGATTGTTTTTCGACAAAACCTCCAAATAATCTTCAACCCGATTAGACGACAGCTAGCTGAAGCAACCGAAAACAGTATTGAATGACCTTAACAGAGAAAAATGCGGAAAATAAGAACAGAGATACAAAACCAAAGGGATAGCTGAGAGAGAGAATTGGGATTTGATTCAACAACACATTACTGTCCCAAAACTTATAGGTGGAAAATTAAAACTAGAAAATTCGTTTAAAAAATTTTGTATCCAAAATATTCAAATTTTATTCGACAAAAAAGTCAAAAATCTAACTTATGAAAACTTGAACTTGAAATAAACCCGAGTCCGAAATACTTTAAATTTGAAAAAAAATCTAATTGCAAACTTGTAATAAATTGAATTTAATTTTAAAAGTAATAATGATTGAACTCTAATTAAATAATTTTTATAAAATAAAAATTTTAATTATTAATTTTATTATAATATCTCTTTTACTTTTTTTTAACTAAAAATTAAATTATATATTTAAAGATAAAATAAATAATTTTACCAAAAGGCGAATGATAAGTAAAAAAAAAAAAAAATCATGTTGATAATCAAATAAAAAAAAAGTTGTAACCTGCTTAGTTATTTTACTGTGGAAAAAAAAGTAAACAATTAAATGAATGATTGTCATAAATTGCGACAAGTGTTATGGCTGTGAATAACTCTCATTGATGACATAAGAATTTGAGGGTATCCACTTAAAGTTTTGATGATTTGTGGGAAATTTTTATTGATAATATATATTTATCATACTTTGTATTTTGTAGGGGCAGATAAGTTAGTATTTAGTAGGATTAAAAAAAGAAAAGAAAAGGAAGAACCCTTTTTAGAATTTAATATATAAAATTAATTTATTTTAAAAAATATGTGGTGCAAATCATACTCTTTATTCTTTTAGAATTCACAATTGTTTTCTTAAATAATTTTTCATTCACTATCTAATTAATTAGTAAGATCATAATCTTATCTTTATATCTCTTGTATTATTCATATGTCATGTAATTGTATTATATCTAAAATTATCATTATCACAAATCATTATATTATTCATCTCCGTTAATTACCATTATTTAATAGTTCCTATTCAGACAGTAAATTGTTTGAATATTTAAATATACAAAATTTAGTTTCTAGTTTAGACTGTTAGGATAAATAATTGAGTAATAAATAATAATAGTTTTTTTTTGGCATTCTCTTACTAACTTTTAATGCTTTGTCTTATTTCTTTATCATATATAGCCCTTTTCCCATTTTGATTAATTATTACTTCTAAGAAAGAATCGATTCCTTGTTTCTTGACAGCCTTCTAACGATAAGTAATTGCTATATGGCTCCTATCTTAGTAGAAAAAAATTTCATTTATAAAAGAAGGCATTTTAGCAACTTTGAACATTAAAAGCCATCAATAGCAACAGCTAGTTATTAATTCCTTCAAGTATTTGAGGGCATTCAAATGTTTTGAGCTTAAATTCTATATTTCTTTGCAACTCTTATATCAAAACTTCATTTCATATTCATTTGTCTCCCATTGTACCTAGTAGGAAAATATCAAAACTTTATGAGGTTATAATGTTTGCAAAAGCTTTTGTTCACAAATTGAGATTATAAGTTCAAAGGGACTGAAAATCCCTTTGCAACTCTTATATCAAAACTTCATTTCATATTCATTTGTCTCCCATTGTACCTAGCAGGAAAATATCAAAACTTTATGAGGTTATAATGTTTACAAAAGCTTTTGTTCACAAATTGAGATTATAAGTTCAAAGGGACTGAAAATCCCTTTGCAACTCTTATATCAAAACTTCATTTCATATTCATTTGTCTCCCATTGTACCTAGCAGGAAAATATCAAAACTTTATGAGGTTATAATGTTTACAAAAGCTTTTGTTCACAAATTGAGATTATAAGTTCAAAGGGACTGAAAATCCTTGAGTAAATGTGTAAGAATTTA
>JBBYHK010000008.1:2977401-3003736 GCA_038382065.1 Adansonia grandidieri
ACAAAAGCTTTTGTTCACAAATTGAGATTATAAGTTCAAAGGGACTGAAAATCCTTGAGTAAATGTGTAAGAATTTAGTCAAAACCACTAAGGGTTTGAGTGAGATTATAAAGGGTATATCTTAGCTTTGAAAGGTAATTGCAATAAGGGTATATCTTAGTAAGAAAGGTGAGTATAAACTCGTACTTTCTAAAAATTCAAACGAGAAAAAACCCTAGGCAAATTTCATTTTTTTTTTTATAGATTTTTAAAATTTTCATTCTTTGGAGTAATATGCAACTTAGGAAATTATATACTGCCTATGACTTTTGGATTGTTCTAATTTTGTTGTAGATTTTGAAAAATTTTAGCATTTTCAAATATTCGGTAAATAAATTAAATAAAATAAATCCAGTTGAGAACCTCAATTGATAGCACATGTCATTCAATTGGCTCTCAACTCAGGCTAAAAACTACAGTTCAATTTAGCTTCCCCTTTAATATAACACTGTTGACATTATTAATGATTATTGATTTCCTGTATACTTGCTGCTTTAAAGTTATTTTTCAATGTATTATATTTTTTGCCACTTCATTTTTTCCTATTAAATTAATAAAAAATCAAAATTAAACCCTAGTATCCCTCGTCTTCCCTCTTTGCATCTCCTGTTTATTCCATATCTACAGCTCCAAAGACATTTTTTTTTTTTTAAATAACTTATCATTCTCCTTTTGCTTTGAGGTAAGACTTTAAAAATCTTCTTTGGTACATCTTTAAGAGGATATTTCATCTCCTCTTCTTCGAAAATGTATTTCTGGTTTTCGATAATTAAAAAAAAAAAAATTAAAAAGTTGAATTAAAAATGATGCAAGCATTTTTATATTAAATGAAATGAAAACATTTGTTATACAAATTTAGCGATTCATAAGAAACTAAAAAATTGCAAACAATGAAAAGAGATGAACTAGTTAAGACAAATAACTTTGGTTCTTTTTAATTTTATATTTCTTAATATTTTCCTTTTAATTTATTTAGAATAATGATTCCATTTACATTTATACAGTGAGTTTAATTTATGTTAGGATAATCTTAAAAAGGAAAATTCTAGGCACTCATTACACCTAAGACTTGGAGTCTCCCAATTTTTAGAGCCCGGATGTTACACTTCTGTTGTTTTGATCATCTGAAAATTCAGAATGTCCGAATTTCTTGAGATGGCATAGAAAGGATATCAGTAAATTTGATGGGTTAAGGTAATTACTTCGCACAATTTTAACTAATATGAGCATGGCAGTATGCATGATACCTCAAATTTCATTAATTAGTTTTTGATAATCATATTGCATTCTTTAATTGCGAGTCAATAAAACAAATATTAACTTCAACAACATAACATTGCCCATGCACATTTGTGCATACGCAATCAATGTATGAAACATAAACAGGGAAATTAGATAAGGAAATATATAAATAAATTAACCAAACCATTCTAGAGAAAACATAGTAATAAAAAATGAAGAGGCACATGATTTTTAAGTAAAAAGCCTTCCAAAACAAAGGAAAAAACCAACACGCAAAGGAAAAACATATGCACTATTAGATAAATTGATATATTTTCTCAAGTTTTTATTGCATAAACTTGAATACGGATCGTCACTCTAATATCCGATTAACTTCTGGAGAATATGAATGCAATGCATAGGTTTCTGTCTTTTGCTTAAATGATATAACCTCACCAAGATCAAGCACATCCACGACCATCCTTATCAAGGTATTTGTAAGTTCATCCAGAAATCGTTCATCAAGATCAACGTCATCAATATCAAGCCAATTCATAGAGCCACCCACATCCAGGTATATTCCTGTAATTCACCAATAAGCAGTTTATCAAGACCAACATATAAAGAATCATTAGCATAATCAGGAGAGTTGGTACTACTCATTGTCTACACCCTGCTTGAATCATTAGTGTCTTGATGATCAACAACGTAAGAATTCTGTTAATAACTTGCCAAAGTACTACTTGCTTTCGATTCATCATTATTCTAATCATTTAGTCTACTTTGGTCATTAACAAAAATTTTCTTCATACTTGGAATTAAAATTTCTTCATATTGTTAACCTTAAGAGATTTCGGCTTCTTGTCATGGGTTTTACTTTGTCTTCTAGATGATCCAAACTATCCAAGTGACCATATTCTGTAGCATGTTTTTTCGTGTTGTTCTTGATGATTCCATGTCGATGCTTCTTGTTCATGCATCAGCACTTCAAAACAACAGATACCTAATTTTGTTCAGGCTTCATAATCAGTTTTTCTTGATTTTGATTACCTGAAGGTACCTTTCTGACCTGAGCCCCTCGCATAAAAATGATGGGAGGATCATTAGAGAAATCAGAGCAAAAAAAATAGTCCCATTTGTAAAAGTCAATGTCAATTGAAAGTAAGAGTTAACTTAAAAATCAAAGTCAATTTTAAAAGTTTTATGTAAAACCAAAATTCAAAGGTGAAGATTTTACAATTAGAGGCTTTAGAGGATTAGAAATTTGAAATTAATTTCACTAGAATGAAATTGAGGATGAAAATGAAAAATGGCCTAGGAATGCTAGTCTAAAAGGCCAACTCAAGTAAATCTATACTTTTAGAAACGGCCATTAAGGGGTAATAATGGACACATGAGAGGAATTTTAGCTTTAAAGGTTCAAGTATGATCAAATTGGCACAGGGAAATGGGGATAAACCAAAAAGGCAAATTTCACCTGAATCTAAGCCTTGGTTGAAGTTGATTTTGTTAGAAAAAATAGTTTACGCAGATAAAATCACCATAATGAATTACCTGAGTTGAAGATCTGAAGATGTTGTCCAAGAATTCTTATATCCATGTGAAAGCTTCAACCAACTAGCTTTTTCCACTATTCCCCAATTCTTGGATGGTAGAGCATGTGAGCACTCTTTATCTCGATCTACTTCGGATTTGTATAGCTTGATTCTCTTTAATGACCACCTTATGCCAACAGGTTTAGAATCATATGATGTTGAGATTAGAAACCCTTTAGTGTGGCGCCAAAGTTTAACTTGAAGCCTTAAGCATATGCTTCTTATTTATATCAAATAAAAAACTAGCCCTAATTATTAATTTAATTAAAATAATTATTTTACCACCTTCATAAAACCCAAATGTCGTGCCAACCCTAATATGGGTGCCCACCAAATTTTGGTCATGCCCTAGTGTTCTTATACGATATTTTGGCCTAATTTGTTTTATGGAGTTAAGTCTATTTAATCTGAATACTTAATTAATTCTAATTAAGTGATTAATTTTATTTAACCTGATAATTTTTCATAACTTTAATTCTAATTTAAAATAAAATCATGATAATTTTATTCGAATAGAATAATCATGTATTAATCATCAAAATAAAGTTAACTATAGTAAAATAATTAATTTTAATAAAAAAATTAAATTAAATAATTTTCTTAATTTATTTAGAATATTATTCATATTTAATTTATACATAAATATCTAAACAAGAATTCATAGATATCAAATTAGTTATATAAATAATTAATTTCTCCATATCTATTTAATTTAAATTAATTTATATATTTATCAAAATATAAATATGATTAATTTAAATTACTAATTCTTGTCTTAAATAAATATTTAATTAAATTAAATACAAAAAAATATTTTCATTTATTTACTGAAAAAAAACGTCCACACTCTTAAAGTGAGTGAATTTGGTGCACCACTTCACTATATTGAGAATCATCTTACTTCGGTATTTCTGATCGATAACCTTCCGTGAAGGAATTATGTTGAGCTAGTGGAGGGAACAATTAGACATACATAATTAGGCTTCAATAGTCTATATACAAATTAGTCTATCCCGAATAATTAATCACAGAATTATTAATTTTAGAGTCATACCACCAAAGACTTGATACTGCACTCCCAATTATATGCCGTATTACGTAAACTTTATAAATAGCTTTTTGGTCTAGTGACATTGACATTTATGTAATACCTTCATATGATATCTGTGATTAACGTAAGGTTAAAAGTTTATTTTACCTACTTGATCAACATATCTTAAAGTTCCATTTGTACTCTCTATGTGAAAATGATTGTTCACAACTGTTGACACCTAATTTTGTCTAAGCCCCTTTCTCGACAGTCCAAAAATACCTGAGACCAAGAACTTAGCGACTGCCTAGTAACAGTAAACTTCCTATAGGTGGGCTAAACATTTTCAAGACCAATTTGATCAACATATCTTAAAGTTCCATTTGTACTCTCTATGTGAAAATGATTGTTCACAACTGTTAACACCTAATTTTGTCTGGACCCCTTTCCTAATAGTCCAAAAATACCCGAGACCAAGAAGTTAACAGCTGCCTAGTAATGGTAAACTTCCTATAGGTGGGCTGAACATTTTCAAGACCAATTTGATCATATCTAAATAGCCGCCTATGCAGGTGATAAAAAAGTGCCATTTTGAGGGTCAATCTCGGATTAAAAAGATGAATATCAAGGTAAGAAATTAGTTTTTAACCTTATTCTTTTGAAATTTATTTTTATGGATGTTATCAACGCCAAATGTCCCATTTTTAGGAATTTTTCATGAATTTTTCCATAAAATTTGGTATTTATGTTGGTAAAGTTATATTAGCATTTTATCAATACTTGTGTGGTATTTATGTCGATACTCATTCCGAAAAATTAGAAATATTCAAGGAAAAATTTATATTGGCATGTTATACAACAAGGTTTCAAGTTGTTAAATTTACTTATTAAATTTGAATTTTTCATAGTACCACAAGTATCATACTTGTAAAAATTATTTAGGTAAAGTTTGTTTCGATTTTCATGTTTTCATATTTATTATTTTTATAATTTAATATTTTGATTAATGTGTTGAATTTAATTTTTTTTATAAAATTTGAACATATTTTTGAAAATTTTTTGTTTTTAAAATACGAAGTTTTCTACTCTATAAATGTTTTGGATAAGATTTTTTTGAGTTATAGTTTTTAAAATTGTTTAAATATTTTCATTAAATTCATGTTAAATCAGTTTTTGGAAGTTCAATTTATTTTATGAGTTATGCATTTTTCTCGTAAATGTTTACGAGTTTAAAATTTTTTATTGCCATTTTCTTACACATAAAATTTTTCAAAATTTCCTTTTTGAAATTTTACATGGAAATTTTATTAATTTTATATTTAATGGGCTAAAATTTATTTTTTCCATTTCATGGGCCTTAAAACTTGTAAATTATTCTAATGGGCCCGATAAGCCCATTAATTTTTTGACAAGCCCAATAAGCCATTTTTGTTTTCCAACAAGCCTGAGAAGCTTATTTTGATTAAATTTTTAATCAAATTTATTATGTAAAATTTTATTCTTCGAATACATAATTTTTAATTTGTTACAATTTAGTCTCTATAATTTATTTCTTGTAAAATTAATAATTCTTGTTCATTTCATGTTTGAATCTTTCTTTTAATGAGCCTAATGAATACTTGTGCTCATGAATTTTTTTTTTTCATGTTTAAAGGCCAAGTATAAAGGCCATGATAAAAAATTGATGATATAGTTGTTAAAATTAATTGTCATTAGTGATATTGTGATTTTCATCATGAAAAAATATATTTGTTGAGGAAATAATGTTTTGATATTGTGTATATAATTTTATGCTATTATCCTTGTGATTTTTATATTTATTTTTAATAAAGTTGGTTGATATGCTTATTATTTTACATAATTTTATCCACATTTAAACTTGGTGATGCATATTTATGTTGATATTCATGGAGTTATATTGATTAAAAAAACATTTCTTGTTGATTTCGTGGTTGGCCGAATCTCATGAGGGCTCTTGGCTAATTTTTTTATGCTTGATTTTATGATGATTTGGATTATTTCATAATGTTTGAAACTTCTAAGGGCTTGCAAATAATTTTCTCAAAATTTTGAAGACCTTAAAAGGGTGATTCCAAGCTTGGCTTAATCTCATCTTGATGATTTAGCGATGTTTTGATTTTTAAGGTTATTTTGTAATTATAAAAAATATAAGGACTAAATTGAATAATATTGCAATTTTTTTTTCTATGCCATATATGCTTGTCGAATATGGCTTGTGACCTTTAGAGGTGTTTTCATGCTTATCCTATGTATGAATATAATTTATGCATTTTTTTTATTATTTTAAGGTCATTTTGTAATTTTAAAACGTTTAGAGACTTATTAGCAAAATAACAAAATTTTTGTTCCTAGACTAAGAGTGTTTGGCTGAACCTTTCATGTGATTTTTGATGTGTTTGCCTTTTTGATTTTTTTGTGTTTTATGCTGTTTTGTGATGTTTATTTCATGTAGGGATTGTTTTGCAAATTTGGCAAAGTTTGGAAATCATTTTTGAAAAATGATGCAGTTTAGGGTTAATGTAATTTTGAAAATGTTTCTAGCATTCCTTTGGTCCTCCAAAGGGGTGTAGAAAATATTAAAACTTTTCATATTCCTCTGGTTTTTCGGTGGGGTTACGAGATGCAAGTTTGAAAAGTTTAGCGATCTATTACCAATTTTTTCATTTTAGGTCACTTTTGATGTCTAAATTACCCATTTAAGGTAAAATTATCATTTCATACCATTATGAAGTCCTCTAAGTTGCCGAGATACTTGTACATCAAAGGTAAACCTTGTGGTCATTTTAGTAATTTTCCTAGAACAAAGTCCTATGCTATCACCGAGTACTTAAATGTCGAATGTGTGCAGTAGGAATAGGTACATTTATTTATGATGTCATCAAGTCTTTTGGATTATCGGGATATTTATACGTCAAAGGTACACCTTAGGGGTATTTTAATAATCTTTTTAGAACCCAGTCTTTTATGATCATTGGGATACTTATACATTAAAAGTGCATAATAGGGATAGGTTCTTTTTTTATGAAGTTATCTAGTCTTTTAGGGTTATTGGGATACTTTTATGTTGAAGGAAGACTTTACGGACGTTTTAGTAATTTATATTAGAATCAAGTCCTATGTGATCACCGGGATACTTCTATGTTAAAGGTGTACAATAGGAATAAGTTCATTTGTTTATGAAGATATTAAGTCCTTTGGGTTCTAGGATACTTATATGTTGAAAGAACACCTTAGGGGTATTTTAGCAATTTACCTTATAAAAAGTCTTTTATGATCACCGTGATACTTTTACATCGAAGCTACGTAATAGGGATAGGTTTGTCTTTTTATGAAGCTATCAAGTCTTTTAAGATTACCAAGATACTTCTATGTCAAAGATAGACCTTAAGGGTATTTTAGTAATTTAAATTAGAACCAAGTCCTATGTGATCACTAGGATACTTCTATGTTGAAGGTGTACAGCAAGAATAAGTTTATTTGTTCATGAGGTTATAAATCTTTTAGGGTATTGGGATACTTATATATCGAAGGTACACCTCAGTGACATTGCATTAATTTATTTTAGAACTGAGTCTTTTCGGGTCATTGGAATACTTTTACATTAAAGGTTTACTTTAGGGGACATAATGGTCATTTCGACCAAATTAGGATCCTAAGATATGAGTTTAGTACATTTTGTCTAAATCAGATCTTAAGGAATTTTTATATTATTATTATCAAAATAAAATTGAAAATTTAAAATTAAGGCAATGTCTCCAAATTAAAATAGTACATGAAAATTTTGCCAACATATGAGAGGGGTTTTGCCCGCTATTTTAACAACGAGATATCCTTTAAAAATTGAGAAAATCAAGATTTTTTTTTCAAATTTTGTAAAAATAAAACCTTTTGTATTCCTCTAGCTCTTTAGTGGTTACAAAAGGTATTCTGATTTTTGAAACCTTTCGTCTTCCTCTAGCTCTCCAGCAAGGTACATAAAAGAATGATAAAAACCTTCGTGTTTTTTTGGTTTTTTGAAAGGGTGCGAAAGATGTTTTGATTTTCAAAACATTGAAAGCCCAATTTTCTCTTAAAGAATAATAAATTTAGATTAGGAAGATTTTTTAAATATGGGAATTATAATTAAAATATTAAATATTGAAACTAAATAAAAATTAGAATTTAAATTAATACATGATTAATAAGGTACCAATTTTCAAGCATCATGAGGAATTTGATCCTTACTGGTGATTGTATCTGACTTTTAAACCCTTTCACATGATCTCTGGTATCAACGTAGATCTCGTAGTTTTTTTTTATGGGTTTCATAACCCTATAAATATGAACTCCGATAGGTAACCAATCTCATCTAGCCAAAATAGATTGGTGGTGACTCTAAAATAAATGGTCATTTTGTAACGACTATTTAGAGTTAAATCAAGTGAACAATTCATCTCAACAACTCAGTTCTCAAACACAAAAAATAAAAAATAATAATAATGATATATGGCCCCTAAAGTAAAAAAAATAAAAAATAATAATGATATATATATATAGGAATAAAGGGTATATACGTAATTTTAAGTCAAGCTGGTTAAGATTCATATCTGGACAATGTTGTGAGAACATCATATGAACAATTTATCATTTGACAAACAAATGATCGAGGCCCCATCCACTTTCACTATCCTGTATAATGCCTTTTAAGAGGATAACCTTAACTTTTTATAGAAGCTATGATTCCATATATATAAGAAAAGCTCTCAACGAGTATAATTCATATACCTAATGACCTGTCTAGTAGCTTACTACTTTGAGATGCTTTAGCCTTTGAAATGTCGCAGTATACAAGTTATACACATAGAGTTAATTACTTACTTAGGATTAAGATAATAACACAATGAACATCAAAAGCGGATTAATCTAAGTAAACAGACTTATTAATGGATTAATTGCACCTTGGTCTAGTCTGATATATCACCACCTTTAGGCAATATATTTATGTCTCTACTTAGGAGTCGACTTGCTCTAGATGGCCAGGATAAGCCATCTTCCCAATTAGATTTAGAGGACATAATATTCTAACATGAGTTAAATGCTCACACTAACCCTCAAGGACTACGGACCATATATTTAGACTACTTATCTTAGAATATTATCTTTTAGCATTAAAATCCATTACATTCAACATTCTAATGGTATAAACATAAGTAGTTAATGAGCCATATTTGTTTTCATTTACTTTAACATGTAAATGATGAGGACAGAATAGCAATGATATAATGAAACCTTGAACATATAAATATGAATAATCAGTTCAAATTAAAGAAATATATAAAAAATATCTTTCATCTTTAGGGAATTCCTAACATATTTTTTCTCACCAATATGTGATAGTGAAATGCCATGATGGTTAGGCCCAAATTGGGCTTACAAATATGGGCCATATTTTTTAAATAGGTTGGTAGAAATAAAATGATGATAGGATAGGTGTAAAAAATTCAAAATAGATGATAAATTTTTTGGGGCATTAGGTGTCCAAGGTTAGTACATATGTATCTATTTCTAGTATTAGTTGTCTTTTAGGGTATTAGTTCATGTATGCATTGGTTTATGGCTGGTGTTACGATGTGCCTCGATATTTCATATGAGGCGTTATGACTTGAAAATAAAAGGGCGAAGGAGCTCGCCTTTAGATTATCCCTTGATTGAGATTTGAACTAGGCATGATAGAGTGAAAGTCGAGGGAATGACTGTCAAATGAATTGCTCATCCAATAGGTCTTGGATGGCCATTAAGAAATGACAATGACATAGAGTGCCACCGATCATTTTGGGCTTGGTATGACCGGGTACCTATTAAAATTGATGATTCTAAGTTACAAAGCTCGAAACATTGATTTTATGGACTGTGTATACTAGAGTTTGTTTTAAATGGTCCGACAGTCAGTTATAAGTGGGGAAGGATTAGCTCCTTAACAATGCAAAAATTTGTTCCATTTAGCCATAAATTGTCAAAATCTCAATTTTCTTTGGTTTTTCATGCAATTATTATATATGTGTAATTACTTTCTTCTGAATTGCAAATTTTTTAATAGTGAATCAAGGTTTTTATGATGAAAGTTTAATTAATACTTATCCAGGAGGAAGCAGAAACATATAGGATTTGAGAAAATGAGGTCCAATTGATTTAGAAGAATATACGCTATGTCAAGCACGGAAGGATACTGACATAGAACATTGCCTCGGGTTTAATGAAATTCTAGTTTCTTGAAAAACATGAATGCAAATCATCATCAAAAAGAGAAATGGGTTAGTAAGACATAAAGGAACATGATAAATGTTGCATTAAAGATGAATACATGGAAACAAAAGAAGGGACGATTGGGATATATCTCCTAATTGACCTTGATTATTGAGGAATAACCAAATTGATAATTTTGAGACATGTTTCGATTTGATGGTTGTCTTAGGCATAAAAAGGTTGATAAAAGGTCCAGGGAAGCTTGAAAGAAAGAAAACTTAGATTTTAGATGTATTTTGAAGAGTGGGTTGGAAAATCCCCTAAAAAAAGCGAGGTTAGAGTATTCCCTCAGAAAGAAAGAATTTGAATGATTTTTGAAAATCAAAATTTTTGATATTTTTGAAGAACATAAATTTTAAAATGGAAAATATTTTAAATAAGAAACGAAAATTAATTTTGAAAACAATTTTAGGTTTAGATCTAAGCCTAAAAAAACCTATGTACACCATATAGGAAATCATTAAATATATTTTGAGTTATTTGAATGACAAAAAATGATGGTTTAGAAAAATCAAGTAAATTTTCTCAAATTCTACAAAAGCAAAGGACAATATCCCACTATCCACTTTTAGGCTAACGAGGAACCATTGGAAAGGCAATTCAATAAGGATTAATGTGAAAATATCCTAAAATCCTAGAAAATCTCTTTCTAGGCAAAATTAATCTTTGAAATAGGGTCTGAGTCAGCATTGATCGCAAGTGTTAGGAAAAAGGAAAGTGAACTTTGAAAAATCACCCTGGACTTGTTTGGAATCATTAAATCACAAACAACACCTTTTTATGAAGAGAATTTCACAAACTTTTCATGAAAAAAGTTTTAAAAAACTAGAAAAATCATTTCATGGGTTATAATTGCCCAAATAAATGTGAATCATGATTTAAGGGGTTCCAGATAGCAAAGGTTTGTAAAATCATAACTTTTACATCTGGAAGATTCGAGGGCAAACAACAATATCATTGTATAGCTAATTTGAAGCCTTTTCTAGGAAAAATGTAGAATATTCTCGAAAAATCATTTTAAGTTTAAAAATAATTTTTCATATAGGGATCACTATGCTGTCAGTACTAAAATAGGTTTTTTTCAGGTTAAGGCTTTTATGGTCACGTGCTAAATCGTTCGACATACAAATGTCCAATCATTAAGGTCCATGGCAGTGAAGTAATGGACCAATCCAACTCCCGTAGAGTAAACTGCCGAATCGTTTATTATCGACACCAATAATAATGATAGGCTCAAAACAAGTTTTAAACTAAATATTTGAAAGCATTTTTAATTTTGGATTAACACAAAATTTATTTGGCCTAATGAACCCATGGTTCCAAACATTTATGTTTGATATATCCCTAAGATTGGAGAACTAATATATTGAAAACATTAAATCCATGCTAATCCCCATTGATTGAGATTAGTATAGACTTGGGGGTTTTTTTAATACAGATTTTTGTAAACATCATAAAGGCATATTATAAACTAAACTAAGTGAAAATATCAAATATGAACGACCACTCAAAATAGCAAGCTATTAATGCACTTCAATAAGGAAATCATAGTGAAAATGCATCCTAACATATGGTTGACATCCAAATATCCTATGATGAGCACTTACACATAAAAAGATCATGTTGAGATGAAGAAAAATATGGCAAGAATGCAGAAATAGGGGTTGTTTTTGTATCAACAAGAAATGTGGCATTCTTGTTCATCAAAACACCATTGAAGTATCAAAAAAGTCATCAAAATCGCAAGGCTACCACAAACAAGGCAACAATAATGCATGAAAGACTTAGTAAAGCCATGAAACATAAAAGTTCAATTAAAATGATGATGGTGAAGAAAAATAGAAAATCAAAGGAAGAAAAGATGGAAAATATACCCAAATGGAAGCTTAAACTCTGAGCTATATCCTTAAATATCAATCTTGTAACTTCTAGCTCACTTTCTTCCTTGTCTTTGCTATGGGTTAGCAAGAAAGGAATTACATGAAAGAGATGTTGGTTATGGCAGCCATGGAGAATAGTTTTTAAGGTAGAGATGAAGGAAATAAGAGTTTTTTGCAAGGGTGCAAAGGGAGTAACAAAATGGAATTTTTGGAAGAGCTTGAGGAGCTTGAGGGTTTGTTTTTTGGTGGCTGATGTCGAAAAAAAGGTTCTTCCTCTCAACAAAGTAAAAATTGGATTATATAATGGATAATTTTAGCTATAAAGATGACCTAACAATAAGGGCATATAAGACTTTTAGCATGTATAAATGATGACTCATCATACCAAGGTGAAACCTTGTGGCATTTGAAAAGTTAAGCTTGATTCTTACAGTAAAAAAATTCATACATTAGCTGATCAAATGAGTAATCTCAAGTTTGTCCTTCATAAAACTAGATTTCTTATGGAATAACCTCACGCCAAACTCAATGGGCTTTTCCAAAATGTGTTAATCCAATATTTAAAGCCTAAAAATTAACTCCACATGATTTGTATGAAGTTATGTCTGATATTGGATGCTTTTTAGGGCCATTGTTGTTGCCAAATTTGAGTTTTGAAGTCATGGTACGAAGAGAGGAAAAATATCTTGAATTAGGCCAAAATGGCCTTGCGTAGTGATACTTCAAGCTTTGTATCAATAAATTAAGCAAAGAAACCTAGAATGTATCGATACTTTAAATTTAATATTGATAGAAAATGTGGTGCATCGATACGAGAAAGCAGTATCGATACCCAGCTTATTGTATCGATATATACGTCCCTATATCAATACCCGTTGGCCAAAAATCATGATTTTAACTTTGAAATAACTCTTTATTGATACAAACACCCTTGGTATTAATAAAAATAGCAAAATGTTGAAATTTGAATGATGTGGAGCCTTATATTGATATTTTTGGCCTTTATATCAAGACATACATATAAAGATAGGGATTTTCTTACCTTTGACTCTCCAAACTCTTTACCTTAGCCGAGAATATTGGGAACCTGACCCGTGCTTCTTTGAATAACCTCAATTATACCTTAGATGATGGCTTTTGATACTTCAAATGTTGGTCCAGACAAAATGTGGTGTTCATCGTTAGACTAAGGGTTAAAGAAAGATGACCACAGTTTACATATTGTAAATTTGGCCAAAAATCTTTTCACACCTTATTTCTTCCTTTTTTTACACATTTCAATTTCATTTTCTCCTTTCCAACAAAAATTCCAGTAGCTAAAAAAAGGCCACAAAAAAAAAACTTCCACCATTTTGTTTTAGGTATAATTTCTCTTCATTTTTTTACTAGTTGTTTTCTTTTTTTTTCTTTTCATGCATTTTATGGCATGCAATTGCATCTTCAAATTCTCAAAATATCTTCCTTTCCTTCTTAAGTTTCAGCTATGATAAAAAAATAACTTTTTCATGCATTTTTTGGTGTGTTCATGCACTTGAGGTTTATTATTGATGATTGCCAAGGACTTTTATGTTTGCTTATTTTCTTACAAGATGAGAGATAAAGCTTCATAATTTTGAGGCTTTTATGCCTTGAATAATTGATAAGTTGAACCTTTTGGTTCATGAAACTATCTTGAGCTAGCCTTATACTGTTTCAAAAAGCTCGTTTTCAAAACCTGCCAAGTTTTGTAAGATAAGGGACCTAAATCTATACATATGTTTTGTTATTCTTTATTCTCAAAGAAGCTTGGAAAAATTAAATTCTTGGATAGTGTAGTTTTGAGCCACAAAAATCTTGTTTCAAATGTTTACAACTTATAACTTCATAAGAGATTCGATAAGTTTAAAGTTTTAGGTTTGGTCTTGTTTTTAGTTTGTGATTGTGAGGGGGTTTTTGGTGGTTTTTAAGGGCTTATAAGGTATTGTTTTGGAAGGCATTTGAATGCCTACTAATGTTCTAAAAACATTCAAGGTCACACATATAAAATGGAGGCATTCAAATGTTTTATTTAAGCTAGATTATTTCGATTTTGGTCTCTTTTTGAGCTACTGTTTGACATGGTTTTATGGATCTTTTTTGTGCTATTTATTCTAGGTTTTAACCTTAGTATATTATCATTAGGATGCCCAAAGCTCACCTTTAGAAGCCTTTGATAACTTTATATTATTTAGTCTCATTATTTATATTAATTAGTTAAGTCTTAGAGATTTTTATTTAAATTTTAATTTATATTTAGTAGTCTTAACTTAATATTATTTTATTTAAATTTTATTTATTTTTAATAGTTTTTAATTTATTATTATTCACTTTTCTTATATTTTAATTACTTAGTTAAATATTTCCTATATTTTTGTAGGTCAACACCCAAACGAGTTTTTAACATTGCAAAAAAGTAAAGTGGACTCAATCAAGCAAAGTGATTAAGTTTGGCAATTTCAGAAAATAATATGTTCAAGCTACTAGGAGACCAAGTTTTTTATCTTCAAGGTTTTGCCTATAAATAGGACTCTTAGCATCAAACTTAGGACATCACAGCTATTCTATACAATTTTATTTTTCTTTAGTTTTCAAAAGAGGAGAGTAGCCACCATAACATTTAAGAAGTTAGAAAGATTTTGGAAAAACTTGAAGATCAAAGATCCGTACAATCTTAGTTTTCTTTTTTCTTTTACTTTTTTTTATCTTTCTTGTATTATTTATCATGGTGAAACTCCTTAGTTTTATATATTTTTATATTTATTATGAATTAGATTTATTTTTCTTGGGTTGCAATAGAACTCAACATGTAATTTGGGTTATTTTATTTTCTTTTCTTGATTTAATGATATTTGAGTTGTTTGCTCAATCTCTTTCTTAATGCTTCTAATTATTGATTACCAATTATATTGATTTGGTAACCTTAATGAACTTAGGAAAGGGAATTTTGTGTTTGACCTGGATTAAATGACATATGTTTCATCTTCGTTTATTAGGATGAATTGATCTGCATATTAGATAGGAATATAAGAGCATGCCTTATGAAACCAAATTAGAGTCTAAGCTTAATAAGTTTTTTTTAATTCAATTGGCATAGAATATAGTAAATTGAATAAGAGAAATATTTTTATAAGGCCGTTAGAAGATACTTATAATTAAACTAGAACTCTGGGTTAATAACTCATTATCGTTAGCCATGTTAAGAGAGTAAGGTTTTATTTAAATGAAGTGTTGAGGGAAATTGTAATTTTAGGCTTCTATTATTTATTATTTGCTTATTATTATTAGTTTTAATTTATAATTTTTAATCGTTTGTTTGAATAAGAGTAAGTTGTATTAATTTTAGTACTTAATAAATTTGGCATCAATTCTTTATGGGATCGACACTCTACGTTATCACTATATTACTTGTTGCAATACCTGCACTTGCATGGTTGAAATCTGACAACAGCCTTGCCTTAGGCTACCTAACCAACCCATAAAATGGAACCTATTGGACGAAAATTTTACATGACCTACGACTAGGTCTATTTGACGAAAATTTTTTGCCTACAAAAGGAATAATTTTATTCCATTAACTCCGTATTCAAATTTTATTAATTTAGCTCTCAACCTATAGTCTTCTCCCTTTTTTTTTTGAATTTGTATAGGCCACCAGCAAACCTTGGTTTTACACCACCTCAGTTGTCTCTTGCATTCTACTGCAGATAGGTTTGATTATGGTTGATGATTTGACCATTAACCAAATTTGTTTTGGGCTAATGAGCTGTAGAATTAAAGCTTTTTAAGTTAGCTTTCAAATGGTCCATGTTTCACATTTTTTTAAATTTGTTTACATAGGAAACGACTAGTTTTCTCTTATTGTTCGGGTCCTTTGCATCTAGCGACAAGGTCAGATCGATTTAATTTTTTTTTACTATCATTCGATATATTATTTGTTGGCCAAGAGCTCAGATTTAAAATTTTTTTAGTTAGCCTTCTGATGGTATAGGCCTTTCGATTTCCTATGTCTATTTAGGTATAAACGAGTTAAGTTTCTATAGGTGCACAATAGCCCCCTCATTTGTCATGCTAAGGCATTCAAATGCCTTGACTACTTTCTTGGATTCCTTAGTCAACTTTCTAGGCATCTAAATGCCTTGGATTAGTGTTAAACTCACCTCTCCTAGGTTTACCTAAGTCCTCACATTCACTCATCCACCTTAGCAACAAATAAACGGGATATTTGAATTCCTAATTTCACTTCAACACTATATTTAATTTTGGTTTTAGGTCATGTTCTAAAATCATTTTTATTTTTCTCCCAAAAATTATTTCGATCATTCTTTTGTTTCATTCAAAACTTATCTTCAATTCAGGTCTGAACCTTTTCAACATTTCATTTTAAAGTAGCCTGATTTTGTTTTGAAATTAATTTTAATGCCTAATTACAAGCATAATCCAAGCTCATCTCTAACTTTATTATGTCACTTTCTGTGTGTCCAAGACATTTACAAAATACATGTCATTAAAGTCCTATTTTTATTAGTTCATTTATTTAAATATTTATTAATCTAGGTTAATTTAAATGGGCATTTTATATTTCTTGTTTAATTATGGTCATATTAAATTGTCATATGTCATAATTATGCTATGTGAAACCTATTTTTCTCAAAAAACGAGGCAATGTTCTTGTGATAACGCATGACAATTCATTTTTCCACCATGCTATCGAGGTGGACTCAAAAATATCTTTAATCTGAGGAAATCCCTTTTAAAATAATTGTTCATAAAATGTTTTTATCTAAAATTCTTATATTCTGCCCAGCTATTAAGAAGTGTAGAAAATTTTAAAAATTCAAAGTATTGGGATTTTTCTAATGAAAATTGGTTATTTTACATTTTTATTGAAATAGTTATTAATTCCTTGTTTGATTGAATTAATTTCTCTATATTTCATAGCTAACTTATTGTTGTCATAATCATGTATTAAAAATTCATTTTATTTAAAAAAAATTAGGTAATGTTTTCAACTATCTAATCCTAGGCATAAAATAACTGCTGTTTGGGTTTGGTAAATCGATTTTTTATTAACATAAAAAACTAAGAGATAAAACAGTGGAACTTATTGAATAGCGTCAATGGGTTATCTTGTAAGCCTTTGATTGATCCAATTAAGCAAGAAAGAAAATGGAATTTGAAAGGTCATACCTCGATCTGTAGAAAGCCATTCTAATGAATATTGAAAATCTCTGCTTCAATCTAGGACACTAAGCCCAATTGTCATAAATCAAAGTTGTCTACATGTCCAATGTCAATGATGATCCACATAGGTGACTTGAAAATCCTTCGAAAGGGAAAAACTTCTCTATGCCGAGATTCATGCTAACAGATTAGGTTTCAAAAACATTCCCTAAATAATCTCTCTATGCCTTAAAATCAAGAAAATTAGATAGCAATAATTTCTCATTGAAAACTGAATTGAAAGTGGCAAAAATACAAAGATGCCACAAACCCTCATTGGGGAAGACGGCATCCTTAGGGTTTCTCCTTATGTTAAGGATGGCATATGTAGGGTTTAAATACCCATGGCTTTTGGTTATTTGCGCTTTAGCCCTCTGTTTAAAAAACTCTTGAGTAACTTTTACTTTTTAGGCAATTCAGTCCCTATCTTAGTTTAATTTCATAAAATCACACCTTATGTATGTGACCCATTAGGCCTTTATCATAACGTAATAAATATAAATTTACTTGGTTAAGAATAATTTATATTTATAGACTAAGACTGGCATCTAGCAATGAATTATGGCCACCCGATATATCTTAGAATATACAGGAAGATACAAATTGGTTTTGCTAAGCCCTTTAGTGTCCAGTATCTCAATATAATTCACTCTTTTCATCATATATCTTAGAATAGGTAAAAGTTTGATAAAGTGTCTACTTTTGACCTATTCTATATTAGTATGCAACCTTCATATGTTAATTCCATAATCGATATTGCTTTAGCCAATGTCTTTGAGTTAACATGAGTTATGAACAATTGGAATATGCCTTTCTATTTCACTTGGAGTGATGAATCCTCTTTGGACTACTCATCCACCATCAGTATGTTCTATATCATACCTAAAACGACCCTTATTTGGCATTCATCCATTATGAACCTATTCGCAATGATCCCTAAGTATGATATTTCACATTCAAGATGACCTGGTGTTACAAGTCTAAGGGTCACTTACAGTACTGGCACATGAGAGTATTTCCATAAACACTTGAGTGAAATACCAAATGGAACTCTCATAGTGGGTCACGTTCAGTGGACTTGTTTTTATAACAAGCACCCATATGTTATCCCTAAGTATCTTTATACTTTAACTTATGAGATCAGTTACAAGCATCATATGCATAGAGGCTTAACATATACCAATCTTTGTGCATTGTCAGTGCCCTATCTTGACTATACCATGACTAGGAGTGGTTTTAGAAATATGACTTTAATGCAAAGGGATCTTATAATTGTAACTCTTTACAATTCCCTTACAAAGCCAATATGCTCCATGGGCTTTATCTACATAAGATTTAAATAACTAATAAAATATAAATCTTATGGATAAAGAAAATTCTTCATATTAAATAAATCAAATATAATGTATGTTATATGAAATGACCAAATGCTAGTATATTACAAGTTCAACTGATTGGCTTGTAAGGCTTACACTAACATGTTTCTAGATTAAGATTGTTTTTGAATCTTTGTAAGAATATACTTTTCAAAATAATGATTTGAAAAGTATTTTTTAATGTTAAAAATTCTTATATTTTATTAAGCAATCAGAGGTATGGGAACTTTAAAAATTATAAAATCTCCATATTATTTTATGAATTTTTTTTATCATTTAAGGAATTACAGATAAATATTGGAATCAAATCCATAAAACTCAAAGTTAGGATAACGTAATGCTTGGCAATACCAATTTTAGGGCATGGTAGAAGTGCTAATCTTACCCTATGCTTAACCAACTCTTAGACCCAACTTTTTTTTTTTTTTTGGTTTTCAACATAGGCTTTAAAATCATTATTTTTTAAAATAATTTCAAAAAATTTAAAGGGATCGATATAATAGGTGTCGATCATACATAGCCAGAAAGATCAGTGGACTCTAACTTTTCAACTATTTCATCTCCAAGTTCCCAACTATTTCATAATAGTCATGTAGGAAAGTCGAGTAAGTGGTTCACTCCATCATTTAGCCTCATTCCAAATGAAGATAAATTAGTCTTGTTTGTTGGATTCAAGGAACCTGAACAACAAGCAAAAAACTAGTTCATCTCCTACCTAAAAGAACTCTAAAAAATAAAAAACCGATGTCATTAGAATGCTGAATAATAGATCTTTAATTCTAGACTCATTAGCTTAAAATGGATTTGATTAGTGACCAAGAAATCAGCTGTAATCAAACCCAGTTATGCTAGAATGTAAGGGAAACCTGGGGTAGTAATGAAATTAAGGTTGGTTAGTGGCCTAAATGAACTAAAAAAAATACAAAAGCTATGCTTTGGAAAGCTAACTTAGAATGCTTTAAACTTGGAGTTAATACATAAAAGATAAATTCATTTGGTAGGTCATAAAAATCGTAAATAAACCTTATCGTAAGTCATAAAGTAGTTGAAACAGAAGAGTTGATGGGTTTAATTTCTAGGCCTAATTAAGTTACTTAATGCAAGACTTTTAGAAGTGATCAATTGGCATTCTAATGCAAAAATGCAAAGGTTCAAAAAAAGTTTGAGTGACCTAAAAATGGCTTCATATGGTAGGTTAAAAAATGGCCCTAAGGTGCTTGACAGTGGGCTAGAAGATGTAAGGTGGTGGCATTCAAATGCCAACCCTTTTATAGCCCTTTGTACATGTCTTATTCTAAGAAATTCTAATCATTGGAAAGTGAATTCAATCATCAACTAACAACATTAGGATGGCAAGGTAGTGAACCATTTTAAGGCCTTTCCTCTTGATCTTCAAATGCTAAGAGGAATGATTGTATGCATGCCTATTCATGATGCCAAAACTGAACCCTCATTGAGGTCATTAAGCATTTAAATGCTTTATTTCTCTAATGCCAAGCCATGTCCCATATCTTACTCAAATGCATCTTCATTTAATCCTAGAAAAGCCCTTAAAATAGTGGTTAAAATGCTCACACTAATTACCAAACACAACTTCACCAAGTTTTATCCACTAAGTTACTTATTTTGAGGAATAAAAATTGTTTTCACAAGGCTTTAAATCAACATAAGATAGAATAAAATAAAAAAGTATCAAGCATGAATATATCTTAATGTTCCTAAGTTTAGGTGTTAAGCAAGTGGCAAAAACAATGGGCTAAGATTAGTTAAGTGATTAAGCCAACTTTAAACTGTTCCTAGGGGAAATTTTGAAAACTAGTTTTTGTTAACAGAGCAAGATTTTCCCTTTAGCGGCCACATAAGCTTGGACCTTAACTCACTAAAATCATTTAAAGCATTAAAGCCTTAAGTTCATGAAGCCTTTCACCTTGCTTGATTTAAAAAGCAAGCACACAATCTATTAAACACATAAAAAACACTGAACAAGGCATTAAAGGATGAGAAAAAGCATGAGATCATGACAGAAATTAATCATCATGGCTGAATGCTACCTTGGATATAGTCATTTCATTTTCATCAAAAATCATCCAATAATAGACTAGACAAGTAGTAAACATTATCCTTATATCATAAGATGTAAAAATCACAAAACCTTTCAACTAAAACACCATGGCTAAGCTATCAAGAGGAAATGACCATCTCACAACTTCAAGTTTTCATCATCAAATCATCAAACATGTAGGAAATATCACCATGTCATAAAATAAAGAAAGAAAATCATGAGATCATAGAAAAACACTTTAACCAAATATGCAAGGAAGGCATGGACATCTCTCAACTTCAAGTTTACATCACGGAATCATCAAGTTCATCAATACATATCAATAAAATGGAAGAAATATATATGAACATGTGAGGATGAATGAGAAAAGCCATTTTATTATTTTTTTTTGAGGAATTATGCATAGAAATGTGACATGAGCATCAAAGTAACATTAAAATCACATGGAGAATCCAAAAAAAGAAAAATATCAAGAACAAATATACTTTAAGCTAGCTCAAATCCTAAGTTTCCTTTTCTATTTTTAATATTTTTTTCTAAAGAGTTGGTAGCTAGGGTAAATTATGCGGTATTAAAAGAAATAAGAAAACCCATTTAGATGGGTCAGCCAAATCCTCTTTAGGGGAGAAAGAGGTTTTGCTTATTGTTTTTTAATTTTTGGTTCCATATTATACTATAGTTATTAATTCATAAGATTAATTAGAGTATTCCATGGCATATTCCTTCATGCAATTCTCATGCATTCACCTTTCAAGATAGCATTTTCATGCTTCCACTTGTCTTCAAAATATCTAAACAATATCTATCTTAAGTATTGTCCTCATACCCTTGCCATTAAAGAAAAATTGTAATGTGACCTTGGGCATATTGCTAAATGAATTCGGCTATGGCATTATGCTTAAGACCAAAATTGTACATTTATTTTCCTTGATCAATTAATCCTTGTCTGCTGCTTCTAAATTTTAATTTGATGTTCCTTAAATGGTCCAAATTCCCCTAAGGATATTCTTCCATAAAACACGAATTCACTCATTTTGGCTCGAATTAACCTTCTAAAAATTTTCCTTCTAAGGTTTTCTTTGAAGTTGGCCTTAATTATCCTTCATTAATGTCCTTTTCATTCTTAGTTACATAATGGTAAGGTCAATTGTTTTAGAACTTCTACCTCTTCCATTTAAAAGTCAACTTTTCACCTTATCTTTGACTTTGACTTTTCTTGATTGTTTACTTTTAAGTTATCTTTGATCCTCTTTGACTTTGCATCTAACTTTAAAAATGGGTCTCCATTTTGCCCCAATTGCATCTAGTGATCATCCCATCTTTCCAGTGAGGCTTATATCTTTCGTTTCAATTATCATAGCTTAGATTTTGATTTTCTAACTACATTACATTCTTCCAACTTATCTAATTAAGCTTACGCACCATCATTTTTCACTCAATGGAACTCTCTAACTCCTTTTAATTCTTAAATTAAGCCTTGTATCATCAGTGCTTTATTCGAGTGGGTCTAGGTTAAGGTGTACTAATTAAGGGACCTGGAGAAAATTAAATGTGTACAACAGCTTCCCAAAAATTATTATAAATATTGTACAGTTACATTTTTAATCATATTTGCCTAGAGAAATAAATGAATAAAAAATTGAAAGATATGCAATTTGAGATGGTCATAAATCTAAACTTTTATTTTGATGACAAGCTTAAGCTAAAGACTTCTTTCAGTTAACCATAGCTAAAAACGTATTTGATATGAATTCGATGTCAATTGGAATGGTGAATCATCTTTGGCTCATTTATCGACCTTTGTATGGTTCACGGTATTCCCAAAAATCGCCTTAGCATTAGAATTCTTTCTTGGAACCCATTTATGATGAAATCAAAGCATGAAACTTTCCATAAAAGGTTATTTGGTATCAAAAGTTAGATGATTATTTACATGACCGGCACGTGAACATTTTTGTTGACATTTGAGTGACAATTCCAAATAGACTTCTCATAACAAGTCATGTTCAGTGAATTTATTCTTTAACAAGCACTTATATGCTATCCATATATCATAATATATATTGTTGTATGCTTTCATAAGCAAGGTGACTTAACGTATACTAGTCTTTACAGATTTCCAGTTCCTTATTTTGGCAATACATCAACTAGGAACAACATTTGGAAACATAACTTTGATGCTTATTGGATTTCATTATTGTAACACACTTACAATCCCTTACAAGGCCAGATGTGTCTCATAGGTTTTATCTAATTAGTACTTAATAACTATTATTTGTCATACTAACATGAAGGAAAACCTTATGTTACTAAAATATCATAATAGTTTGCATTATTGAGTATATATTGCTCATCCATTTTTATTGGCTTAAGGTCATATACCAATATAAATTCCTCGAAGAAGGTGGCCATAAATATGAGAAGGGAGCCATTTTCCAAGTATGGCCGAAGTCCTTTGTTCTTTGCTTGTGGACAATTTCTTTTACTTCCTATTGAGGGTTTGGCCTTTAAAGGATACATAGCTTGGAGTTTTGCTCACTTTTAAGAAGGGCTCAAGCCTTTGTGAGCTCTTTCATTACTTTGCTTAATCTTCTTCGCCTTGATTAGAGTGTCGTAGCTAGCTTTTTTCTCATGCCCTTTTTTCATTATGATAAATGTATTTCTTATGTCTTGGGATTTTTGGATGTTAGCTTTTGTACAGCTTCGATTAAGTATGGATGTTGCTTCTTAGTTGCTTGCGTGAGACTATCTTCCCCACTTTGCTTTCTTTTGTTTTAGATAAAGAGAGGTAATGGTCGAGCGGTCCCATTTTTTATTTTTTTGATTGGTGTTTATGCAGAAGCATTTTTGCTCCAGTTGTTTTCTTAAGAATGTAAGTCTTGGGGTTGTAAACTCATTATCTTTCTTCTTTTTCTTGGAGAAGTATCACTTTAGGGACATTAGCTAGGTTCGTTTTTCTCCGTAATTCTTTTTTTACTAGGTTTGATTCATGCTTTTATCAATGAATGCACCAAATTCTGAGGTGGTGGACTTATGTTCACTTGGATCAAGTTAGAGGGTGATGTAAGCAAATATGGCTAAGCAGAAGGTACATAAATAGGTGCTAAAAGTTAGTTTTAGAAGAAGAGGCTAGATTGGCTAAGGGAGATGGTTGGATTCTAATATATTAGATCTTAATTGAATTAAATAGTGTGTATTTACAAGCTGATGCTATTAGGATTGTGCCACATGTTTGTATTTGGTGCATCAATCATCTCCAGCAAAATAAGTCTTCTATGCTCATGCTAAGCTATCCAACTAGTTTGGGCCTCGGGGCAATGCTCTAATAGTGTTAAGCTAATAGGCTTAACTTAAGATGGATTATATTGGACCTAGTCAAAAATTACTTTTTGCCATGATAATTCTTTAATTTTTGTTTGCAAAACTAAAAAAACTACGACGATGATGTATCAAATAACAATCTTGCACCTAGCTATTATTTTGATTAGTATTGTAAAGAACTCTATGGTCAAGGTATTTAATAGTTTCTATTTGAAATTTTTTAGCATTTTTTTTCCATTGAAAAAAATTTAAAATAATAAAAAATGTTAAGAAACTACAAAAATCTAGATTCTATAGAATGTCTCAGGTTGATAAAAAAGTAGATTAAAAAATTTATAATTAAAGTACATGAATAGCGGTGGAAACATAAGAAACAAATAATACTGAGACTCCCAAAAGTGGATTATGTTGCATGGTTTTTGATTAATCTTTAAAATTGAGAACTTAAAGAAAAATTTAAGATTTCTCATACCTTAGCCTATAGATGTTTAGGATTAATTCAACAATCATAATAACTTGCTACACAAAGCTCGGTTATTGTAAACCAAAGCTGTTCAAGTGCATAGCCTCTAATGGTTATCGAGACAGGTGATTTGAGAAACCTTCAAAAGGGAGATACTTTATTTGCCAGGAGCTATGCTAGCAGTTTAGATTTCACAAATCTTTCCTTTGCCTTAGAACTCCATTGATTCGTAATCAAAACTATCAAAAGAAAACAAATTTCTATTGATTTTAAATGATTTGCTTTATCCCCCTTAAGGAAGTAAGGATAATGCAACATGTAGCTTTTGGGAGAGAAAACAACACAAAAATAATCACAAAAACTGATGTGGAGGATGGCAAACATGAGTTTATGTATCTAGTGTAACTATTCTAACTTTTGGCCCTTTAAAAATTTAGTTCCTGGCCTATTAGGACTAGCACAAATTAGGCTTAATTAACTTTTACTTGTATTAGACATACAAGTCCAATCTCATTTTAATTTTATGTGCGTGACCCTTTAGGCCTCATCATATTAGAATATTTATATTTATAGACTAAGAATGGCCCAACATGCAAGGAATGTCAATATGGTTTTGACAAGCCCTTCAGTGTATAGTATCTTAATGGAATTTAATCTTTTTGTCATATATGCCATAAATAGCAAGTGCATGGTTCATTTATACTTTTTAACCCTTTCCATATTAGCGTGTAACCCTCATATGTTAACTCCATAATCAATATCGCCTTGGCCAAGGACTTTAAGTTAACACAAGTTAGGTACATGTGAGATATATCCCCTTAAATCACTTAGGGTGTTGAATCCTGACCATGCATCCACCTTCAAGTATGCTTAATGTCATACCCAAAAGCACCCTACCATAAGCATCATCTATTGTGGACCCATTTGAAATGATCTCTAAGTATGAGACTCCATATACAAGATGATATGGTATCATAAGTCTAAGGATTTACAAACACATGAAAGTATTTCCATAGATACTTGAGTGAAATACCAAATGGAACTTTTATAGCGGGCCATGATCAGTGAATTTGTTCTACTTAAGAAGCACCCATATGCTATTCTCAAGTATTTCTATACTTTAACTTATGAGATCAGTTCCATGCATTAAATGCATTAAAGCTTAAAATATGCCAGTTTTAGAGCATTGTTAATGCCATTTCTTGACAATACTATTAGAAATACGGCTTTGATGCATAAGGATCTCATAATTGTAAATCATTATAATTCTTTTGGCCAATGTCTTTCATGGGCTTTTTTACATAAGATAAGCTTAACAATTATCAAATAATATCTTATGGATAATGAAATATCTCCTTAACATTAATAAAATATAATGTTTGTTTACATGAAATTACTAAATACTAATGCCATACAAGCTACAATGATTGGCTTGCAGCCTTACACTAATAGATTCAACTTCAACTTTTTAGGTCCTCATATTAATCTAAAAATTATCTCATGATTTTGACCAAAAAAAAAAAAAAAACTTTTCAAGTATGGTTATGAGTTTCTACATATATATCATAATAATATTTTTTTTACAAATTTATATTTTTTTGTGCTACACTAGTCATTGCCTCCCATCGAGGACTTCTGGGGAACGTTCCTTAAGGAGCGGTTCCTGTAAGGCCCAGAGGCAATTGGGTATGCCGGTTGCTTCTTTTTTATTTTTGATTTTTTACATATAGTATTATATAATAATACATAAAATTATTATAATTACATAAATATATTATAAGTTACATAAATTATTATCATTAAAAAA
>JBBYHK010000008.1:3010385-3054995 GCA_038382065.1 Adansonia grandidieri
GTTTAGAGTTATTGTGAGTTTTGGATATGTTGTGTGAGTATATTAAATTTAATATAGATACATTAAAAATCAGATTCCTTCTAACACGATAGATAATTTATATATTTATACATAATTTATGTAAATATATATATATAAGAGTTGATCAACAGACCAAATAAGGGTAAATAGATAATTTCAATCTCTTTATTAATAATTTTAATAAGTATCATTTCTTTCTTTAAAATTATTTTTTTTACTTCTTTAAAATTATTTTTTTTTACTTTCACATTTATTTAATAATTATTTTTTTGTTTTACATTTCAATATTTAGTGGCTCCCTCATCTGAATGACGAGTTCTCAACAATCCAAGAACTCGCCTATTCTCGTAGCGAATCCTCAACGCACATTAAAAAATTATATTTTAAAAATTAATTTAAAAAGTACCATAAATTAAAAAAAAATAAAAAAATTTATAATATTTACGTAAAAATGCCGCAAACCATCCTTTCCATTCTTTTTCCTTATTCTATTTTTTATTTTTATGCTTTACCTGATTTTTAAGACTTGAGAAGGGGATTTAAGTTCTATTCATTCAATAAAAACAACGTGCACCAAACAACTAAATCGCTCAACTGAACTAAATGCTCTTGTGTCCATTTGTTTTTATTGATGGCAATAATAATGGTACATAATTTATTACCTACAACCTCTACCGTTGTTTTAAATCATAACCCAGTTAGATGGCTTTTTTTTTTATTTTCGAAAGGCGTTAGACAGACGGCTTTTTTTATTCTTGTTTGTATTCTTTCGCAAAACCCATCTCATCTCGTCGAATCTCTACCCAAGTTCCAACATTCATTTTCATTGTGTTGGTGGGCTCCTAAATTCCAAACTCTCTCCTTTCTAACTCAGCACCAAACATGGGTGCTTTCTATCACTCAACATTTCTTTTCATCTTGTTCCTCTTCATCCCCCCTTTATTTGCTGCGGATAATTACGCCAATATCAATTACTATAATAATAACAACAACAACAACAACAACAACAACAACAATAACAGCAATAGTAATAATGTTGTTGATAACATTACCGCATCAAATCCTTTCCCATCCCCATCCTTTCAACAAGTAAAATCCAGTTCTTCTCCCTTCAAACCATCCATAGCTGTGATTGTCGGTGTCCTAACAACCTCGTTTTCCATCACTTTTCTTCTCCTACTTTATTCCAAGCACCGCAGGAGTAACAACAATAACTCATTTAGTTACAGCCATGCTTCAGCATTAGTCTCTGTTTCAGCTAGGAGAAATTCAGGGATCAACAGGGCCGTGGTGGAATCACTTCCCCTGTTTCGGTTCAGTTCTCTTAGAGGTCAAAAAGATGGTCTCGAGTGCGCTGTTTGCTTAACCAGATTCGAACCCAATGAGCTTCTACGGCTTCTTCCCAAATGCAAACATGCCTTTCATGTCGAGTGCGTTGGTACTTGGCTTGACGCGCATTCTACTTGTCCTCTTTGTCGTTACAGAGTTGACCCGGAAGACATTCTCTTAATAGAAGAAGACTATTCCCGCCAAAACCAAGATCTGACCGTTGCTGCTGCTGCTGCTATTTCTTCTTCTTCTTCTTCTCGTTTTGAGAGCATGGAGTCGGAATCTTCGAGGACAAGACGAGTTTCGGGGCGGCATTCATACGCTGGAGAACGAGCAACAAGTGGTAGCAAAGCAACGGGGTGGCTTAGGAGATCACTGGACAGTTCAGGAGGGGCGGGTGTTGGGGGCTGCAGGAAAGATGGGCTTCTTTTGTTAGGGGAAGATGAGAGGAAGAGATTGGAGCATCGGATAATTGTATCGGGTTTGGACAATGGTGGTGGATCGGGTTTAGGCAGTGGGTTCCATCAAAGGTGGAGTGACGTACAACCGTCAGATCTGTTGTATCTTGGGTCAGAGATGATAATAAGTCAGAGTCGTAGATTGGGAATAGGATCATTGGTAGCAGCGGGAGAAGCAGAGGCAAAAAATAATAATATTAGAAATGGAAAGGGAAAAGGAAAGGGAAAGGAGGAGAGTGGTTTAGAATCAGAGAGCAATAGCATCGGTATTGATAACGGACCTTAATGAATGGTGTCGGAAATCATGGGTCTTAGTAGGTTTTCGAGCGTTTTAACTTGCCCCTGATTCCCTCATGGAATAACGGACCGACTTATTTGGTGACTTACATACACGGCTAGTAAGATTTCAATTTCCTAGTTTTATTTAAATTTTTGTCATTCACCCATTCTTTTACTTATGATGCATTAAATTTCTTTCATTTTTCAGTTCTCTAAATTATAATATTATATTAGTGTAAAACTTATTTGTATTTTTAATATCTTAAACAAAAACAATTTTTTATATTTTTCGTTTTTTCTTAATATTATATCTAATCAAAATATAAAGAATATATTATCACAGGAATTTTAGCAATTAGCCTAAAATAGTAAAAAACCTTAAACTTTGTCATTTTATTTAAGTAAATTTTTATACTTTTGTTACATTCAAATAAATTTTTTATTGCTAATTTACACTTAAATCAATATTTTATTAATATGAAGAATTATTTAAATATAAATTAAAAAATAAAAATGTATTTGAATATAAAAAAGTATTGGACTTATTTAAGAAAATTATAAAGCATAAGGGTTTTATAATAGTTAGCCATTATTATTTTACACATCCGTGATGGCCGTTTTAAATTCTTTTAAGTAAATTTAAATAATAATAAAATTTTTTTAATATTTAATTATTTTATTAATATTTAAAGATATTCAATGTGTATCAATTTTTTAATTATTGAGCTCTAAAAGTTTTAAAAATTTTTCTATGTCATTGACGCTTTATTTGCTTTTAAATGTTATAAGAAAAAAAGTCTTAAAAAAATTCATGAAAATCAATTTAAACTTTTGTTTAAATTAGTATTTAAAAATGCTAAAAATATAAATTCTTGATTAAATTTGTTTTATAAAAATAAAAAATATATATAATTTGTATTTTAATAAATGGGTTCCTCAGAAACATTTTATGGATTAGAGTTAGAAAATTAATTGATCAAATCAACTAATTGATTGAAAGAAAATAAATACAAAATGACGCCTGTCCCGTCATGAAAGGTTTTTCCGTTTTCAGTGAGTGGTAAAGAAGAGCAGGCCGCAGCAGCGGGCTTCTTTGAAGATGATTGGCTTGGATTTCTTTTTACATCACATTCAGATGTACGATCACAGCCTGTCCAGTTATTGCTGGCTTGCCCAAGCCCTTCGTACCTCAAATTAAAAGGGGATAAATAAATTTTCCTTTTCTTTTTATTATATTTCTTTATGTTAAAAATTTTGTTACGGATGATAGGATTGAATGTTCTATACAGTGCGGATAGCTGCGGCAGATGATTCGAATATCAAAGTGACAGTTACAACTCGATCCAACTTGTTTTGTCCGGTTTTCTTCCAGTCATCAGAAAACATTGAATCTAATTGGACAATCTATCTCTTCGACAAAGTGATTGATTTTGTGTTAAATTGGACCATATCTATTCAATCAATTGAGTTTGTAAAGTCATACAAAATTTTATTATATCAAATTAATAAAATAAAAAATTATCATTTAATATAAAATTTAAATATTTTTTATTAATTTTATTTTTTTAAAATATTCGCACATTAAATTTTTTTAATTTTTTCCACTCACACAATTATTCAAAAATCTAATATATAAATTGTACAACTAAGGTGGAGTTACGACACTATATTGAGGAAATTATCTAGAAGTCAAAATAAAAATTAAAACTATAAAAATAAAATTAGAGATAATTATATAATACACTAGCAATAAAATATAAAAATTACATAAGTAGAATTAATGAGATGATATATGTCCATAAAGTTATATTTAAAAAATTAACAAATAAATAAGACATGTCATTTTATTAATTTCGCTTGTAAATTTTTTATATTTCATTGCTAGTGTTTAAGATAATTATCCTTAAATTAATAATATTTTGATCCTTTAATTTATTTTTACATATTTTTAATAAAAAATTGCCCTTTTATAGAAAAAAAAAACCATATGGTCAATATATCACTAATATTGTCAAAAAATTCTTTGATTAGGTTAATGTCACCAGTTAAATTACAATAACTCAAAAGAATAAATAAAAAAAATTAAATAAAGTTATTTTAACAAGTATAAAATTAAAGGTATTTGTATGATTGTATCTTTTCACTAAAAAAATTAAATATCCACTTTTAAAAAACTATTCATTTTTTACTTTAAAAAATTGCACCTTTTAGAGCAGTATACCTTTCAAAGCACAAACTTAAAAAACATTATTCACTCGTGTTATATTTAAGTATACTCAAAGCCAGTAGAGAGATATAAGTAAATTTACATATATATATATATATATATATATATACACACATATATATTTGGAATATTTTTGCTAGAGACATCATCTCTCTTTTATGTGTTCACCTGAAACGATATGAAACTCATTGTTAGATTTTTTATTTTTTATTTTTTTTACTTTCTCCATTGCACGTCTAGTTGAAAAGATCCACTCAAATGAAGTTTTGCATAACCTACTATTTGAGTTTTTTTTTGGCGTGCTTTTTTCTTTTAAATGAAGTATAATGGTTTTTAGGCGCACACTTGTGTTCCATATGAAGTGGCGAAAGCGCAATAGAAAAAAAAAATGCAATGGTTAGTTTTAAGGATTGACAACAGTTAAAATCAACGTAAACGTAGCAAACTTTTAAACATAATCGTATGACATGACTACAAGTCAGTTATAGAGTGAACCCACCATATATTAAGTATTTATCATCCGGTTATAACTTAAAATCGGTTAATAGTTAATTCACATGTTTAAATTAATTGGCTAACTTTGTTACGTTGCAATTTTGGAAGAATTGAAAATTTTGAGTAATGCTTAAACTTTAAATAATTAAGTAATTTTAGGAAAACCTTAATTCAAATAATTAAAAAAAATTAAATACTTCAAAATAATTTTCACAGCATCTTACAAAATATAAAAGCATGTTAATAAAAACAATACCTTCAACTTTAGTAAATAGCCACAAGGATAAACCAATGAAACTACAAATCAACCATCACATAAAACAAAATAAGCCTCATGCAAAAATTTCTATACCAAAAATAGTAAGTATGCAATAACATCATCCAACTTCAACTTAAGGTCGCAAAAAACACGTCCAACTTTCCTATTTTTCATCAGATTAGTTAACCAGTATTATCCATATAAATTGTGTTAACTCCAAGCTAAGGTAAGGGGATTACCATATTGATTTGTCCAAGATTATACTGTTCAAACAAAACTGTCCATATAATTATAAAGTACCATAACTTAATCACACACAAAGGTAAAAGATCAATACAAAATTATTTTAGCTCGAAGCTAAGATAAGAGGGTTACCATCTTAATTTGACCAAGATCATGATTTTTTGTTAGAAACTGTTCATATAAATGGTCATAATTTAATACCACGTGAGGGAAACTCCTTAAAGCAAAGGGCAATTACATATTCCAGATAGATCAATATGTCTTATAAAGTTCGAACATACTTTCCACAGTCCAAAAGCATTTTATCAACCACCAAAACTTAATCCCATACAAAGATAGACGGTCAATAATTTACCCCGCAAAGCAAAGGTATTAATATGTCCAAAAATCACATTTTTACCCAACAACAAATCCCTATCAGATTATCAAATGGTAACTCTAACAACAAGGAAAAGCATTAAGGCCTAGTTGTAATTTTTGTTTAGTTTTGTTTAATTATACACTTCTCGCCCAAAGCACAACCATAGATGTCAACAAAATATTTGATACATAAAAGAACAGATTTCCCAAGTGCTAAAGAAGTAAAAACACTAACGAAACAATACCTTGAACTTGATCAAAACACCAAGTGCAATCCAAAGAACCTACAAACAATTAGATGGGAGTTACAACCAATTCCAAATAAATTAACAAAAAATGAGAAAGGCATGACCAGTTCTAAATAGCTCAAACACATCTGTTAGCCCAAAGTAATGATTGAACCAAAAGAAGGGTGAATTGGTTCTTTTAAAAATTTGACTGCAAATTGACCTTTTATAAGAAGTTGAAATTAAATGAAAGTAAAAAGGAGTTAAAGGTAAGTGAAACAAACAATCAATATATAGAGGTTCAGTCTTTGAACTCGAAGCCTTCGTCCTTTCTTCTTGGCACTTCCTTGCCAAGGTGATTCCCATAATTCACTAATGAAATTGTTAATTTTGAGGCTAAGGTATAACCTTACAACTCTATATTTTGAGGCTTAGATAGAACCTTTCAATTCCCTTAAGAATTCTACCCCAAATTCTTAAGTGTTTTCACTCAATTTTCACACAACCCTTTTGTGATATGAATGAAGTGTTTGCAAACAATTAGAATTTCTAGTAGGTGAGTATTTGTTAGAATTTGAGTACAAAATGGATGAGATACAAATAAACTTGAAGGAGTACTAATTAATGCAAGAAGAATGAAGATTTTGAACTTTGATGTCTAATGCTTAATTAATCTTGATATCTCATACTCCTTTAGCTGTTGTAAACCTTTATTTATAGCTTGGAATTGATTTATAGATGTTGGGCATTAATGAGGTTGGTGGAGAGCTGTTGTAGTCTTTATAAATTCTTGTTTTTGTTTAAACCCGAGTTGTTGTATCGATACAATATCAAGAGTATCAACACATGAATTTAGAAATGTAACCGTTACAAGCTATTGTATTGATACATCAAGGTTGAGTTTCGATACTGATAAAGTTCTGTCAATACAGAGCCATTTATATCGATACATTCAAGGGCTTTAGCCAAACCTTAGCTACTGCCAAGCAATGTATTGATACCTATATGGTGATCGATACTGACTATATTGTATTGATACATGGTGATGTGTATTGATACATTCAAGGGTTTTAAGCTTAGTATCAATACTTTGATGCATTGTATCGATGCATCAATTTAAAATCCTTTCTAAAATGATTTTTCTTGGCTTGAATTTGACTTAAAAATATCTAAAAATATTCTAAGTATAAATATACATTTAGAACATATATTTTTGAGAAAACAAGGGGTATAAATAAACTTAGTATTTTTCAAAAATATTTTTCAATTTAATTCAAGGAAAATACTAAGTTGAAAACAATTTAGTACAAGCTAATTTAACTTGGTTATTGTTATATCAAAACTAAGATTAATTCAAACCTAATAATGGCTAACAATCTCCCCCTTTTTGATATAACAAAATTTAAGTAAATTTGCTTGTTAAAAACTCCCCTTAAAATATTTTAATAAGAAACTCCTGCTCAGTAAAAGTAATGTTTTCAAAAATTTTAAATTAAGAAAATAGGGTCATTAAGAAAATTTAAAGCTACAATATTTTAAATCCACAATAGTGTCCATGATTTTCACAAATCAAGCTATAACATGTGAACATGTAGAAGTGTTCAATATTTACTTAATCAACTTGTTATTTGGTTCCAACAACATTCATAATGTGTTTCAAGACAACATTCAACATTTTTCAAGTTCATAACAATATCCTTATCATATTCAACATTTATCAAGTTCATGATAATATCATCATCATATTAATAGGTACAAGAAACACGTTTTGCAAATTTATAGCATTTCTCCCCCTTTTTGTTATACCAAAACACAAGAAAGATCAATTTAAAGCAATGGAGAGAATTCAATCATAATGTGTACAATCAAAGATAATTTATTAAGAATAAGGTGTTAAATATGTCTAACAAAATGATAATATTTTTGATGAAATAGAAAGATTTTGAAAGACATGAAAAATAAAGTCCTAAAAACTTATGAGTGATCCTAAAATGAGCTAAAATGAATAAGCATCATCAACCAAAGGATCCTCGATGGGCGGAGAAGTAGGTAGATGAGCATAAGGAAAGATAGCCAAAAAGAAATAAAATTGCTCAGTTAACCCTCGATGACTATGCTCAACATAAAAAAGGCAAGCATCGATAGAATCGAAGCGTTGATCCCAAGAATTAAAGCACCGCTCCCATGCATCAAGATAGCCTATAAGGGAATCATACATAATTCAGACGTCTAGGGGCATGAATAAGGAGGTGCTGAGAGCTAGGGGTGTAGACACCTCATTTTATCCTAGCTAACTTTTGCCATTCCAAGACTTAATTAAAAGATGATGGAATTAGAAAATAAAAATAAAAACTAGGGGACGATTGTCGAGTGCCATGTTGGTGACACTATTAGGTGACACGGTGTAGGTAATTTTTTTTTTTTTAGAAAGGTCTAAATGCTTATGGGCCATATTAAAGAAAAATGTAAAATAAGGCATCAAAGGCCACTTTTCATGGTATCACCAGAGTCATTTCGATGAGTATACAGATCAATTTCCCATTGTTTGTGACCAAGGTGAGGTAACTCGCGAAGCGACAAGTATGTGCAAGTTATATTGGTGCATAAGTATTGATAGAAGGCCTTTATGTCACCAAAAACTTGAATTTTATCAATACATAGCATGTTTGTATCGATACAGACCTTAGCAGTAGCTAAAGTTGTGATTTTTGGCAAAATGTATCAACACACAAGCATGAGTATGATACAAATTTATGGAGTATCGATACAGGCCTTTAAGTCTTGAGACTGAAAATAATTTTTTCTTTTAGTATCAATACACACCTCATTGTATCTCTAGTTATGGGTAAAAATTACCTTTCATATCGATACACCAAGGCAACTTTCACCCCATTCGGACTATTTTTTAGCCTTCAAAAATCTGATTCAAACATGTTTTTTTTTGCACTAAGAAACCATCATAATTCATTGCAGACCTCAACTTTAGGCCTATGACATATTTAAACAAATTTTTAGAGCTTAAATGGCCAATGACAAAGGTTACTTTCATGAAAATATGGTTGTGAGAGGGCATGCTAGGCATATCTCCAGTTGTAGGCTTTTGCAGCCTTTTTGCCTATTGCTCCACATGGCAAAACCAATGGGAATAAGGTTAGCTGAGCATAGTAGCTAGAGATATCCCCTAGTGCATGAATGAAAGATAAAAAATGCCTTTGCCTTGTCTCCCAAAGCATTGCCTGAAACTTGAGTTTAAAAAAGGCAAAGTTGGCTCAGCAAAAAGACACTTCCAACCATTCTTAAGAATCCCTAGCAATCTCCAATCCTAAAAACTCTCCAAAAATATTGTTCCATTGTCTTTCACCCTCAACTTTCTTCTATTCCCATAGTTCCCCTAAATTACTTCCAAAAAACCTCTAAAAACTTAACCTTTCACACACGTTTATCCTCAAAACACCTTACCATCAACTATATTACCAGAAAGCTTTTTCCCTTCATCCTTTTCTTGCTAAATAATAGTAAAAAGAAAGAAGGGACTAAGCTTAAAGTCACTGATTTAGGAAAGGAGAAAACTTTAAGCTTTTTTGTTATATTTTCTACCTTGTTCCATACATTTTCTATTTTTTCATTTACATCATTTTAGTGAGCTCTTTATGCTGCCATGAGCATCCTAGGACTCTTATGCAATATTCTTGCCTTAGTTGTGGTAGTCTTAGGATCTTGATGACCTTTTTGATACATTAATGTTGTTTGGATATGCAAACATACCATGCTTAATTTTCATCATTATCATAGCCTCTATTCATGCATTTCTTACCATGTTCCTTTCATATTTACATATTCATCTCATATTTAAATGTTCATAACATGCATTAAGTATGTCATGCATTTTCTTGTATTTGAAGGGGATGTCATAAAAATGTCGCTTTGACAACTTTAGCATGTTTTCCTCTGATTAAGCATGTTTATCTCATTTCCATGTGTCTTATTTGTTATCTTTTTGCATTTTTACCACCCATTTCCATGTCAAAATGTCACTTTTGTGTGTTTGCATGTTTAATTCCTATTCATCTTTATGCATGTTGTGTTTTGTTCATGTCATTTCCGTCAAGATGCATGCTTGTTCGATAATAATTAGATTTTTTAAAAGAAATCCCCAAGTTAAGTTTATGTTACCTCTAATAGATGAAGATTAGCATGGATTTAAGGTTTTTATCATATTGGTCTTCCAATCTTCAGGATAGATTAAACATCTTAGATCTGGATTCATGGGAAATATGAGCTTAAAGATGCTATATTTCAAACAAAATTCCCTTTTTTGGTAGAAAATATATACTAAGCCTTGATTTTAAGCTTCAGCACCTTCATGATGGCATAGTCAATGGGTTGTTTCATCATCCCACACTATTCGGGGACTATAGAATGAACTTGTGATTCCCATGCTAGTCTAGTCCCTACTTCGGGGATGTTCAGACATCCATAACTCAAATTCAACCTTCTAAGAAAATTGAAAAGTCAAATAGTCCCATGTTTTACTCTAACAGCACTATAGTTCAAGTTTGAAAAATTAGTTTCAAAACATAAAAAATCTTTATTGAATTTTCTGATATTTGTCCCTTAAAAGGCATCAAAATCTTTCCAACGGAGTATTATGTGCCTTCAGATTATTTCAGATGAAAGAAATATGATTTCTCAAAATTTGCTATTTGGAACCCTTAGAACCAACATGCTATAATCTGTTTCAACCATTTTGACCGATCAGATGATTTTTCAAAAATTTTTAAATATTTTTCCTAAAACTTTAACGAAATTCCATTTTTAAAAAGGTATTGTTTATGATTTAATGATTCCAGATGAGTCAAAAATGATTTTTCAAAGACCATCACACTTTTTCCTTGTAAATGCTGCCAATATTGAGACATACCTAAGTTTAAAAATTAATTCCGCCTATAAAACCTTTTTCTAGAATTTTAGAAATATTTTTACGTTAAACTTTATCGAGTTATCTTTCTAACAATACTTTATTTACCCTTAAAGCTTTTGGATGAACCCAAAATAAATTTAGGAAGGGAGATGACATGATGTTGTCCCCTATTTTTAACCCAATTTCTGAATCTACTTTATAGAGACATTTGAATGTCTCAAAATGTGTTCGATTGGTTCTCCTACAACATAAGCCCTTAAAACTTGGATCAAGGGTTAAGATAAAAATATATTTTATATGAATCTTTGCTTTTTTTTTTTTTAAATCCCATTTTTTTAAAAAAACTTTTTCTTTAAAACATCAAAAGTTTGCATCTTTGGCGATACTCCAACCCCATTACTCTAAGGGGATACTCCAACTCCGTTCTTTACTACAAAACTTGAGTTTTTTCTCTCGCGTTTATTCGAGATTCCTAATTATTTTCTTAAATCATTAAAAAATTTTTATCTTTAGGAGATACTCTAACCCGACTACTTCGAAGGGATACTCCAATCCTATTTTCCATTAAAAACTCAAATTCTCTATTTATTCCTAATTATTATCATAACTTTATCTTTGGGGATACTCTAACCCCACCTCTTCGAAGGGATATCCTGCTTTTACCTAAAAAAATCCAAGAATTTTATCTTTTTTGGATACCTTGAATTGTTTTGATTAAAATCTTTTTTTCCCCTCAAATTATCATTAAATTTATACCCACCTCTAAATTGTCATCTCGATTATTCTTCAATAATCAAAGCTAATTATGAGATACATTCCGATCATCCCTCTTTTTTACGTTCTTTTGTTTGTGATTATTTGTTTGTGATATGATTATATTCTTTCTCGTCTTACTAACATGTTTCCCTTTTGTAGTGACTACTGTGCATTCATATTTAAATTTTTTTTTCCAATAAAATTTACAAGGTAATGTTTCATGTTAGTATCTTTCTAGTGCCTACCATGGAATATCCAAATTTTCAAAAATTTAATTCGAAATTATTTTCATAAAAAGCCCATATGCTTTTCATTATCTCCACGGTGCATAGGTGATGCCAAATTATCTTTCAAAACCTAGATTTACATTTTCCAAAAAAGTTCATGCATTAAAGGGGATTATATCTAAATAATGACCAAATGAAACCATTTAAGGCAAAATCGAAGCGAAACATAGTTAGTAGGTATCAATTTCGGGCATCATGGGGGTGCTAATCCTTTCCTATACATAACCGACTCCTAAACACAACAAACAAATCTTTAGACTTTGTAGACCTTGTAATTGATGTTTTGAGTTTTGTAACTCAGAATATTGTTTTGAATAGACATTCAATCCTGCCTAGCCTAAAATAATTGGTGGCAACTCCAAGTTTATGGCCACTTAGTGGTGGCCATCCAAAACTAGTTGGATGAAAAATTCGCCCCATAATCACTCTCCCCTTCATGTTACTACGCCTAATCTAAATCCCAATCATGGAATAACTCAAAGGTTTGACCACCACCACTATCACACATTTTTAAGTTGAGCGTGCTAAGCCTTTTGGATCATCCATAGTTTTAAAGGCGGGCACGTGGTGATAGCTTGGCGACTCTAATAGGGACCACTTAGAGAGTTAGGCCTATGACTAGTTATGCTTCACACGATCTTTGGTTTTTCAACTTTCATTATTATTTTGTTATAATTCCCTTTTATTTTTATCATCTAACCTTTTACTTTCCATGGCTTTGTTTTGTGATTGTTAGGGACTACTTTGTTCTTGAATAAATGTTGATTTAAATAAGCATGGTAATAATGGGTAAAAACAAAAAGGGTTTTGATTGTTTCCTTGAGACACACCGTGCACTTGCATTTGCATTAGATTCTCGCCAAACATTATGGTGTGATTAGAATCCCAATTATTAAGAGGAAATGAGCCATCTGCTTTCGTGAATAACCCTTCACATAAGCATTGCAAGACCTTCCAGAGTGTAAATTACCTATGTCTCTCGTGAGTACCTCTCCACATTTGCATAAGGAAATACATTCATCGAATTGAACTTGTTCCACCAAACCCATGATGGGCCTAGGATTGGGGTGCCTTGGCTGTCCTTACCAGATGGAGGAACGATTCAGATACTGGATTAGGCATCAACTTAAACGCATATAGTGAACCTTACAAGCCAAACCATGTCAAACCATACTAGATTACTGCTAGAATAACCTAAAAAATAGGGTTACTCAAGGAAACACTTTTTAGCTTTACTCTTATATACCATGGTTACGTGTGTGATGATTATAGACACCTCATTTTGTCTAGGCCAATTTTTGGCATCTTAGGACTTAGGTGAAAGATGAGAAAATCAGAAAAAAATAAAAACTAAGGGACGACTATAAGGTGCCATGTCCCAAGGCACTATTAGGTGACATGGCGCCAGGTAGAAAATTTATTGGGAAGGTCTAAAATACTTATAAGTCATATTGAGGAAAAATGTAAAATGAGGCATCAAAGGCTATTTTTTCATGGTGTCACCAGAGTCATTCAGATGAGTACACGAATCAACTTCCACTGTTTGTGACCAAGTTAAGGAAAATTGAGAAGTTATATATACGTGCAAGTTATATAGGTGCACAAATATTGATACGAGGCTTTATGATGTTAAACACTTGAATTTTCACATGTAGTATCGATACAAGAGGGTTTGGTATTGATAACTAAGATGTGGTATCAATCCTTAGCATGTTTGTATCGATATGGACCTTGGTAGTAGCTAAAGTTATAAGTTTTGGCAAAAAGTATCAATATACAAGCATGAGTATCGCTACAAATCCATGGAGTATCGATACAGGCCTTTAAGTCTTGAGACTAAAAAATATTTTTTACTGTTATTATCAATACACAGCTTATTGTATCAATACTCATGGGTAAAAAGTACCTTGTGTATCGATACAACAAGTTTTGTATCGATACTGAAAGGAATTTTTACCTAATTTAAGCCACTTTTCAGCCTTCTAAAACTCGATTTAAACATGTTTTTTGAACCAAGAAACTATCATAAATCATTGCAAACCTCAACTATGGGCTTATGATCGGATTCAAACAAATTTTTAGAGTCCAAACCACCAATGACAAAGGTCACATTCATAAAATATATGGTTATAAGAAGACATGGCAGGCATATCTCCAGTTACAGGCTATCATAGCCTTTTTGCCTCCCTGCTTAGCATGGCAGAACCAATAAAAAGAAAATTAGCTGAGCATAGTAGTTGGAGATGTCCTCTGGTGTAGGGGAGAAAGATAAAAAATGCCCTTGCTTTGTCTCCTAAAGGCATTGGCTGAGCATTGAATAAAAGAGACTTCTGATTACCTGAAAAAAAAACCTTCAACCATTTTCAAGAAAGCTCTCCAATAATCTTAGAAAACTCGTCATCCATTCCTAAAAGTCCTTCAGCAATCCCCAGTTCCAAAAACTCATCAAAAAACATAATTCCATTGCTTTTCACCCTCAACCATCCTTTATTCCATAGCTTCCTAAAACCACCATCAGAAAACCTTCAAAAACACAACATTTCATATACTTTCACCCTCAAAGACCCCACCAACAATCGTATTACTAGAAAGCTTCTTCCTTTCATCCTTTTCTTATAAATAATAGCAAAAAGAGGGATTGAACCGAGCTTAAAGTTATTGCTTTAAAAAGGAAGAAAAAGTTCAGGTTTTTTTCGATATATTTTCTACCTTTTCCATACATTTTTTGTTTTTATCATCCATTTCATTTTAGTAAGCCCTTCATGCTTCCATGATCCTCTAAAGACTCACACATTATTATTTCCTTGGTTATGGTAGTCTTAGGATATTGATGACCCTCTTGACACCTTGATGTTGATTGGATATATAAAATCACCACACTTCATTTTTATCATTACACGGCCTTTGCTCCTACATCTTTTGCCATGCTCCTTCCATATTCACATATCCATCTCATATTTAAATGGTCACCTTAACATGTCTTATGGATGTTCATATGTTTTCTTGTGTTTTAAGGAGTCTCATGAAATAAAAATGTTGTCTTGACAACTCCAGCATCCATTCCTTTGCTTAAACATGTTCATACCATCTCCATGCACCTTATTTGTTATCTTCTTGCACTTTTATAACCCATTTTCACTTCAAAATGTCATATGTGTAAGTTTGCATGTTTAATCCATGTTTTATCTTTGTATGCATTGTATTTTATTTATGACATCTCTGTTAAAATGCTTGCTTGTTTCCAAAAGAACTCGATTTTTAGAAAAATCCCTAAGTTAAATTCATGCTACCTTTGATAGATGAAGAATAGCATGGATTTAATGTTTTTATGAAATTGGTTTTCCAATCTTAGGGACAAAACAAATATTTTAGATTTGGATCCATGGTGACACAAGTTTAAAAATATTGTTTTTTTAGGCAAAATAACCCTTTTTTAGTCGAGAAACACTAAGCCTTGATCTCGAGTTCAATACCTTCATGGCATAGTCAATGAGTTTTTTCATTGTCCTAAACTACTACGAGATTATGGAATGAACTCGTGATGCACGTGTCACTCTATTCCTTGCGTTATGGGCATTCGAATGTCCATAATTTGAGTTCGACCCAAGAACCTAAAAAATCAAATAATCCCCTATTTTCATCTGGCAGCATAGAAGTCCAAATTTTAAAAATTATTTTTGAACCATAAAATATTTTCTCTAATTTTTATAATATTTTTCTCATAAAGGGCATCAAATTACCTTTCTAATGGTGTCTTATCTTCCCTTAGATCATTTCGGATGATGGAGTTATGATTTTTCGAACCTTCACTATATGGAACCCTTGGGACCAGCATGCAATATTTTGTTTGAGCCATTTAGCCTATCACATGATTTTATGAAATTTTTAAATAATTTTCTTAAAAATCTCACAAAATTCCTTTTCCAAAAAGGTAGTATTCATGATCTAATGATTCTGGATTAGGCTAAAACAATTTTTTTTTCAAAATCCATCATGCTCTTTTGCTTGCATATGCTACCAATGTCGAGATAGTCTTAACTTCAAAAATTAATTTCATCTAGAAAATAATTTTCTAGGATTTTTGAAATATTTTTTCATTAAACATTATCAAGTTACCTTTCCAATGGTCCCTCGTCTACCCCTTGAAGCCTTAGATGCATCCGAAATAAATTCAGGAAAGGAGATGACATGATGCTGTCCCTGTTTTTTACCTTAATTTTCCAATCTCCTTTTATTAAAACATTTGAATGCTTAGAAATACACTCGGTTGGTTCCCCCTGCAATATAAGCCCTTTAGACTTGGAAAGGCTAAAATACAAAATTGATTTCGTACTAGATATCTCTTTTCACCCCATATTAAAATTTTCACTAATGGGGATACTCCAACCCCACTGCTCCAAGGGGATGCTCCAACACTATTCTTAATCAAAAATTCAAAATTTCTTTTTATTCCTAAATATTTTTCTAACTCAATCTTTGGGGATACTCCAAACCTACTTTACCTAAAAAAATCCAAAATTTTCTTTCGGATGCCTCACACTACTTTGATTAAAATTATCTTTGAGCCTTAAATCACCACCAAATCTAGACCAATCTCTGAAATTGTCATCCTGGTTATTCTTATCGAAGGCAATTATGCATTTTGATCATCCCTCCTTTTTACATTTTTTTCTTTGTGATTGCTTCTTTATGATATTATTATATTTCTCTTTTGCCATCTTACTAACACTTTTTTTTGGTAGGGATTATCGTGCATTCATGTTTAAATTTGTTTTTTAATAAAACTTACGAGGCAATGTTCCATGTTGGTATATCTCTAGTGCTTAATACGCAACATCCAAAATTTTTAAATCCAATCCAGATACTGTTTTCCTCATATCTCTAAGATGCATAGGTGATCTATTTTTCTTAAAAAAAGTCCAGATCTAAATTTACAAAACTTCATCCATTAAAGGGAATTATATCTAAATAAAGACTAAATATAACCAGTTTAAACAAGACCAAAGTGAGACATAGTTAGTAGGTACCAATTTCGGACATCTTGGGGATGCTAATCTTTCCCTACGCTTAACCAACTCCCAAACCTAACAACGAATATCTGAGCTTTGTAGACTTTGAAATTGATGTTTTGAGTTTGATAACTTAAAATATTTGTTTTCAATAGGCATCCAATTTTGCCTAGCCCAAAACAATCGGTGGCGACTCCAAGTTTATAGCCACTTTATGGTGGCCATTCGAGATTAATGGGATGAGCGATTCGCATGACGGTCTCTTTCCTTTCCTTCCCATTATTATGCCTAGTCCAAATCTCGATCATGGGATAACTCAAAGGCTCGACCATAACCAACTATCATGTATTTTAAGTTGAGAGCACCATGCCTTTTAGATCATCTGAAGTTTTAAAGGCAAGCATGTGGCGATAATGATAGGTAAACATTGTCATCTGCATCTGTCTTTTTAATTTCATAATCATTTTTTAGGATATGCTAATAAGTTTGATGGCAAATCCTCGTTCATAAGTGGGTGATAACAAGCGAATGCCATTACTTATAATGCCATCTTAAAATAGTTATATCTGACCAAAATAAGCTGTCATGCTATTCGAATGATGGCTTAACATATATTCGCCATAGAGGGTGAACGAACATCATTGCTTAAATGATCAGTCTTAGTCCTCACGAGATATCATATTACCTTGTTAAAAGATAATTGTTAATGCAGACATGCCGTTATGCTATCCATTTAATTTCTCTACATTCACGACCATCATGTTTGCCTCTAGGCATCGTACCACCAATTATCTGGGCAAATTTTGTGATGCACTTTTATTGCTATTCTTTCATTCCTTTATCCTTGTGCCAATTATTTTGTATAGTTACTAACTCATTTCCCTTTTTGCTTTTTTTTTTTCATGCATGCATCATTTCATCTTAATCATCATCATCATGGGATAATTGGCCAATGGTTTAGTGTTCATCAATTGGTGTCTGTCATGGAGCAACAATCCACTTCAGATTTGAAGCCTTTGAGAAAGTCCAAGCATGGTCAAAGTGCCAGCAATGAGAAGATGGGGATGTCTTGAAACCTAGGTATGTTTTGATAATACATGAAAGGGTCAAGATAGGGTACCGTCAAAATGACTGGTGAGATCTAAAATATGTATGGACCAGTTAGGATAATACTGAGAAATAATTATTCACGAAGAGATATGGAGACATTACTCTTTTGCTTCAAGTCTGTTTGGATGTCAGCTTATTGTAAGTAGCATTTCATCATATCGATGTTTCTTTTTCAATCATGAAGATTTGGTCCCCATAGTTGATGAATACACTGCGTTACTCAACATTGAGAAAGCCAAGGCTGATAGAATATACTGTAAGGCTTTGAGCCCTCCAACTTTCAAAAAAAGATTAGCCCAGATTTTCAGTGTGTCGAGACTTGGATTGAAAGTCACATCAAGATGAAGAGAAACGGTGAGTGCATTTCATGGGCCAGTTTGGAAGCAATGGCGAATACTATTGGCCTCTAAAAGATTCAAGATATCTATGCTCTAATAATATATAGTTTGGTCTTTTTTTAAAAAAACTTAGGCTATATGTGAGCTACAATAGCGAATCTCTTCTCTTGATTATGTTGCAACATCGATCTTGCACTAGCTATCGTTGCTGAAATAATCTGAGCTCTTAATTTTTGCAAAAAAATCGATATAGGTCACTTCGTCATATGTGTGCAACTTTTTCACATTTGGCTTGTCAGTCACTTATGCCCCAAAGAAAAAAAGCTGTCATACAACTTCTTGTCTAACTTTAGCCTTGTCTTTAAGGTCCTCGAGAAGGACTAGCCTTAGGACAAGTCCTAAGAGCAATGCGTCCAGAAATACCAAAACCTTAAAAGGAAAGAGGTGATATGGAAGGCCTTTTGATTCTCACCACAAACAATCATATACCTATGCGGATATTATAGTTTTGTGCTGCTCATGTGATTATGGAGAAGCACTAGCTATGCACATATCTGGCCTTTTGATGATTCTAGTGCTAACAATTTGTCCCCTTTATCCAAGACCTAGAGTTATGGGTTTTAACTATAGTCAGCTTGATTACAAGTTAAAAGTTTAACTAGCGTTTTATGTATAGAAACAAATTGTATAGAGAGGTATTGGAGAAGAAGTAGCATGACCTTGGGATATGATGAGTGGAAAGCTCGTTGCATCAATAACTCTTTACCTTTCTCTATCGTTGAAACATCACAAGCTGCAGTTAAAGGATTCCCCTCTGAGATAAAATTACTTAGGTGAGAGTTCAAACAAGAAAGGGTAACTTTCACCAAGGAAATTCCTCATTTGAAGGAAGAAAAAAATCAATTAGAAATGGACCTCTACTTTTGGGATGGTGAGGTGAACTGGGATGTCAAAAAGAAAAACCATTTCAAGGAAGATCTCGGGAGTTTGAGGAAAGATTGTATGGCACTTAATAAAGCAAACAAGTCTCGATGCCTTGGAAAGTCATAAGTTGAATGGGAAGCAAAAATTAATACCCTCAAAAAAAACTGCAATGGTGTAAAGAAAAGGTTAGGTTAATAAGGAGAAGCTTGCTAGAACTCATGCCCTTATATCAACCTATCAAAGGAATAATGGACGACTAAAAGCTCGAGTTCAAGATTTAAAGGTAGACCATGTTAAGAATGAAACTTTGACACTTAGAGTCCAAAATCTAGAGCATTCTTTACAAGTTCACTAAGACTAAATCAATGAACTAGAAAGAGCCTTCGAACAGTGAGAGCAAGAGTGGCTACAAACGATTGATCAAGCACAACAAAACCATCAAGATTCCTACCACTATCTCACCAAGCAGATTCAAGCAGCACAGTTGAAAGTTAAACACATGATGGATGTGGCATGATCCTTGACACATAATATTCTACCCATCGGAGCCAATGAACAAGAATTATTATATTTCTTAGAGCATGTAATCAGTAATGTAACTGTGCTTAGCATTTTCGAATGTAATCATATGCAATCAAGATATTCTGTTGCTTTAATAAAAGATGCTATTAGTGGAGCTACCCTTTAATCCAATTATCCTTTTTGCATTTGCATGACTAACCCAATTCTTTTGTTGTTTTATTTATTCATGTTACTAGTTATTTACCTTCATGATGGCATACTCATTTTCATCGCATCAAACCTGCTCATAACATAAAATTCTAATATGGTAATAATTTAAAGTGAATGTGCTTTAAAACATGAAAGCTACAATTTATCATTAAAATAACACTTGCAATCATCGAAAAGTGATGGAAAACGATCACCAAGCCAACATTGAGAGACTTGAACTCATGTACTGGGAATCTTAAGAGCAATCACTCCATAGGAATAAAGAACTCCAAGCTTAAATTGCCGAACTAACCAAGCTATTATTTGAAGCTTTAAAATAAAAAGGGCAAACAAGCATAGTCAATTCTAGAAAAGAACCAGCCAATCCTGAAAGCAATTTGAATCGTGGTATTGAAGCCACTAATGCTCTGGAAGGGGCATTACATGGACAACATCCTCCCACAGCAAATATCCCATCAGCTTAGCCATTCATTTACATAAACCCTTTAATAGCATTTCATGTGCTCTAAGGATTTTAGGGTGAGAGCCTTTTATTAGCAAGGCTATAGTCCCAGACCTCGATAAGCAAATAAAATAAGAAAAAGCAAAAAGGTCATCAAAAAACAATAAGACTTGAACAAATATCAGTCACTAGAGAAATGCCTTAGAGCTGTTAAAAGAAATGAAAAATTTGGGACTGTGGACGCAAAATTGTTTAGGCTGGTTTCAAGTCTCATTATCCCACCTAAGTTCAAAGTGTCAGATTTTAAAAAGTACAATGGGACTTCCAACCCTGCTGCCCACCTTTGCATTTATTACCGTAAAATGGCTGGGTATGAAGAGAACGAGAAACTACTAATTCATTACTTTTAGGACAGCCTGATTGGGGCAACTATCCAATGATATATGGGGCTGGATCATGTAAGAATTTAGATGTGGGCAAATTTATCTTGCGCATTTCTTGAGAAATATGAACATTTTGTCCGATTGAGCTCTGGATTGCCTCTCCTTATGAACATGGAAAAGAAATCCTCTTAGAGCTTTAGATAATATGCTAAAAAATGGAAAGAGGTGGTAGCTCAAGTTCTTCCCCTTTTGACTGAAAATAAAATGACGATCATGTTTGTGGCACCTTGTGAGCTCCCTACTATGAAAGCTGGTAGGAAACACCATGAAAAATTTTATCAATATGTTTATATCAGGTGAAATGATCGATAACACTATTAAAAGTGGCAAGATATCCATTGGAGAATCATCTGGGTTAGTTAAGAAGTCAATAAATAAGGGTAAAGAGAAGGAGGTGAATATGCTATTAGCAGAAGTCATGCTAGGCTTAATCAAAATCCGCTTTTGGCACAGGTTGTGTATCTCTCAAACATGTTAAATTCAGGTTTTAACCCTTACTCACCAGCACTATAGCTAGTTTACTTTGTTGGGTTTACTCCAATAATGAGTTTTGCACTGAACCCTATCCAAAACATAACCCAAGGTGTACAACTTTGCAACATGAATAATGCAAAAGCCTTAAACAGTCAACAAGGCACCCTAAAAAAAGAAGCACTTTGAGCCACTCCTTTATTCCTACCAAGAGATTTACTTTCGTCTAGTGGCAGCTTAATTACTGGCCCTGGTATTCATAAACCTAAGATTACTGCTATATCCTATATGGTACAATAAGAATGCTTATTGTGAGTGTCACACTGAAGCACAAGATCATTTTATTAAGAATTACACCTCGTTTAAGAGAAAGGTCCAAGGTCTACCAAAAAAAGATGTGATCGAAATCAAACAAGGGCTTAGACAAAATGTTGAAGCCAATCCATACTTTAACCATACAAGTAGTAATTGACCAGAAAAGTTATTGGGTCAAAAGAAGCATTAGAGAAGTCAAAACATTGATGAGTAAGGTCTGACAAGTTTTTTTGAGGGCTAAAACAGTCTTAGACATCAAAGATCAGAGCAAAAAAATTATTAAGCCATTTTGTTGCCACTGCGATCACGGGCGCGCAATACTGTCCATTATTCTTAAAAATAGTTTGAGTGATAATGGACCGGTCTGAGATTGAGTTCTAAAAGGAGTGGGATGAACACATCGGTCCATCTATTAATGCCACAGATGATGAAAAGTGGATCTCAAGTTTTCTATCTCTCATAAGCCTAGAAAAGAGAGCTAAGAAAAGCTTTAGGCAGTATGCTTTAAGGTGGATGGAAGAATCTACCCAAATTCACCCTTTATTGATAGAAAAAGAGATAACTATTAGATTCATTGGTGCATTGCTAACCCTTTAATATGAAAAGGTAGCAAAAAGCCTCTTGAAAAGCTTTGTGGATATAGTCATACTCTATGGAATAATTCAGGCAGAAGAAATATTTGCAAAGGCAAAGAGAGGAAAAATAAAGGCTAGTCAATAAAAAAAATTTGGAATTGGAGCCAGTTCATCCCAAACTCATGCTGAGTTAAATCTAAGTAGAATGGTTATTGAAGAGAACTATGAGATTGTAGAAAACATAGAGAAGGTCCAAAAGCCAATGAATTTGGTTTGGCAAATCTTAGTGCAAGCTAAATTGCTTAATGCGGCTGAAAAGATAAAGGAAAAGATTGATGACTTCTACAATTTCCATACCATTTATGGCCTCACTATTCAAACATGCAAAGAATTTTGCACTATGGTTCAAAGGATGATGAATAAGGGTAGTATCAAATCCTATGATTAAAAGTAAATCTCACATACTAAGTCTGTAAATGCAATACTATCTATCAACATTGTGGAAAAAAAAGAGTGATCCCATTATTTTGGTTGGAAGGCCATTGATCTTATTTGATAACCGATTGAAAGTTAAAGCTACTCCTGTTTGGGCCATGTCAAAGATGATTATTCAACTTTCATCCTTTTTCCCTTATAAGTACAACAAAGTGGTTCTTTGGAATTATGAAAGTAAAACCTTGATCACTAGAAAATCTAGTAAGCAAACAGCAAACGTTAACCTTTCAAGGGTAAGTCATCTAACTCAGAGTGGCAATGTTACACCCCAGCAGCTTTGAAAGGTGAAACTTAATAAGCACCAAAGTCTGCAACAAAGGACTTAGAGTTGATAGCTATTAAAAAGCTAGTGAGTGAGAAAGAAACTACGAAATTCCTTAATATCAAGCATAATGAATACAGCATTGTTGATCAGTTAAACAAACAACCCACCAAGATACATGTGTTGTCACTGCTATTGAATTCTGAAGCTTACAAGAATGCCCTCCTCATGGTTTTGAATAAGGCCTATGTCCCTTCTGACATCTCTATAGGTAAGTTGGATCTCTTAGTAAGCAACATCACTACCTATAATTACATGTCTTTTAGCGATGACGAAATCCCACACAAAAAAAGAGAAAACTACAAAGTCCTTTACATCACTATATACTATAAAGGCATCACTTTGCCCAAGGTGCTCATTGATAGCGGGTTAACTCTAAACATAATCCATGTGTCATGACAGTGGTACAAGCATTCGATGGAACTTGTAGAAATGTTGTAGGAAACGTCACCATTCAGCTCCAAATTGGCCCATGCACTTATGAATTAGATTTTCATGTGATGGATATTAATCCATCATACAACTGCCTGTTAAGAAGGCTTTAGATTCACTCTACAGGGATCGTACCATTATTTTTGCACTAAAAGTTAAAATTCATCATTGAAAACAAAGTTGTTAGTGTTAGAGAATAAGAAGATATCATTGCTGCTACCTCAACTGATGCTTCATATGTCAAACCTGATGAAGATATCCTAGAATTCTCTTTCCAATCCTTTGAGTTTGTTAATGCTACTTATGTCAAGGAAGGTTTGCCAATTATTAAGCCTCGCCTATTTAAAATCACTCATGTGGCTCTAAAGTTAACTATCACCAGAGATGCCTAAACTGAAAATAGACTTAAAAATCACCTCCAAGGAATTGCTAAAGCCTTGAAAGTTATCAACTGGATCAATAAAAGAGGGTTGGGATTCAAGCCTAGTGCACAACAGAAAAAAAACAAGCTCAGAAGAACTATGAAAAAAGGATGGTCCATCTATCAGGACAAGACATAAGATATGAACCAATTGTATTTTGACCTCTTCGAGAAAGTTTTTGCCTAGAAGGACATGTAAATACAAGCTTCACCAATGTTATGATCATACCAAGTGAGAAGTTTAGGGTTCTCTCTATCAATGCAATTGATGAGCCAAAGAAATTAGCGATAAGCCCAAAGACTAGTCTATGCCCTCCAAGATTTGCTCTGAGTGTTTGGACTAAAATTGGGATTCATGTACTATTCAAGTCTGTTTCATAGTAATGCTATGAACTAAACCTATATGCTTCTGCCCAAAAACATTATAGGATCCTTTGTGTAGGTTTTATTAAGCATTATCAATGAAAATGATTAAGCATTATGCATTTCATCCTTTGTGTTCATAGTTCTTGCCAACTCTTAGACCTTTCTCTACATATTTTTCCACCTATATTATTTTTTTCTGTATTTTCAAGTACCTTGATGAAGGTGACATGAATATTCATACTGAAACTTCAAAAATCAATTTTTAACAACCAATCTATGCCTATGAGGTCGAGTCTGAAGAGAATTCTAAAGAGAACCCTATACCTTTAGACCTACTGATGCTAATTGAACAGGAAGAAAAATAGATATTACTTAACAAAGAACCCATTGAGACCATAAACCTTAGAAAAAAGAACACTAAAAAAAGTCAAAATCGAAAACTTTATAAAACCATTAACTCGAGCTAAACTAATATGTCTTTTTCAAGAATATAGGGATGTGTTCACCTAGTACTACCCCTACATGCCTAGATTAAGCACTAATATTATGGTCTATAAACTTCCCTCAAACCTAAGTGTAAGCCCATACAACAAAAGCTTAGAAGGATGAAACCTGAAATGCTCCTGAAAATCAAAGAAACAGTGAAAAAATAATTTAAGGCAGGATTTCTCAAAGTATCCAAATATCCTAATTGGGTAGCCAATATAGTCCTAGTTTCAAAGAAGGATGGCAAAGTATGTATTTGTGTAGATTATAAGGATCTAAATAGAGCTAATCCAAAAAATAATTTCCCTTTGCCCTATATCAATACTCTTGTAGACAACACTACTAAAAATGCATTATTTTCCATCATGGACGGATTTTTGGGTTATAACCAAATCAAAATGGTAGCTAAAAACATGGAAAATACCATTTTCATGACCGTAAGGGGCATTTTCTGCTAGAAAGTGATGCCCTTTAGGCTCAACAATGCTGGGACAACTTATCAAAGGGTGATAGTGACATTGTTCCATGATACAAAGAAATCAAGGTCTACGTGGATGATATGATAGCCAAATCACCAAAAGAGAAAAATATGTGGCTAATTTGTGAAAACTCTTCAAAAGCTTCGTAAATACCAGCTTAAGCTAAATCCTGCTAAATGAACATTCGACGTCATGTCTGATAGACTATTAGGCTTCACAGTGAGTGAAAAAAAATAAAAGTTGATCCCGACAAGGTCAAGGTCATTTAGAATCTGCCACCACTTTGAACTCAAAGAAAAGTGAGAAGTTTTTTGGGAAGGTTAAATTACATAGCCCGATTCATATCTCAGTTAACTAACAAATATGACACGATCTCTCAATTACTGCCAAAACAAGGCCATGGAGAATGGAAAGAAAAGTGCCAGGAAACCTTTGATAAGGTCAAACACTACCATTCAAATCTACTAGTACTTATGCCACCAGTGCCCGATTGAATTTTTGACCCTGTATCTATTAGCTTTTGACAAGTCACTGGGCTGTGTATTGGTCAATGTGATGAGTCAGGCAAGAAAGAACAAGCTATTACTACTTGAGCAAGAAGTTCATAGAATATGAAAATGATTATTCAGTTATAGAGAAGCTATGTTGCGATTTAGCCTAAACAGCCCAAAAATTAAGACAATACATGTTATGCCACACTACGTGGCTAATCGTTGAACTCAATCCCATCAAGTATTGGTGCGAAGCTCTTGCCCTGTTAAGGAGGTTAACTAGGTGGTAAGTCCTGCTTTTCAAGTATGACATCATGTATGTAAACAAGAAAGCCATAAAGGGTAGTGCAATAGCAAACTTTTTGGTAAGCCAAGTAACAAATGACTATCAGCCTTTAGACTTTGAATTTCTAACGAAGATTTGATATGCATATCTGAGGTAGAGAACACTATCGAGTGTAGGTCATCTTGGAATATATGCTTCGATAAAGCTTTAAAAACACTAGGGCATGGAATTGGGGCAATTCTTATCTCACATGACGAAAACCACTACCCTTTCATTACAAGATTGAACTTCAATTACACGAATAATATAGCTAAATATGAGGCCTATGTCGTGGGACTCCAAGCAGCCATTGACAGGGGTATTCGAACACTATAAGTATTTAAAGATTCAACCCTTGTCATTTACCAACTGAAAGAAGAATGGCAAATACGTGATGCTAAACTAATCCACTGTTGGAATCTGATCTCAAAACTCGAAAAAGATTTTGATGATATTAGCTTTCAACATCTATCTCAAAAAAGAACCAAATTGCTGATGCCTTAGCCACCTTTTCATCAATGTTCACAGTCAATCAAAATCAGATGTTGCTTCCATTAGGATGAATATCTATACAACCCTGACACATAACCAGAATGTGAAGGAAAAGAAGGATGGCCTGCCATGGTATCATGACATCTTTTAGTATAGCAAAGATTAGCAATTCTCGAAAGATGCCATCAAAATTGACAAGAGAACCATCCGAAGGATAGTTGTGAGCTTCATTTTGCATGGCAAGATTTTGTACAAGAAAGGCTGGGATCAAGTACAACTCTGGTGTGTAGATGCCTCTGAAGCCAAAAAAAGAAATCCATGAAGGAATTTGTAGTATGCATGTTAATGGACATTGAATGGCAAAATAAGTCATATGATTAAGCTATTATTGGTTGACCATTGAACAAGGGTTGCATTAACTACGCTCACAAGTGCCATAAATACCAAGTCTACACAAACAAAATCCATGTCCCACTGACACCTCCACATGATATGATAGTGTCATGGCCTTTCTCTATATGGGGCATGAAAATGATAGGACCGATTACCCCTAAGGCTTTTAATTGGTACGTTTCATTTTGGTTGCAATCGAGTATTTTTCCAAGTGGGTAGAGGTAGCTTTTTTTGCCAATGTCACTAGATCTATTATATGCAAATTTATGAAATAGGACATCATTTGTAGATATGGTCTTCCTAAGCAAATCATTACTGATAATGCATGCAACCTGAAAAATAAAATAATGCAAGCAATCTATTCTCAGTTCAAGATTTAACATCAAAACTCTATCCCATACCATCCAAAAATGAATGGGGCAGTTGAAGTAGTCAATAAGAATATCAAGAAGATAGTGAAAAAGATGATTAAGGCATATAAAGATTGGCATGAAAAGTTACCTTTTGCTTTACATGCCTACCACACGATAGTACGAACTTCCACAGATGCCACCCCATTCTCTTTGGTCTACAGCATGGAGGTTGTCCTACCTCTCGAGGTTAAAATCCTTTTATCCAGAGTTTTGATGGAATCATAACTTGAAGAGGCTGAATAGGTCAAGAACCGATATGAGTAGCTTAATCTCATCAAAGATAAAAGAATGCAAGCCATTTGTCATGGGCAGATGTATTAAAAGCGCATGATGAGAGCCCACAACAATAGGGTCCATCCCTGTCAGTTCTAAAAAGGTGACTTAGTGCTCAAAAAATTTTCCCAATCCATAAAAATGCTCGAGGAAAATAGACCCCAAATTAGAAAGGGCTATATATAGTGAAACGTGTATTTTTTGGAAGAGCCCTAATCTTAACTGAGATAGATGGTAGTGACCTACCTAGTCTTATGAACTCTAATTCTGTTAAGAAATATTATGTCTGAAAGGATTTTGGGATGAAAACATGAAAGAGCATCCTATTTCTCCTTCTTCTTCCACTCTAAAAAAAACAACAACAAAAACAAATAAAAAAATAATAAAAAAAAGAAGAGCTAGCTTAAGTTAAAATCTCGAAGGATGGCTTAAGTGACTAGACCCCCTTTCACTTGAACCAAATCAAGCCCAAACCATTATGAGCTTAAACCAGAACCAATTTAACCTTCGACCCTGATCAAGGCACCAAATTATAATCCAATTCACCTATTATACTTGAACCTACTCCACTGAGTCCCATCATTATCTGCACCTAAAAAATAGATGCTACCTAACTTTGAGGCCTTTATCCCACCATAGGGCAACTTGAAGAATTTTCTTATGAGTCTGACAACATGAAATGTGTAAATTGCTTGAGAAAAGCCTCTAAAAAGCATTCGATGAAGGATTAATGTCATAAACATCAGGGGCCAATTAGCTAGAGAGACCTTTCTCATCTTTTTTATGTTTCATAATTTTTCATAATCTCAAAAGTTTGTCATAATTTCACCCTCTTTCTTTGAAATACAATTAGTTAATTTATCATAAAATCTTTTTATAACCTGGTATTCCATGTTACATCATGTTTGTCATTTAATTGATAATGCTTAATAAATGAACCAAACTGATAACAGAATTCCTTATCTTTACTTGGAAAGATGGAAACTTTGTAAGAATTTTTGTTCAATGTCTAGAGACTAAGAATGAGCTTTAAAAGCCATAAACAGTCTTACCCTTAAACTTTGCACTCTAAAAACGTGCTCAAAATCTTTCCCCTAGTAAACCCTACGTAAGGATAAGGGGAAAAAATCTTTTTCTAGCTTACCATTCTTAACTAGAATTCAGTCCACCCAGACCCTCAAAGACACCCTTTGAATCATAATGGAAAAAAAAAGCCCATATTCACCAAAGTTAACACAACAAAAGTCCCCGAACATAGGCCATCTAAGCTTAGACTGTCCCTTCACCTTCCAAAAGTAGCTACTACATTCAAAACTACTGAAGTAGGCTTGAGAAATCCTAAGGTAAGAGATTACCCTATTAAACCTGTTAGAGAGCAAACAACCAAAGAAAGCCAAAATTAATCACCAGATCAGGCCTTCAAAATCATTATCTTTACATCATGTAGACATGAATTTGCATCTTCATGCATTATACAACATTTAACATCCTTCAAGTGCCTACTCCCGCATATAAAAGTCAAATAAGTGAGGAACCTAATGTATAATTTCTTATTTTTGAAAAGCCTAGAAAGGCCCCAAGTAAGTATCTATAACCATACAAGCTCATTAAAATCATCCAATAAAGGTATCTAAACTCTTTTTCTTTTAGTCCTTAAAGAGCAGGATATCTTTTTTTTTTCTTTTTTGGTCCTCAAAGAGCAAGACACATTTCTCAGTCCACAAAAAGTTGAATGCTTGTCGAGTCAAAGCCCACATAAGCTGGTGACACCATGTTAACTTACCTTAGTCCATAAAAAGCTAGACACTTATTAAGTCAAAGCCCACTTAAGCCGGTGGCACCATGTTAACCTAATTTAGTCCACAAAGAGCTAGATGTTTGCCGAGTCAAAGCCCACGTAAGCTGGTGACACCATGTGAACCTACCTCAGTTTATAAAGAGCTAGACGCTTTTTGAGTCAAACCCACACAAGCTGGGCACCATGTTAACCTACCTCAATCATAAAGAGCTGGATGCTTGTCGAGTCAAAGCCCACACAAGTTGGTGGCTCCATATTAACCTACCTTAGTCCATAAAGAGTTAGACATTTATTAAGTGAAAGCCCAAACAAGTTGGTGGCATCTGTCTTGGGGGTCAAATCCAAGAAATAACCTACCTCAATCCTCAAAGAGCAGGATGATTACATATCTCAAAGACCACACAAGTTGGTGGCACCTGTTTAGGGGTTAAACCCAGGAAACAACCTAGTATGGAGGTCAAACTCTACAAAACTTATCGAAAATTTTTTTGTGCAGATATATTTGACCTATCTTGACATAATACTAAATAGCTCTTTATTTTTCCTATAGACACATGGAACTATCATCCTACCTAAACAAAATGGTGTCTATTTGTCTTTCCCTTATTCCTAATACTCAGTATCAGCCAAAGAAATATAGCTATAGACACCACATTTTGTCTGGGCCAACTTTTGGCAGCCTAGGACTTGATTGAAAGATGACAAAATAAAAAAATAAAAAAATAAAAATAAAAATTAGGGGATGACTGTTGGGTGCCATGTCATTATGAACTATTAGGCGATACGGTGCTAGGCAAAAATTTTTTTGGGATGGCCTAAAATACCTATAGGCTGTATTAAAGAAAAATGTAAAATGAGGCATCAAATGCCATTTTTCATGGTGTCACAAGAGTCATTTGGATTAGTACACAAATCAATTTCCTATTGTTTATGATGAAAGTAAGGTAACTCAAGAAGCTGCAAGTACATGTAAGTTATATTAGTGCATAAGTATCGATACGAGCCCTTTACGTCACCAAAAACTTAAATTTTCACATGTAGTATCGATATAAGAGGGTTTGTTATCGGTACCTAAGGTGTGGTATTGATACATAGCATGTTTGTATTGATACAGACCTTGGTAGTAGCTAAAGTTATGATTTTTGGCAAATGTATCGATACTCAAGCATGAGTATTGATACAAATCTATGGAGTGTCAATATAGGCCTCTATGTCTCGAAACTGAAAATAATTTTTGGTCTTAGTATCGATACATACCTCATTGTATCGATATTCATATCTAAAAGTTGCCATGTGTATTAATACAACATGTTTTGTATCGATACACCAAGGCATTTTTGCCCAGTTTAGATCATTTTTCAGCCTTCAAAAAAACTGATTCAAAGATTTTTTTTTGTACCAAAAAACTATCATAATTTATTGTAGACCTTGACTTTGGGCCTATGATTAGATTTAAACAAATTTTTAGAGCCCATATTGCTAATGACAAGGGTCACTTTCATGAAAATATGATTGTAAAAGGGTATGCCAGGCATATCTCTGGTTGTAAGCTTTTGCAACCTTTTTACCCTTTCTGCCCATTGCTCTGCATGGTAGAACCAATGGGAACAAGGTCAAATAAGCATAGTAGCTGGAGATATCCTTTAGTGTATGAATGAAAGATAAAAAATGCCCTTGCCTTGTCTCCCAAAAGCATTGGCTGAACTTTAAGTTTAAAAGAGGCAAAGTTGGCTCAACAAAGGCACGCTTCCAACCAATCCTAAGAATCTAACAATCTTCAGTCTTAAAAACTCTCCCAAAACACTGTTCCATTACTTTTCACCCTTAACCTTTTTCCATTCTCATAATTCCCCTAAACCACCTTCAGCAAACCTCAAAAAACTTAACCTTTCACATACTTTCATCCATAAAACACCTCACCATCAACTATATTACTAGAAAGCTTCTTTCTTTCATCTTTTTCTTACTGAATAGTAGCAAAAAGAGGGAAGAGACTGAGGTTAAAGTCATTGATTTAGGAAGAGAGAAAAGTTTAAGCTTTTTTTATATATTTTCCACTTTATTCCATATATTTTTTGTTTTTTTCTTATCTACATCATTTTAGTGAACTCTTTATGCTACCATGACCATTTTTGGACTCTCATACAATATTGTTACCTTAGTTATGGTAGTCTTAGGATCTCGATAATCCTCTTGATACCTTGATATTATTTGGATATGCAAACATACCATGCTTCATTTTCATTATTATAACATCCTCTGTTCATACATTTCTTGCCATGTTCCTTTCATATTCTCATATTCATCTTATATTTAAATGTTCATAACATGTATTGAGTATGTTTTTGCATTTTCTTATATTTTAAGGAGTCTCATGTCATAAAAATGCTGCCTAAGTAACTTTAGCATGCTTTTCTCTGCTTAAGCATGTTCATTTCATTTTCATGCATCTTATATGATATCTTCTTGCATTTTTGCCACCTATTTCCATGCCAAAATGTCAACTTTGTGTGTTTGCATGTTTAGTTCTTGTCATTTCTGTCAAGATGCACATTTGTTTGCTAAAAATTAGAGTTTTAGAAGAAATCCCCAAATTAAGTTTATGCTACCTCAAATAGATAGAGATTAGCATGGATTTAAGGTTTTTATTATATTAGTTTTTAATCTTATGGAGACATTAAATATTTTAGATCTGGATTCACAGTAAAATGAGCTTAAAAATACTATTTTTGAAATAAAAATCCTCCTTTTTAGTAGAAAATATATACAAAGCCTTAATCTTGAGTTTTAACACCTTCATAATGGCATGGTCAATGGGTTGTTTCAATGTCCAAGACTACTCTAACACTATGGAATAAACTTATGATGCCCATGTTAGTCTAGTCCCTAAATGGGGGATGTTCAAACATCCATAACTTGAATTCGACCTCCTAAGAAAATAAAAAAATCAAATAGTCTTCCTATTTTGCTTTAGCAGAACTATAGTATGAGTTTGGGAAATTATTTTTAAAAACATAAACAATTTTGATTAAATTTTTTGATATTTTTCCCTTAAAAGGTATCAAAATACCTTTCCAAAGGTGTATTATATGCCCTCAGTTCATTTGAGATAAAAGAAATATGATTTCTTGAACCTTTGCTATCCGAAACCCTTAAAATCAGTATGCTATATTCTATTTAGGCCATTTTGGCCCATTAGTTGACTTTTTTGAAATTTTTAAATATTTTTCCTAAAAATTTACAAAATTTCCTTTTTGGAAAGGTATCGTTTATGATTTAATGATTTCGGATAAGCTTGAAACAATTTTTCAAAGTTTATCACATCTTTTCTTTGTACATGCTGCCAATATTGAGACAAACCTAACTTCAAAAATTAATTTCACCTAAAAAACCCTTTTCTAGAAATTTTAGAATATTTTTACATTAAAGCTTATCGAGTGTCTTTCCAGTGGTATTCATTCACTCCTTAAAGCCTTCGAATGAACTAGAAATAAATTCGAGAAGAGAGATGACACAATGTTGTCCCTTTTTTTTAACCCTATTTCCAAATCTCCTTTATAGCGACATTTGAATATCTTGAAATGCATCTAATTGGTTCCCCTACAACACAAGCCCTTCAGACTCGAATCAAGGCTTAAGACAAGTATATATTTTAGACAAATCTTTAGTTTTCTACTTTTAAAATTTTTTTAAAAACTTTTCTTTTAAAGCATCAAAAGTTGGCATCTTTATGGATATTCCTATTACTTTGAGAGGAAACTCTAACCCTGTTTTTCACTAAAAAACTTGAGTTTTCTCTCGAATTTATTTAAGATTCATAATTATTTTCTTAAATCATAAAAAATTTTCATCTTTGGGAGATACTCTAACCCCGTTACTCCTAAAGGATACTCCAACCTCGTTTTTCATTAAAAACTTGAAATCTCTCTTTATTCCTAATTATTATCATAACTTTATCTTTGGGAATACTCTAACCCTACCTCTTTGAGGGGATACTCCATCCTCGCTTTTACCTTAAAAATTTTGAAACCTTTCTCTCTTTTGGATGCCTCAAATTTTTTTGATTAAAATCTTTTTCACCCCTTAAATTGTCATAAAATCCACACTTGTCTCTAAATTTTCATCCTGGTTATTCTTCAATAATCAAAGACAATTATAAGATACATTTCGATCATCCATCATTTTTACTTTCTTTTGTTTGCGATTATTTGTTTATGATATTATTATATTCTTTCTCGTCTTACTAACACCTTTCCCTTTGTAGTGACTATTACACAGTCATATTTAAAATTTATTTTCCAATAAAATTTATAAGGTAATGTCCCATGTTGGTATCTTTCTATTGCCTAACACAGAATATTCAAATTTTTAAAAATTTAATCCGAAAATTATTTTTATAAAAAATCCCTATGCTTATCATTACCTTCACGATGCATAAGTAATGTCAAATTATCTTTCAAAACCTGAATTCACATTTTCTGCATTAAAGGGGATTATATCTAAATAATGACCAAATGGAACCATTTAAGCTGAAATCTAAGTGACCCATAGTGACTAGGTACCAATTTCGAGCATCATGGGGTGGTTAATCTTTCCCCATGCATAACCAACTCTTGAACCTAACCAATGAATCTCTGGACTTATAGACCTTGAAATTAATGTTTCAAGTTTCCCAACTTGAAATATTATTTTCAATAGACATTTGATTTTGCTTAGCCCAAAAGGATCGATGGTGACTCCAAGTTTATGGCTACTTAGTGGTGGCTATTCGAGACTAGTTAGATGAGTGATTTGCTCGACGGTCTCTCTCCCCTTCATATTACTATGCCTAATCTAAATCCCGATAATGACATAACTCAAAGGCTTGACACCACTACTATCATTTTATTTTTAAGTCAGGTGCACTAAGCCCTTTGGATCTTCAAAGTTTTAAAGGTAGGCATGTGGCGACAAGGGGTAAGGGAGTCACATTATGCTCTATATCATCACCATGATGATCATTGGGATTAAGAGCATCTAGTTACGCAAATGGTGAGAGTGGTTATTGATGAGCCTTGGGAACAAAATCAACTCTTTGAATGTCATAATCTACGAGCCCTATGGATTTTCATCCAATATATTGATACCATCATCTCAGGGTCACAAACAAGATCAAAACCTTAAGTTTCAAGGTAATAGCTTAAGGCTATGCCACGTAGGAAGCTAGGACAATTGTGGATACAAAGGACAAGGTCGGCAAAGATAAAATGGGCAAGGTTTTGACAATTACTAGTTTGAATCATGTGTAGCCTCCAAGAGTCAAGTTGCTAATTAAGATAGGATTGAATAAGTGACACAATTTTGATCATCAATAACAAAAAAAAAACATTGCTAAAGAATGAGTGAACAAGGCTCTCACAAACTAAAACATTAAGAGAAAAAATTAGTCCATTTAGAGGCATCAAAAGTTTAGAGGTAAGGAAAAGTAATGGACTAAATAAAAGGAAAGTCAATAACTTGACACTGTTGGATAGGTATGCAAGTATAGATGGTATTAAATTATTCACGAGGTTGTGCCTCCTAAAAACATGAGTAAAAAAATGATTGATTTTGGGTCAGAGGTGGTTAATGGGTAGAAAAAGTCAAAACACTAGTAATGGGAACTTGAAATCATGCAGTTTGTTTTGTTTTAAGAGGCATGGAAATTTGTTAAGATGGTTAGGGAATTTTGTCGAATAGGTGGTGATAGGTCAAGATCGGATGGAAGTTCAAATGATCAGTGATAAGATGGATGTTTGTGAAGTTGTTGGAGTGATTTGGAAGGAATCATATGAAATGAGAGTAGATTCAGATAAAGTTTACAAGAGTGGTGTAGGTTACCTAAGCGAGTGGGGTGGGTAGGTGGTATTATAAGCAAGTTGACTAGGTAAGATAGGTTGTTATAGAAGGGTTGTTGAGGATTTTGGTTCAACAAGTAATGGGCAAAAGATTTTGGTTGCAATATGGAGTATATTTATAGTGTTTTTTGAAACATAACATAATAAACACAATGGGGAAAGATTGGGAATGAAAGACACTTGAAAAATTTAGAGAAATTTTGGTAAATTTTGAAGGTGTTGAAGAAAAAATGGTTAGGGTTTGAATAATAGGAATTTTTAAAATTTAGTGCTTTTTGGTGTTAATGGAGTGAATTTTTGAAATAAAATAGTGAATTTTATGATGAATGTCTATTTTTGATCAAGAATTTATGGAAGAATTAAAGATTAAATGAAGTTTGCTATCAAGAAGTGATTATGATTAAGGAAACTGAGATGAATAGTAGCTTAGGCTTGATGAAATTGAATTTGTGCAGGTGGGGATAGCCTAAATCAATAGTTGGTATTGATACAAACTATGTAGCATCGATAACTGTATCAATACTTAAAGTCAAGTATCGATACAAAGAATAATTCTGGGATCTATATCAATTCCATGAACTTGGTCTTGAGATTGGAAATTATTTTTGGCTTGCATCGTTACAAACTAGCTAGTATTGGTACACTGTATCGATACTTAGAGTCAGGTATTGATACAAAGAACAATCCTGGGTTCAGTATCAATAGCGTGAACTCTGTTTCAAGACTAAAAATGTTTTTTTGGCTTGTACAGATACCTATAGCTCAGTATTATGTTATTTCTATTTATATGATATCGATTCAAATATATTTTTTATACAATTGCTTGTTGAAAAACATTGCAAATGCAAATTTGAATAGAGTTTTAATATCAAAATAATTTTGTATCAAATTCAACCATAAATAAAAAAATTCAAGCATTAACAGTCATAAAAGAACACATCATTTATAAACAAGTAGGTATGTAAGGCTAGCTTTTCTAACCATACAAGGTAAACATAGTTTAAACAATATTGAAAAAATGTATTAGAATTTTATCAAACTCATAAATTCAGGGTGTATTCTTTAACTGAAGTTCTCTTCTAACTGAAAATATTAGCTAGTTGATGCAAGGTACCAATGAATTCAAGCACTATACACCTTTTTGCACATAATCTCTAATAAAGTGATGTGTACTCTCTATGTGCTTAGTTTTAAAATGTTGAATTGGATTTTTGGTAAGATAAATGGCATTAGTATTGTCACATCCAATAGGAATATGATCTATGGTAATTCCAAAATCCTTCATTTGTTGTTTTATCCATAAGATTTGGGCACAACAATTTCCCACGGATGTGTGCTCTAATTTAGTTGTGGACAAATCAACACTATTTTGTTTCGTGGAAAACCATGATATAGGCATATTTATAAGAAATTGACAAGTACTGAAAGTGTTTTTCCTTATCAATTTTACATCATTCGAAATAAGCATGTAATTAAAAAGATGATCATTTTAGGTATTATAATCCTAGATTGGGAGTGTCTCTAAGATACCTGAAGATTTTTTTATGATAATTAAATATGACTTCCTAGGTGACAATTAGCATCTAGCACATAGGCATACACTAAACATTATATCAGGTCTACATGCGATAAGATAAAGTAATGAGCCTATCATAAACCTATAAAGTTTAGTGTCAACATATTTAGCACTTTCATTCTTCTCAAGCTTTGTTAAAGTACTTATTGGTTTAAAGCAAGGCTTTGCTTTATCCATCTCGAACCTGTTGAGTAACTACTTTGTATGATGAAGATGCTATCTTTTATTTGCTTAACTTATAGCACGAAAAGAATGTTAATTCCCTCATCATGTTCATCGCGAATTCACTTTAGATTATCTTAAAGACAAAGAGATACATTAGTAGCATGAAAAATAATATCATCAAATAGACTTAAACTACTCAAATGTCCTTACCTTTGACTTTTATAAAAATAGTTTTATCAATAGTGCCTCTATTAAAACTTTTTTTAATTAAAAATTTTGAAAGCCTTTCATACCATGCTCTAGGAGCTTGCTTTAAACTACATAAGGCTTTTGAAAATTTAAAAACATGTTTAGGATAATGAGGATTTTCAAAATCGGGAGGTTGCTCAATGTAAACTTTGTCATTAATAAAATAATTTGAAAATGCACTTTTGACATCCATTTGAAACAACTTGAAATTATTAAAACATGCAAAGGCTAATAATATTCTAATGGCTTCTAATCTAGCTATGGGGGCATAAGTTTTATCAAAATCAATTCTCTTTCTCTTGACTTTATCTTTTAGCTACTAATTTATCCTTATTTCTAATTATGGTTCCACACTCATTAAGTTTGTTCATAAAGACCCATTTAGTACCTATAATGGGATAATCATTAGGTCTTTCCACTAAATTCCAAACTTTAGTTTTCTTGAATTTGATTTAACTCCTTTTGCATAGCCATGATCCAACTATCATCTTTAAGGACTCTTCTAAATTCGTAGGTTCAATTTGAGAAAAAAATGCTACATAATTGCTTGTATTTGGATTAACAATGATCTTAATTCTTACCCCTTGATTTGGATTAGCAATTAACTTACCTTCTTTACATAAGTTAACCTTCTAACTTGAGTTGACTTATGCAGTTTATCTTCTTTTCGAGCTTTTTAACGTTGAATTGTTTGTTTTTGCTCCTTGTGTGATGTTTCAACTTGATTTTCTTGGTAAATCTCTAAATTATCAATATCAAGAGATACCCTTATTTAGGTTGAGTTAGCTTCATCAAATATAACATGTATGGACTCTTCAACAACTAAAGTTCTTTTATTAAAAACTTTATAAGCTGTACAATTTGTAAAATAGCCAAGCAAAATTCCTTTATCACTTTTTGCATCAAATTTACCAAGATTGTCCTTTCTATTATTTAATATAAAACATTTGCATTCAAAAGGATGAAAATAGCTAATGTTAGGCTTTCTTCCTTTAAAAAGTTCATGCAGAGTTTTCTTTAAAATTGGCCTAACCATAGCTCTATTTACAATATAGCAAGAAGTATTAATGGCTTCCGCCAAAAAATACCTTGGTAAAATATTTTTCACAAAGCATGTTCCTTTTGTGTTATCATAAAAAGTAACATTTCCACCATCCTTAGGCCTTAGTTCCATAAACTGACTTTTGTCACCAGTCATATGTCTTAAGCATCCACTTTTAAGGTACCAGCAGTTCTTCTTTGTTAAATTTGCCTTGAAGCAATGCTTTTCGTCGTACAAATACAAAAATCATTTTTTGTTTTTAGATACCCAAATTTTCTTGGGCCCTTGAGTATTAGTATTCACAATTCTTATGCCTTTGGAATCTATTTCATTTTAGTAGCCTCATTTTGAGATGTGCTAACTCTCTTAGGAATCCATATGCTCCTAATAAGCTTGCCTTTTAAAGTAATAACCTTCAAAAAACATGTATGAAATGTATGAACAAGTTTATGGCAATGAGTGCATATGCTAGATTCATCATATGATTGATTCAATTTCACCGAGAAATTCTTAAAGTTTCTTTTTCAATCCCATTATAGCCCAAACCATCTTTATCAAAAAAATACTCTTTATGTTTCTAGCATATCATTCAATTTTCGTTATGCCATATAAAACTTTGAGAATAAGTTATGCAAGTTCGTATTTTTTTAGTTAGATCATCAATTTCAACTCGTAACTCATCTATTTTCATTTTAAGATTATTTTTTGTCATGCTCAATGATTCATTCTCTTTCTCAAGTTTAGAAACCATTTTCCTATATTTGAAATTCATGGTTTTAAATTCTAACTCTAATTCATCAAATGCATCTTATAACTTATCAAATAAGTAGGGATTCGCATTAGAAGATACCTTGGGCTTAAAAGCCATAAGACATAGGTTGGCCACTTTATTATCATCATTTTTGGATGTGTCACTATCGCTCCATGTAGTCATCATAGCCTTCTTCTTTTGTTTTTTTGGGTTATGCTTCTTCCACAGTAGACAGCAAATTTGATGTCTCTTAGTTTCTTGCACTTATAGCAAATAATTTGGTCCTTCTTCTTCTTACTTGACTTTTCTTTCACCATTTCTCTTCTATGAGGTCTTTTTGATTTGTTATTTGGTCATTCTTTTTCTTACTTGACTCTTCTTTCACTATTTCTCTTCTATGAGGTCTTTTTGCCTTATTCATCCTTTTGAGCTTGTTGAATCTTTTTGCAAACATGGCCATCTTTTCATCTTTCTTAACCTCATCATCATCATCATTATCTTTTTTTATGGTTGATTTTAAGGTTAGGAAGATATCACATGAGGTTGAATCCCTTAAAATGCACATTCGGAGTAGCGGCTAAAAAGTTCCTTGTGTTTATAGTTTCTTCTAGAGGAATTCAAGCACACCTAAAGAAGATTAAGGTGACCTTAGAGATGTCCCCACCAAAATCAACAAAAAGGTACAGAGATTGATAGGAAGAATTACAGCACTCAACTACCTTATTTAAAAATTGGCTAAGAAATGTCTGTCCTTCTTTAAACTACTTAGTGTAGCTACCAGATATGATTGAATGGAAGAATGTCAACAAGTATTCAAACAAGTGAATCATTACCTCTACTCCTCACCTTTAATAGCAGGCCCTTCACTCGGTGATCCCTTAATCATTTGCCTCGTAGTAACGGAGGAAATAGTCAATGCTGTCTGAGTAAAAAAAGATAGTAAGATAGTGACCCATTTACTATGTAAGTAGAGTTCTCTAAGCAGGGGAGACAAACTACACAAGGATAGAAAAGTTAGTCTATGCACTTACTATAGCAGTCAGGAAATTATTGGAATACATCTAATCATGCCTTATCATGTATGAATCAACCTCTAAAAGATGTTCTATAGAAGCTACAAGGATGATTAGGTAGAGCATTGAGCTAAGCGAGTTTGGACTAACATATTCTCCTAGAACGGTAATCAAGACATAGGCACTAGTGACTTTGTTACTGAATGCTCTTTCTTAATGGCCGTTGAATCAAAACATGTTACCACATCTTCTATAATAAAAGAAAAGCCTGGTGACCAGATGGCGACCATTTAGAAGGTGGAAAGTAGCAATGAGAGATGTTGGAAACCATATGTTCATAGATCATTAGGAAAAGAAAAATTAGGCACTGGTGTTCCCTTAATTGATCCTAATAGGTAAGAATGGCATTATGCCTCATCCTTTGAATTCTCAGCCTTAAATAATGCCACTAAATAAGAAGCACTAATTATAGGGATAAAGCTGGCAAGAAATCTTTGATCTACTCACTTGAAGGCTTATATGGATTCCTAATTAGTGGCAAACGAAATTAACAAAACTACGGAGTTAGGGATCAAACATTAGCCAAATATCACAGTGTAATCTCCAAGCTTACTCTTACCTTTAATCAGATCATGTTCAAGCAGATCCTTTATGAGCAAAATGTCATAGCTGACTCAATATAAAAAATGATGAGCATCCTTAAGGTCATAAATAAAGGAAAGATTCTACTAGAGTCTATCTAAATGCTAGGTATGATCGATACGTTTACAAATTAGTCATGGATTTTAGTGATAATTAGATGGCACCAATAATGGTGTTCCTCCAAACCAATACTCCTTTAAATAATCCATTACAAAAAAGATGACTAGCAAAAAAATGCCATTAGGTATACTATTATCAATGGCATTTTATAGAAGGAATTTTTTACCTATCTTTTGCTTAGGTGTTTAAACACAAGTGAGGCAAACCATTCACTTAGAAAGATCCATGAGGAAATCTGCAGCAACTACTTGAGGGGTAAAGCTTTAGCACAAAAAGCACTAAAGCAAGGATTCTTTTGGCCAAGCATAAGGAAGGACGATACCAACCTAGTAAAAAGGCGAGATAAGTGCCACCAGTTTGCCAACATACCCAAGTAGCCTACAAAAGCTTTAAAATAGATTTTTAGCATGTGGCCTTTTTATGTGTATGGCATTGATATATTAAGCCCCTACCCACCAATGACATCATAGTGAAAGTTCTTGGTAGTAACCTGTGACTATTTGACAAAGTAGGTAGAAGTGAAACCCATAGCCATAATAATAATTAGATCCATGAAAAGCTTCATCTAAAGTTTTATTGTTTGTTAGTTTAGAATATAAAACATCATTTAGCTGATAATAAGAACCAATTACAAGAGGGTAAACCAAAAAATTTTTGTGAAAATTTTCACATAAGCCTGGTTCATACTTCAGTCACCCATTTTAGTTAAATGGGTAGGTTGAGCCTATGAATAAAATATACTCTAGCCAATGAAAAAAGAAGTTGGATAATGCTAAGGGAGCTTGGGCAGAGGAGATATTTAGAGTACTATAGGCATCTGAATGACAAAATGCCAAACAACTGGTGCCATAAACTTGAGTCTAGTCTATGGCACTGAAGTAGTAATTTCGATGAAGATTAGTGTCTAAAACATTTAAACCGCCAATGTTGACCTTGAGTCCAACAAGCTGCACTTAAGAATGAACCTGCATTTATTGCAAGAAAGCAAAAATAGTGCCGTAACAAGACTAGTAGCCCAGGCACAACAAATGACTAGATGTTACAACAAAAGAGTGAAATATAGGCAATTCCAAGCTGATGACCTGGTCTTATGAAATTGTGAGACAAGCGCACCAGCGAGAAAAAGGAAAAAAATATCTCTAAATTGGGAAAGCCCTTATCAGGTCACTAAAGTCATAAGATTTAGTGCCTATAAGTTGATGTACATGAAAAGAAAACATTTGCCAAATAATTGGAATGTTGTCCATCTTAAAATATATTATTTGTAAACTTAATGCTTATTTAAGTTAATCCAATAATGAGTTTATGAATTTCCTTTAATTATAAGTCTATAAATTTCTTTTATATGCTTAACTTATTAAAATGACCTACCATAGTCCACTTATATAATTGCAAATACTACCAAAAAGTCTACAAAAAGCTAAATGAAACCTCCCACTATAAGGCTACCCAGGCTAATGCAAAGCAAAAAAGCTTTTCTAACTAGCGTTCAAGATATTAAACAATTATTATAAACAAATAAATAATAAAAAACACTCTGATAAATAAAAATTAATTCTATTACTTTGCAAAAGTATTACATTAAAAGTTCACAATACAATCATTCAAAAGCAACATCTTTAATTGTTTAGTCGACCTAACTCTCTCTTTTTTTTCTTTTAAACCCTCTTTATCTTCCGTAGTCTTCTTGACAAAAGCAGGAGTAATAAATGCCATGTCTTTAGAACATATCTGTTATCTGTCCTCTTGGGATGGCATCAATACATCAAAGCCTTCAAAATGAGTGATGAGCTGGGAAAACCTAATATCTCTTAAGTCTAAAGGCCTTTTTAGGAGTTGCACACCATACAAAAGCACTTTGCCTATACTAATTATTGCAGGCTAATAGTTGATCCAAAAGAGAATTTTTTGAAGGTCAAGCTTCTTTTGTAGCTAAGACTCTACGCTTACCACCTCTATCTCTAACTTAAAATTTTTGATAAGTCTTGTCATCACTCTAAGTCACGTATGGCAAAAGGCCTTCTTTGATTGCTCTAGCTCATAAGATAACCTTATGATATTAGCCTTAGCTAGCTCTAGCTCACCCTTCATATCCTTATAATCAGCTTTTAACTTTTATCCCTTTAAAGTAATATCACTGGAAGCTTGTTTTTAGGGAATTAATCCATCAACTTATGTATGCAATTCTTGTACCTTCGCTTTGCTAGAAATGGCCCTTTTTTAGGTATTCTCATGGTTAGTGGTTACTTATTACATTTGATAAAAAAGAGCTATTTGAGTATGTAAAGCCTAAAGATAAAAACCTTATCGTAACTTCTTATATTGAAAAAAAGGGTGAAAAACTACGTCCACTATATAAGCAACGGTAAACTCTAAGTTCATAATGAGATTTTTAGTCAACAGGAACTCTATGTCCAATTGGTAGACGACCTTCTTAGCCTCTTTAAATGCAGCCTCCCTATCGCTCACCTAGAAAAGGTTGTTCCTCTATGGATATAGGTCAATTCTCGTAGAGCTTGATCTACTTGACCCATTTGATAGTAAACAGGTCCTAAAGGGCATGCCATTCGGTGATGATGGAATAATTTAAATAATTAGAGTTGTAAACTTTGCTTAAGTTATAGAAACTAGTGTGATTCCATAAGGGAGATACGAGCTGGTACTGTAACTCTAGCTAGAGGTGTAGAATCAGTGGTTGACTCGAAGGATACTTTTTTTTAAATAGAGAGGTCACCCTAGCTATTTTTGATTTTTCTCCTTTCTTTACTCTTACTTCTCATGCTAGTAGCTTGCCTAGCCTTATGTTTTGCTAATGCAGCATGAATAGCAGTGTCCATCCCTATAGAAAAATTAATTATAATTCAGGTTAAGAAGTACTAAGTTATGAAAATTAAAGCATCATCAGCATATATCTTCTGAGATCCTAATAATTAGCATCTCCTTCAATATCCTAAAACTACCCTCCATTTTTTTCACCACAGTCCTAGAGACCAATAATCAACCCAAGCTCATGACTTATGTTGATCACGCAAGTGATCCACTTGTGAAATTGAAATCTATAAAGGCACGACAATCTATTTTACCCCAATGGTGACATTAAGCATCCGAATCATAAATCTTATCACGAGCTATAATGTGCCTTTCATTTGGCAGGATGGGTAAAATTCTCTAAAAGATGTGTGTCGCTACATGCCCATCTTTAAAATTTTAGACAATCTGAAGGGTATGGCATGCTCGACTTAAAATAAATAATGGTTGGTTGTGGTCGAGCCTTTAAGTCATCCCATGATCAGGATTTGGATTAGGCATAATAATGGAAAGGAGAGGAGAGAGACCATCGGGCGAATTATTCATCCCACTATTCTCAAATGGCCACCACAAAGTGGCCATGAATTAGAGTCACCATTGATCATTTCAGGCTAGGCAAAATCGGATGCCTATTGAAAACAATATTCTGAGTTACGAATTACCATGATAAGGTTTCTTAAAAGAACATTTCATTTGTTTGATTTTCAAAGAAACTCATACATTTTTGAAAACTTTATTTTATTGTTCTTTATTTATGAAACTATGGTTTGGGAATTTAAAGTGTTGGATCTTTTGAATAATTTTAGTTTATTTATAGGGAAGTGAATGAAAGGGTACAAGCTCATTTTCAATATCGATCATTACTATTCTTGAGACTTTTTATCATCATATTTTTTAAAATATTTGTTTATTTATTTATAGTTTCAATGATTTTTGTTTATTTATAGGGAAGTGAATGAAA